>VDFB02058242.1:108837269-109186605 GCA_007258455.2 Sequoia sempervirens
TTTTATTCTTCATTAGTTAAATATTTAGTTACCCATTTACCGTTAGCAGAAATGACCCAAGAATTTAATAGAATGGACTACTCATATAATACCTTGCATTATGGAGATCAATTCTCTGATATATTAATACTTATCAAATCTTTTGTAAATAATTGTAAACTTATGACTCCATTTAAGCATTTAATTGATTTTCTTGAATCAAAGCAAAAACATAGACACAAAATTGAACAAATTTTCAAAAGAAGAATGACAACATCATTAACATTTCATTCAAAATTCATTCAAATCCACATAAGGAGAGAAAATATATTAGAATTATATGTTTATTCATGCTTATAAGTCATATCTGCATACAATTTAAGATAATTTACATATATTCATCCAAAACTAAAAACAGGCTATCTATTATATTCCTATCTTTCTACCCATATATTCAACTCAAAACCTAGCTAGAGCTTTCATTAGTTCTCTCCATACAAATGAGCCTTGAATTCCCTTTTATATGACAAGGGAGAAAAAAGCTTCGAGCTCAAATGTAATTTCACCACAAATTTTCATTTGAACAAAATCTCCATTGCATTTGACTTTCATTTCAAAACTCCGCACACGTTGAATCTGCAAAACATAGTGCATGAACTGGGGAAAGCTAAAGTTGTAACTACCATCAGAAAAGGGAACACAAATTGTCATCAAAATCCCCTTTGTCGCTATCCACGCAAAAAAACCAGGCAACCAAATTGCCACGAAGGCACACAATCGACATCAAAATGTGCCACACACGCAAAACCAACACCACCAACAACAACAACATCATCAACACAAAATTTTACATTCCACACAGCAACTTCTTATTTACCTGCCACCCTACCCTTACCAACACTCAGACCCCGGTATACACGCCCGCTTCTAGTTGTTGCCAGAGGAGGAGAGGAAACCTCAGCCTCCTCTTCTTTCTTTTCCTTTCCCAATACGGTTCTAGTCCATCAACTTGGGGTTTTAATAGCCAATGGCACCATAGATATCACTTCCTCATCAGAGGACAGATATCTTTCTACCCATATATTCAACTCAAAACCTAGCTAGAGCTTTCATCAGTTCTCTCCCTACAAATGAGCCCTGAATTCCCTTTTATATGACAAGGGAGCAACAAGCTTCGGGCTCAAATGTAATTTCACCATAAATTTTTATTGAACAAAATCTCCATTGCATTTGACTTTCATTTCAAAACTTCCCACACGTTGAATCTGCAAAACATAGTGCATGAACTAGGGAAAGCTAAAGTTGTAACTACCATTAGAAAATGGAACACAAATTGTCATCAAAATCCCCTTTGTCGCTATCCACGCAAAAAAACCAGGCAACCAAATTGCCACGAAGGCACACAATCGACATCAAAATGTGCCACACATGCAGAACCAACACCACCAACAACAACATCATCAACACAAAATTTTACATCCCACACAGCAAATTCTTATTTACCTGCCACCCTACCCTTACCAAAACAAAGACCCCGGTATACACGCCCGCTTCTAGTTGTTGCTAGAGGAGGAGAGGAAACCTCAGCCTCCTCTTCTTTCTTGTCCTTGCCCAATATGGTTCTAGTCAGTCCACTTGGGATTTTAACAACCAATGGTACCACAAATATCACTTCCTCATCAAAGGGAAGATCGTGATTGAAGCGAGGTAAATACCGACAGTAGTCGGAGTCGGTCTCAGTTACATCATCAGAAGTGTTGCTAGTAAGGTAAATGGGCGAGTGTTGGCATCCAGAGGAGCCATGCCCATACCTTATTTTCCTACCGACACTAGTAATAGAGCACACCGACTGCTTGCCTTAGTCATCTACCAGTTGAGCAGCAACGTCCTAGAATTGCAACCTTCTACTACATCTAGTGGGTACAAGCCTGGGCTTGTCAACCAAAGCACC
Organism: Sequoia sempervirens; assembly: GCA_007258455.2. NCBI lineage: Eukaryota > Viridiplantae > Streptophyta > Pinopsida > Cupressales > Cupressaceae > Sequoia > Sequoia sempervirens. Next base: position 108,839,200 of record VDFB02058242.1, read on the forward strand.
TTCCTGAATAGTAGGACCAAGATTTTGTGAGCTCAAATGAATAGACCTCCTTACTGACTTACTCATTTTCTCTTGTCAGACAAGCACTCAAACTTGATTAGACTCATCCCACAAAGTGCTCTAACTACTACAAGAATGACACTATTAGCAGTTAATTCCTCTTGTATTTATTGTGTGAGGTAATGGCAACCTTCATCAATGCTTAGTAAAAATGCATGTGCAAACATGGCAATTTGGCAGCGTATGTACTGTCACCGTTTAACTTGAGTTGCATGAGAATCTGCAGATCACCCTTCATGATTGCCAACAACATCTTCACACAGATTGAGATCGACGTGACTACACAAGCAAGGAATAATTCATTAATGCTTCACCAGTTGTACGATAAAATGACCACCATGTGCCATTTTCCAACTTTGAATACTGCCCGTTGATCTCCTGAAGAGTTCGCAGATCAAACGGTTTATCTCGGGCTAACTCAGTTTGACATCCAATGAAGCATCGTTCACCTTCCTCATGACCAATAACATTAATCCATCTCAGAAACCAACTGCCATGTCGGTAGGTCCTATGCACTTTGCAAACTGAATGGCTGGAGCTATGCATTGCAATCTCGTTGACCTCGCGGCTTTTAACCAACCTTCATCTTCCTCCTACGAGCTAGCAGGGAACAATAGAGATTTACATTAGCTTTTGACCTTGGTTGTCAATCTAAAACCACGGGTTATGAGATCAATAGTGGAGATTGGGCCCCACATTTCATATAGGACACACATCTGTCTTTTGCTGACCTCGCTCCAAATAATAGGGCGACACCTTAGGTCTACGAGTTGGTGGGGTACATTCGAGATCTTCTCCCATATCTTCGAATCTGAAAAACCTACACATTGCACGGTTAGTATTTAATGAAAGGATTTGGCTAAGCCATCGGCGACATGACCACTGGGGTTAATGGCTTAGGCTTACGTCACCGGATTAAAATTAAAACCCAACTTTTATTTTAATACTTTATTTCCTCCCCAAGGTTTTATTTCCTAAGTCTCAGTTGGCCCCGTGTTTCATCTTTTAAAAAACAACTTATGTCGTTGTTTATCATTGGCCTAGTGATGTCCCCTCATCCTTTTTAATGAATGTTTTATTTTACAGAAGGGGTCGAATTCACGCTACCATTGATCAAATTTCCTTTGGATATCAATGATTGCCCGCCATCGCGTGATTGGAAGCTACAGGATTTTTACTGATTGCGATATCGCGGACGGGCACCACGTGTCCTTCTGGGGGATGAAATTGTGTGACCGTTGATCAACTACCATTTGATCTCAGCCATTCCCTACCATCCCACAATCGCCCCACTGTTGATCGCGATATCACAGGCGGTCACCATGTGTCTCATCTTATGAAGCCGAAAGTATAAAGAAAATATCATGGAACATTAATACAGCCTTAAATACATTAAAAGGCGAGTTACTAAAGTGCTCTTAAGATGCACGTAATTCAAATCGACCATGTGTTATAATCTTGATGGAAAATCTGCTCGAGGGTTAATGATAGGGCTGATGACTGTGTTGAAGGAATGGGATCATTGATGCTCAAGATCTACAGTTGCCCGACATTGCGTGATCTGAAGTTGTAGGATTTTTATCGATTGCGATATCGCGGGCAACCGCCACATGGACTTCCTTCACAGCATATGGTATGGTGAGCCCCTTATGGCCATGTTGGTGATTGTGTCAGCCTTTTTTGAAGGTAGCCATCGATGATTTGATCAAAATGAAGGATCGACGGCTTGAATTTAAATCTGCATCAAATATGGTTGGAGTTGTTCGTGCAACGCGCGAGTGAGCTTTAATGGTGGATGAGACATTTACTGGCACAATTTGATGGAAATAAAATCAATTCTCCTACTTTATGTGTGTCACAAAGCATTCAAGTATTTTGCAAAGCAGTTTTAGAGCCGAGAGCAAGGTTGTGAACTCTGACAACCAAAATTTTGGAATTCTGCGAAAAGAGTCATGAGTTAATTTATGTGTTTCCCGGTCACTCTGTGCTTGAATTAAGGAAAAGATTTGTTGTACTTACCATAGGGCTTGCTGATAAACGTTTTAGGGCTATAGTTTATTTAAATTGTGAGAAATTTCAATATTTTGTTCTGTAATTTCATATCTCTGGTTAGTCCTAGCTATTTGAAGTGTGAAGTTATAAGAATACCTACTTTGTCCGAGATGGCACCACCCAAGCAACATTCTGGCTAGATTGACTATTTAAAAAGAAACCTGTATGATGATTTCTTGGATCAATTGCCCTTGTCAATGAATGATAGAAAGAAGGGATTGGTTCTGATGCGAGGGAAAATCATGGGGGAGGGGCTAGTATACAATTGTTCCAACATAGTTGATGCTAGGGTTCCTCTCACAAGTTTGGAAATGTTCAGATTGTGGTATGGACAGAGAAATTTTCCTCACCCTTTTCAAATGGATGGATGTATGATATGGGGAAGCTGGTGGTACTGAATGTTTTCCCTGATGTAGACCTGCTTAGGGAAATAGTTGCAAGATATGATCCTATCACATAGGTAATTAGGGATAATGATGGAAAGGTTTTGTTAAGAATTAACAGAGATGATATTCAACAGATTCTTGACTTGAGTTAACCGAGTGAGTATTTGCTGCCTATCAACTTTGAGGAAATGAAGCAGGAATATGCAAAGTTGAAGTCTCTTTTCAGAGATAAATTGCTTCCACCTCATCTGGCTAGGGTAGGAGGTTCAAGATTTCATATCAGCCCCAATGACCAAGAACCTTTCAGATTAAATTATTTTGCAAATAATTTCCTGGCCACTTTTTATTCATTGTGACAGATTTTGGGTTTCAGTCTTGGTGCGGTGATGCCCATTGCATACATTTTCATGGGGTGCAAATAAAACACCCTAACTTCTCTGTCACATATGAATTTGCTTCTTTCTTGGCTGAGAGGATACATGAGGGGCTGCATGATGCATATGTTTTTATTCAAGAATTTTGACTTCTTCTCTGAGAAGATGAAATTAAGGCAATCGGTTGATGGAGAAAGATTTCCAATACAGATATAGGCTGCAGATTTATCTTGTAATAAGGAGAGCACTAGTTATGTGCAATTTGATCATGGTTTTGCTTCTAGATTAAGGGCTAGATTGATGGTGAATGTACCTAGGATTCGTGAAGAATTACATGATTTCCTCAGGCCAAAAGGGAGGAAGTCAGAATTAAAAGTCAGTCATAACTGGGGTGACATTATCCCATACCCAGTCAGCACTGTTTTGAGGGTATATGGTTTTCAAGGAGCCCCTCATATACTGCCATACAATGTGCCACCAAGAATGGGGTTTGCAGAAGTTATGTGGCAGATAGGTTGCATCCATGAGGACAACCTCACAGAGAGGGGTAAGGGAACATTTTTCCCTAATTATACAATGGTATCTGATTTTTCCTTTTCAAAAGGAGGTTGGGTGTACTTTGAGAAATTCTTTGAGGATTATCATTTGAGATGTGGTCCAAAGTGACAGCATGATCCTGAGGGTTTCTTTACCCTTTTTAGACAAAGAATAAAGGCTAGCAAGTTTGTGCATGAGTTCAACTTTCCTGAGGACCTGATTAGAAATGAGTTTGACCTAAATAAGCAGGAGTTGAACAAGGAGAAATGGATAGCTTATGATAAGATATTAGATATTATGCACAACATGGATCCGAAATATGATCCACTGTTGGAGTTCAGTCCCCGCCATAAGAAAATTGATTTTCTGATGGAGAACTTCAAAGAGATTATGGGCACTTTGAGAACCAAAAAAGTAAACTTAGAGCTGAGTCTGGGTGTACAAGAACAAGGTGCCAGACCATTTGAAACAAGGCCAGCATAGCAGCCTACAGAAAAGTGGCCCATTTTCAGGAGAAAAAAGGATAGCAGCAGTGATGAGGAAGAAGTGGACAAAAAGGGGAAGCAAATTATGAAGTTTCCTTCACAACCAGGTCCAAAATTCAAACTGCCTGGGGAAATTAAGATCATTGATTTAGAGTCATCACCAGAAGATAGTCCCCCATCACCACCATCTAAGCCAAGCCCTAAAAGGCAAAGAACTGATCAACCACAAGAGAGTTTGATGAATGAAATTATTGTTATTGATCAAGACATGTAGGTTGGTATGCCTTCCCCTCCTAGGCCAGCTGAATTGGTTTTATCTAATTTAGATATGAAAGGAAAAAGTGTACAATATGGAAGAATGGAAGCATGTAAGGAGTTTCTAGATGACAATGCATTTGTAAAGACTCTTGTATTCTTGCAATTGGTATGGAGGATGAAGTTTGAAGAATATTAAAATAAATGTAAGGAGAGAAGAGAACTAAGACCTGACAGGTCAGACCAAGAGAATGATGAGGAAGTGAAAGTTGAATTAATGGAAGAATTTAAGAACATCACTCTTGAGAAAGGCAGAAAATTGGTGAGTTAGGCTGGTGTATTGATTCTACCTGAATGGGACATTGCAGATGCAGTGGCCTTTAATGCTATTATGAAGTCCAAGCATCCCTTGCAAGAATCTGAAGAAGAAGTCAAGGTAGCACTTCAAGATTCTGCTTTCAGTGAAGAGTATGAAACCTTGGCAATTTGGGCATTGGCCCCACAAGGGAGAAAGCCAAATATTACAAACATTAATCCAAATTTCAGAGGGGGACTAATAATAAAGAGAGCTTCAGAGACCTCAACCACCGAGGCCACTAGTTTAACTGTGAATGTGGCCAAATTGGCCCAAAATACTGCTGAAAGGGAGGAGGCTGAAAAGAAAAGCCTAATGGAGAAGTATAACCTTTTGATTGAAGAATACAGCAAGATGCAATAGAGGAATGTTGAGTTGCAAACTGAGGTGGAAAGGTTCAGGTATAGATAGATTGGGGAGACATCAAGTGCTCTAGGGACCAGTACATTACCTTCCACAGCAGGGTCAGTTCCTCTTGCTTCTCCAATTGTTTCCACACCAGGGTCTCCCAGTTAGAATCCTGCCTTCACCCCTTCTTTAGAGGAAATGGATGAAGAAACAGAGTGCTCTATTGATCCTACAAAAAAATAGCTCTTGCAAAGAATTGATGAGTTACAGGCATCTTTGAGGGTAAGTGACGAGGGATCTCTTTCAAAGCAAAAAGAGATTGTTACTACTATTTTAAGGAATTTGAATGAAAAGGTTGATAATAAATTTCTATATATACATTCTTTATATTCGTTGCTATTAGATGCAATAAAGAATATTGATAGAGATCAGGAGGTAGTGATACCATTGATTGAAAATTGGATCCCTAGAGCCAGTGATTTGGATGTCATGTATAAGGCCTCAAGGTTTGATACAAACAATAGGCCCCAATCATTAAAGCCTACTCAAGTGTTAGTAAAATCATTGCAAGGTTTTCAGACCTTATCAGATGACTTGAGTAGGAAGATTAGGGAGTTGGTGAAGAATTTCAATAATTGGGGTAACACATTGTTACCTGATATAATTGATGAGCAAGGGAAAATCAGGTCATTCCAATAGTGGCAGGCTCAGGCAGGTGAGGTCATCAAGGATCAAATTACATTAATTTGTGATGACTCAGATTATGACTTGTTGGTGAGTTGTTTGGATAAAATCATTAGTACCAGCTCATTTTTGGAATCTTTTGAAAGAGATGCAAATCAAGTAGCAGTAAAATACACACCTTATAATGCCAAGGTGAATGAGGTAATTAATTTTGACTGGCTGACTGATGAAGAATATCAAGGGTGGGTAAATAAATATTTGACAGAGGAGGAATAAAAGAATGAATTACTAACAAGTGGTAAATCAAATGATGCGATTACAACGGCCTCCGATTTTGCTTTGATAGTGGTCTCGGCGTGGGTTTCTTATGGTTTTTTGTTGTTGCCTCAATTTTCTTCAGCTGACATGATGAACGGGAATATTCTTTAGGGTGATGGCTATTGTAACGATTTTTTGAATATCACCAGATGTTTCATTTGGCTGGTGACATGTGTACTTTCTGGCCCGATGCTTGTTTGCTCCTTCATTTTCTATAAGAAGGATTTCAAGGCCAAAAGTACAGGTTAGCAAGTTAGATAATTTTTGGTCGAGTCTAGGTGAAGTTGTAGAGCAAATTGTAAAGTTTGATGGTTTTAGAGAGAAATACAATTTAGGTTCTGAGTTATTCTATAATCGGTTTTGAATTCATGGGATTTTAATGTTGTATAATAGTACTAGCATTTGAGTTGAAATTATAAATTCAAACTCATGTCTCTCCACCGTACATGCATATCCAATTTTGAATAAGATGACTAAGGGTTGTTTCATTCATCTCACTATTGTGGTGTGTATAATCCTTATTTTAGCTTTAATTCAAGGAATTAATTAAAATGCTTGAATGGGATTATAGGCGGATATGTTATGTATAAGGATTTGATAAGTAGTATTGGGTGAGAATGCATACTGATGAAATTATAATGCAATATTGTCAGGGATCTTATATGTTATGTATTAAATATGTCATAAACCTTTAGATGCTTATGAATTTGACTCCTGCAATGGATATATGTCACTGATCTAAGTTGTACTTATTTGTGTAGTTCAATAATTGTTTGTCTTTGCCTAGAGCTTGCTACAAATTGCAAATTAATGACTATATTTTATTATGGATTGTGTTGTAGTTATCTCATGCTCCACATAGTTGATATTATCGGTGAACAACCAATTTTATTCGATATTATCCTATTGTGTTGAGCTATTCAATGAGATTATCTATTATGTGTTAATATTTTTTATGATATTGGTGCAGAGGTTGTAAACACATTAAGGGATCACCCTCCCGGGTCTTGCAGAGCCCAAAGTGTAGGAGTATTTTTAAAGTCCTCGTCAGTTGGTCCAGGTCCTTTGAGCTGCCCTTGATTGGAATTGGCAATCCCATAGGTAGATTAGAAGACCAACCTGGTTACAATGTAAAAAAAAAACCAACACCCTCTACCTTTAACCCTAAACCCTAAACCATTAACCCTTAACCCTAAACCATTAACCCTTAAACCCTCTATCTCTCTCCCACTCTAAACTCTAAACCTTTCCTTGTATTCTCTTATAATTTTTATTATTCTTATTTATTTTACACTTACATTTACAAATACACATACATATGTATTTACTGTTTTCATTTATTTCTCATGTAGTTTAATAGTTTGATCGATTTCATATTATATGTGTTGAAGACTTTAGAATTTCAATTACATTAATTTATGGATATGTTGTATCTATAACACTACAAAACCATATGCTCCTTGCATTTACACTTGCATTTAGAAATACACATTTATATACATAGATATAGATTTCTTTAATGATATGTTGCATTTATTGTTCTAGAAGAGCATCCAGTAATTGCATTTACATTTACATTTAAAAATATATATACATACATACATACATACATATATATATGTGCATGTGTGTGTGTGTGTATGTATATCATTTATATTCAGTGTTTAGAAACAACCCATTAGGTCTGCACATGGATAAAAATTCATAACATCAAATCTCCCATACATGTTTTGTTGAAACCTAGGCTTGAACCTCTCATTTCACATGCTTTTCTTCACAAAACTCTTGAGGACAGCAGCTATACCTTCTTTATTTCTCATCCTGCGCTCTATTCATGCATCCTACAATTACAACAGCATCTATGGGGCCTCTTACACAAGCTACAGTAATCACAAAAAGTGTAAGAGCCCCTTTATATCATGTTTGGACTACAAAACCCTCAAAAATAGGGTAACTGAGCTGTATGCAAAGAAATGAAGCTTTCTAACTCAAATCAACACCTTAAGCCCTCAAATCAGATTCAAATCAAAACTAACACATATCTTCACAACTTGGAATTGATTTCACATCAAAATATGGCTACATGTGACCGTATAGTGCTGCATAACAGGAAAAATACAGAAATTTTGAAGAAAAACACAGATTTTCAAATGTCAAGAGCTTGTATTTTAAATCCTCAACCATCAACAACCATTACAAAGATCACTTTATTCCTTTTAAAAGCCTTTACACTGATGGAGCTTCAAAATTTTGCTCCTTGTTTGTCATTCATGCCCTACCTTATGTCTTTGGTCTTTCATGGTGTTGGAAAATTCCTAAGGTTGGGGTTTTCGCTTTGCCTATATGTAAAACCCTTATGTTTACTTTATGACTGGGTTGGGATATTTTTCCCTGTTACCTTTTTGAAGGGTTTTAAAATGACTTATGTCTTATCAGCTCATCTAGGCCAGGCCCCTTTGTTTTAATTTTATCTCCTCCACTGGGTTTTATTTTTCCCTAAGTCTTGAATAACCCCGTGCTTCATCGTTTTTAAAACAACTTATGTTGTTGTTTGTCGTCCACCTAGTAATGCCCACTTCTCCTTTTAATGAATTTTTTATTTTCCAAGGGTTGATTTAGTGCTGCCATTGATCTATTTCCTGCAGATATCAATGGTGCCTGCCCTCCTGTGATTGGGAATTGAAGCATCGTGAAATCATGGGCGGATGCCATGTGTCCTATCCAGGGGATCAAATTTGCGCTATTGCTGACCAACTGCCATTTGATCTAAGTCGTTCCCCGCCATCCCGCAATGGTGCTTGGATTGATTGTGAAATCACGGGTGAGCGCCACGTGTCTCATCCGATGAAGCCTAAAGAGTAAAGGAAACACTAGCCGACTTTAAATGTATTAAGGGGCGGACTACTAAAGTGTTCTCCAGACGCACATATTCTAAATCGACGGATATATTATAATCTCACTGGAAAATCTGCTCGAAAGTTAACGACATGGCTGGCGACTATTTTAAAGGAACAAGATCATTGATGCTTAGGATCAATGGTTGTCTGCCATCGCGTGATCAGAAGTTTCAGGATTGCGATATCACGGGCAACCGCCATGTGGACTTCCTTCATAGTGTATGGTAAGGTGGGCCCCTTATCACCGTGTTGGCAATTGTGTCAGCTTTTTTTGAAGGTGGTCATCGATGATTTGATCAAGCTGAAGAATCGATGGCTCGAATTTAAATCTGCATCAAATATGGTAGGAGTTGTTCGTGCAGCGCAAAATTGAGCTTTAATGGCGGATGAGACACTTGCTAGCGTGATTTGATTGACAATAAAATCAATTTTCCTGCTTGGTCTGTATCACAAAGAATTCAACTATTTCGCGGAGCAGTTTCAGAGCCGAAGCTAGAATTGCGAGTTTCTGCAGCCAAAATTTGGGAGTTCTGCGAACAAAGTCATGAGTTTATTTTTTGTGCCTCCCGGTCATTTTTCATTTGAATTTGGGAAAGGATTAGCTGGATGTGTTGTGAGCTTGTTGATGAATGTGTTAGGGCTATAGTTTAATTATAGTTGTGAGAAATTGCAGTGTTTTATCCTGTAATTTTCTATCTCTGGTTAGTCCTAGCTATCTGAATTATAACGTTGTAAAGAAGCCCTAGTTTGTCTGAGATGGCACCACCCAAGCAACATTTTGGCCAGACTAAATATTTGAAACAAAACCTGTATGATGATTTCCTGGATCAATTTCCCTTGTCAATGAATGATAGGAGGAAGGGATTGGTCCTAATGCGAGGGAAAATCTTGGGGGAAGGGTTAGTGTATAATTGCTCCAACATTGTTGATTCTAGGGTTCCCCTCACTAGCTTGGAATTGTTCAGATTATGGTATGGACAGAGGAATTTGCCTCACCCTTTTTCAAATGGATAGATGTATGATATGGGGAAGTTGGTGGTACCAAATGTATTCCCTAATGTAGACCTGCTTAGGGCAGTGGCTTTAAGATATGACCATGTTACACAGATAATTAGGGACAATGATGGAAAGGTTCTATTGAGCATTAACAGAGAAGAGGTCCAACATATTTTTGACTTGAGTGAATCGAGTGAAGACTTGGTTCCTATCAACCTTGAGGAAATGAAGCAGGAGTATGCAAAGCTAAAATATCTTTTTAGAGCAAGGTTGCTTCCACCTCATCTAGCTAGGGCAGGAGGTTCAAAATTTTATATCAACCCCAGTGACCAGGAACCTTTCAAATTAAATTGTTTTGCAAACTATTTCCTGGCCACTTTCTATTCTTTATGTCAGATTTTGGGTTTCAGTCCTAGTACAGTAATGCCCATTGCTTATATGTTCATGGGGGTGCAAATACAACACCCTAACTTCTCTGTGACCTATGACTTCGCTTCTTTCTTGGCTGAAAGGATGCATGAAGGGTTGTCAAAGCTACAAAAAAATGATACCGAAACTCAATTCTTTTGTTATTCTATGCTAATGCATATGTTTTTGTTTAAGAATGCTAGATTTTTCTCTGAGAGGATGAAATTAAGCCAATTAGTTGATGGAGAAAGATTGTCAGTACAGATATGGGCTGCAAATTTATCTTGTAATAAGGAAAGCACTAGTTATGTGCAATTTGATAATTGTTTTACTTCTAGATTAAGGGCTAGATTAATGGTGAATATACCTAGGATCCCTGAGGAATTACATTATTTCCTCAGGCCAAAAGAGAGGAATCTAGAATTGAAGGTTTACCATAACTGAGGTGACATTATCCCATACCCAGTCAGCACTGTCTTGAGAGTATATGGTTTTCAGGGAGACCCTCATATACTGCCATACAATGTGCCACCAAGAGTGGGATTTGTAGAAGTTATGTGGCTGATAGGTTGTATTCATGAGAACAACCTCACTAGAAGGGGTAAGGAAACATTTTTCCTAGATTATACAGTGGTGTCTGATTTTGTATTTTCAAAGGAAGAATGGACGCATTTTGATAATTTCTTTGATGATTACCATTTGAGGTGTGGACCAAAGTGGCAGCATGATCCTGAGGGTTTCTTTGCTCTTTTCAGACAGAATAAAAGCTAGAAAATTTGTGCATGAGTTCAATTTCCCTGAAGACTTGATTAGAAATGAATTTGATTTGAATAGACAGGAGTTTGACAAGGAGAAATGGATAGCTTATGGTAAGCTACTAGATGTTGTGTAGAAAATGGATTCGAAATATGATCCACTGTTGGAGTTCAGTCCCCACCATAAGAAAATTGATTTTCTGATGGGAAACTTCAAGGAAATTATGGGCACATTGAGGATAAAATAGGTAAATTTAGAACTGAGTCTGGGTGTACAAGAGCAAGGTTCCAGAACAATTGAAACAAGGCCAACATACCAGCCTATGGAAAGGTGCCCCATTTATAGGAGGAAAAAGGATAGTAGCAGTGATGAATAAGAAATGGACAGAAAAGGAAAACAGATTATGAAAGTGCCTCCACAACCAAGTTCAAAATTCAAAGTGCCTGGGGCAATCAAAATTATTGATTTAGAATCATCACTGGAAGACAATCCCTCATCACCACCATCCGAGCTAAGCCCTAAGAGGCAAAGAATTGATCAACCATAGGAGGATCTGATGGATGAGATTATTGTTACTGATCAAGACATGCAAGTTGGTATGTCTTCCCCTCCTAGGCCAGCTGAATTAGTTTTATCTGATTTAGATATGAAAGGTAAGAGTGTACAAGATGCAAGAATGGAGGCATGCAAGGAGTTTCTAGATGACAATACATTTGTAAAAACTCATGTATTCTTGCAATTGGTATGGAGGATGAATTTTGAAGAGTATCAAGATAAATGTAGGTAGAGAAGAGAACTAAGGCTTGATAGGTCAGACCAGGAGAATGATGAGGAGGTAAGAGTTGAATTAATGGAAGAATTCAAGAAAATCACTCCTAAAGAAGGAAGAAAACTGGTGAGTCAGGTTGGTGTATTAATTCTACCTGAATGGGACATTGCAGATGCAGTAGCCTTTAATGCTATTATGAAGTCTAAGAATCTCTTTCAAGACTCTGAAGAAGAGGTCAAGGCAGCATTGCAAAACTCTGCTTTCAGTGAGGAATATGAAACTCTAGAAATTTGGGCATTGGCCCCACAAAGGAGAAAACCAGATGTTTCTGATATTAATCCAAATTTCAAGGGAGGATTGATAATAAAGAGAGCTTCAGAGACCTCAACCACTAAGGCCACTCATTTGACTGTGAATGTGGCCAAATTGGCCCAAAAGACTGCTAAAAGGGAGGAAGCTAAAAGGAAGAGCTTAATGGAAAAATATAACCTTTTGATTGAGGAGTACAACAAGATGTAGCAGAAAAATTTTGAGTTACAAACTGAAGTGGAGAGGTTTAGGTATAAGCAGATTGGGGAGACATCAAATGCTCTAGGAACCAGTACATTACCTTCCATGGCAGGGTCAGTGCCTCCTACTTCTCCAATTTTTTCCACACCAGGATCTCCCTGTCAGAATCCTATCCTCACCCTTTCTTTAGAGGAAGTTGAAGAAGAAACAAAGTGCTCTATCAATCCTACAAAGAAGCAGCTCTTGCAAAAAATTGATGAATTGCAGGCATCATTAAAGAAAAGTGAGGAGGGATCTCTCTTAAAGCAAAAGGAAATTGTTACTACTATTTTTGAGGCATTTAAATAAAAATTTTGATAGAAAATTGCTATCTATACATTCTTTATATTCTTTGTTGTTAGCAGCAATAAATAATATTAATAGGGATCAGGAAGTAGTGATACCAATAATTGAAAATTGGATCCCTAGGGCCAGTGATCTGGATATCATGTATACGGCCTCAAGGTTTGATATAAATAATAGGCCCCAATCATTAAAGCCTACTCATGTGTTAGTAAAATCATTGCAAGGTTTTCAAACCTTACCAGATGACTTGAGTAGGAAGATTAGGGAGCTGGTGAAGAATTTCAATGATTGGGGTAACACATTATTACCTGATATAATTGATGAGCAGGGGAAAATAAGGTCATTTCAACAATGGCAGGATCAAGCAAGTGAGGCCATCAATGATCAAATCAATTCAATTTTTGATGACTCAGACTATGATTTGTTGGTGAGCTGTATGGACAAAATCATTAGTACCAGCTGATTTTTGTGATCTTTTGAAAGGGATGCGAATCAGGTAGTGGTAAAATACGCACCTTATGATACCAAGGTGGGTGAGGTAATTAATTTTGACTGGCCGACTAATCATGAGTACCATAATTGGGTAACTAAATATTTGACTGAGGAGGAGTAAAATGAGTGAACTACTAACAAGTGGCAGATCAAATGTTGTGGTTGCAACGGTTCCAGTTTTGTGTTGAAGGCTTTCTTGGTGTGGTTTTCTTGTGGTTTTTTGCATCAACGTTCCTTAGCTGATATGATGAACAAGAATATTTTTCAAAGTGGTGGTTGTAAAAAAATTTGGAATATCACCAAATGCTCCAATTGACTAGTGACAAGTGTATTTTCTGGCTCAGTGCTTGTTTGCTCCTTCATTTTCTATAAAAAGGATTTCAAGGCCAGAAGTATGGGTTAGCAAGTTAGATAATTTTTGTCAAGTCTAGGTGAAGTTGTAGAGCAAATTGTAAATTCCGATGGTTTTAGAGAAGTGAAATTTAGGTTTTGAGTCATTCTGTAACAGGTTTTGAGTTCATAGAGATTTAATGTTGTATAACAGTACTAGCATTTGTGTTGAAATGAAAATTTGAGCTCATGTCTCTCCATTGTACATGCATATTTAAACTTTGAATGAAATAACTAAGGGTTGTTTTATCCATCTCACTGTTGTGGTGTGTATGGTTCTATTTTAGCTTTAATTCAAGGAATTAATTAAAATGCTTGAATGGGATTATAGGCAGATATGTGTTGTATAAGGATTTGATAAGTAGTCCTGGGTTAGAATGCATACTGATGAAATTGTAATGTAATATTGTCAGGGATCTTATATGTGATGTATTAAATCTGTTATAAACCTCTAGATGCTTATGAATTTGACTCCTGCAATGGATATATGGCACTGATCTAAGTTGTAATTATTAGTGTAGTTTAGTATTTGTTTATCTTTTCCTAGAGCTTGCTACAAATTGCAAATCATTGACTATCTTATACAATGGATTGTGTTTAGTTATCTCACTCCAGATAGTTGATATTGTCTATGAACAACCAATTCTAGTTGATATTATCTTATCATGTTGACCTATTAAGTGAGATCATCTGCTATTGTTAATGTTGTTTATAATAATGGTGCGAGAGGTTGTAAACACATTAAGGGATCACCCTCCCGGGTCTTGCAGAGCCCGAAGTGTAGGAGGCTTTTAAAGTCCTCATCAGTTGGTCCAGGTCCTTCAGCTGCCTTCGATTGGAATTGGCAATTCCATAGGTAGATTAGAAGAAAACCTGGTTACATTGTAAAAGAACCAACATACACGCAACCACTGAACAACCACCTCTACAACTAAATTTTTAATCTTTTATGATCACATGAAACATAAAACACACTAATTTCAAGGTTGTTAACATCACTATTGAAATGTTTTAATTTTTTGACATTTCAAACATTAAAAGTACATCATTAAATTAATTATGTAATGGCATAAAAATTAAAAACATCATGAATTAATTATGTAACCACATAAGTCAAATATAATTCTATCAAGAAATTAATATCAAATAGATAATATAATCGCATAACTTATACATTTCAATGTCATTGATCTTCTTCTTCATACAACTCTTTGTTTGTATCATCTGATCCAAATTCGACATTGTAAGGATTGGTCATATCGTCATCATCACCATCGATATTAGTTTTGATAATGTCATCATCCACAGGATATCATCCTCATGAACATTAACTCCTACATCATCATGATCTAGTTCCTCCTTTAGACATCTTCGTTAGGGACATCATCAACTAACTGTTGATCCTGATCATCATCTACATCATCTTCTAGTTCTTCGGTATCTTCTTCTTCCACCACATTATACTTTACCGGCCTTCCTCTTGGATCATGTCTAGCAACAAATGACCAACCGGTTTACCTGAAACCTCTGAGTAAAATACTTGCTCATGACATTGTCTTGGAAGAACATAGGGCTCATTTCTAGCTCGCTCGATCAACCTTGTATTAACCATGGTAAATTCATTATCATGTTCAATAACAGTTCTCTCAGGATCATTTTCATTCAATCGTAGCCTACCATAGGACAACGAATATAATTAATTTGAAGGACTTAAAGTCACACTCAAGTATATCATCCAAAATCCCATAGTATCAATTTTCTGAGACTTCTGGATGTATGTCGCTTCTAGATGAAACATTAGTCACCTGAAAGACTACAGTTATACTAGAATCACAAGTTTTCTTCATGTCATCCAAGAATTTGATTCAAAATTTATGACCATTGCACCACATAGCCTTGTGGTGTTTCACCTTGCAATATGTCAAACATGTAAAAATTATTGCAATATCGTCAGTTGATAAACATATTTATTCTTGGCCGAATGTATGCAAAGAAAACAATCTCAAGATATATATACATCAATATACTTGAAAATAATTAAATAATATGGGTGATTAATATATTTATACGTACCTGTTTATCTCTTAAACCATATGTTAAATCAATTTCCCTTTGTGTAACATTGGAATCTCCATTACGATGAGCTTTTTTAACCAATGAAGCCACACCTTCCCATGTTAATGCGCGACTAGATTGTTGACATCGTTCAATCCATACCATCATCCAATCAAGATTGTTGGTGACATACAAATGTAGTGCATCCCACTCTCAACCAATCATAAAAAAAATTGAAATTCACAAACGATATATATTAGTTAAATACCACAGTATACGACCTTAATTTATAATTGATGTATATTGAAGATTAAAAATTAAATAAGTACAATATACATAAAAACCATATGTAAAATGTATTCCAATTAATCTTCATGACCATCTTATAATTACCTCTCACTTTCCTCAATCTACCTTTCCCCATCAGGTACTCCCCTTCGAATTTGTTAATGGAGTTGGAATCCCAAATGCGATCTACATGGATCTTTGCTACAAACTTAGGAAGATATTCACTAATGTACACCATGGTCCGGTATACCATATATCCCTCCACCATAGAACCCTCAGGATGTGCTCTTTGTCTAACCAAAGCCTTCAAAAATTTCAAGTGCCTCTCAACCATCCACATTGACCTTGTGTGTACAGGTCCACACAATTCAATCTCCTCAACTTGGTGTATGAGGTAGTGTTCTTGTGCATTGAAAAATGTTGAAGGTAGACACTTTTGCATTTCACACATTAGACGAGGAATTTTTCTCTTCCAATAATTTATATCTTCTTTATGGATTTCTTTAGATGATAGCCATCTACAAGTGATTCAAGGAACAAATATATTAACGAGATTTAACAAAAATATACAATATATTACATAACAAGTAAAAAAAATGGAAATTATAAGATGTATACAACGAATTGAAAAAATCTCGCTACTTACCTCATGTATTTTCAAGATCATATATAACTTGCTTGACATTGTTGTCAAAGTTGTCTGGGAGAGATAGAGGTAGAACGTACTGCAACAATTATAAAATGATCTTTTCATTATTTTTCCAAAAGTAGTAAACACAATACACTAAAAAGTATATGCATTATACAAGTGTATATAATATACCAGAATAATTACCTTAATGAAGGTATGCCAATCATGTGTTTTCATCCCTAGCCCAAATTCACCTTTCTTTGTTATTAGATTGTTTATGTTCGCAACAAATCTTGTGGGAAATTGAATTTTTCATATGACTTCTTTTATAGCATTGTTTTGCTGCTCTGTTAATAACCAAGGAAGGGCACTTATATTAATTTTGTCTCCATCGCTATTTACTTGAATGACATTTTTCATTGCATGATTGACTTCCTGAATGTCACTACAAATTTTGACAATTTTTTCTTTGTCATTCCTTCCATCCAATATTTTCCATAATATTTTTGTTATATTCTTTCTGATATGCATTGTATCAAACAAATGCACAATTTGTAGCTGCTCATAGTAGGGCAACCTACTAAATTGTCTGGGATAACTTTTCAGTGGAAAGGATTAATGCCTTGATGACCTTCATGAAGCATATAAGTTAAAAATTAACAACAATCATTGTCAATTACAACATGAGTAAACACAACACAATATAAAAATATAAATTCAAAACATATCATATATGATGGATAAACAATTTGATCCGATGTATAACCTTGACGATTAATTCTATTATATTCCAACTTCCATAGGTGAGGTGTCATTCTTTGTGGTTTTGATGTAGTCTCCTCTTTCCCATTAAAAAGATGTTTTTCAGTAGTTCGATACTTATGATTTCTATGGAGGAAGTGCCTATACTCATCAAACACCTGCTTTCCTAAACTTGTTGAATGACGAGATTTCATCTTTGGACCACAAATTGGACATGCAAATTTTCCCTTTGTTTGAAGACCTGCAAGATCATATATAATTGGATTAAATATGTCAATTTTTATAATTATATATAATCAATAGATTATTTTAAAAACATGCATGATATCTACTTCATCAAATTAAATATTGTTAAAGTGCAGTCGAATGTTATAACATACCACAAAAATGTGTTAGCCCTAGGGCATCATGAATTGTCCATACAAGCATTGCATGGAATTGAAATTGTCTTTGTCCTATTGGTCTATGTTAGAGTAAAGTTTTTAAATTAATTATGTTAATTAAGTTACCTTTATTCCTCTCTTAATATTTCACTTTAGTTTGCATATTGTGACATTTAATAATTATATTAATTATTAAATGTCTATCTATTAGGGTTACTTTTAGGTTTTGCATGATCTCCTTTTAAGGATTGATCTTTTTAATTATATCAATTCAGCTAATGCAATCTCTCTTGAAGCTTACAGAACACCCTTGCTTTTTTGTCTCCATCTCTTCCTTTCTGTGATAGGTTATTTGCATGCAGGTGATCTTCGGGGTCTGTGAAGTTAGCTTTCTCAACTTCTACATGGTATCAGAGCTCCTGACCTGCTGCTTCCTGTTCGTGTTTTTGAAAGATTTTTTAGAGCTTCAAGGGTTTGGGGTTTTCCTTTTTTAATCCAAGAGGTGGGAATTTTTAGTGCATCTAGGGTCAAATCAAATCTCTCCATTGAATCCAGAGCTGTCGGAATAGTCAAGATTGACCTTTGTTTCATCAAATTTGGCTTTCGTTTGTCAGATCTGTGAGGGTTTGAAGAAAGGGTTTTCTTGCCAGATCCAGAAGGTGCTTGATTTTACGGAGCATTTTGAGCCCAAACGGACCTCACTGTTGTGTCCGGAGGGGCCAAAAACCTAAAGATTGACTATAAACTCACCTATATTCGGCGTCGGCTATTTCTGAGGCAAAAAAAAATTTGCCTATACGGCTCTGTTCGAGTGTCTGCACACGAACCGAGGTATTTAAAAAAAAATTGTCAAAAAAATTTTGGAATTTTTTTTCCTGCATTTCATTTCAAAAAAATTGTATTAAAAAAAAGCTTTTTTGTGCAGTACCCGAGGGTACCTGCCACCCTACAGTGGCAAGCCCTCGGACCCTGCACCTCCACCTACTGTACTAACCACCAACGGTGGCTATTAAGACCGTCAGTGGCAGCTTAAAGCCACCAGCAGTGGTCTTAATACCACCGGCCGGCGGCAGTGGCTGGGGTGTGGGCTCCGCCTGCCCCCACCATTTTTTTTTAAAAAAAATTTAATAAAAAAATTATTGTAAGGGTTTTTTTATTGTTTTTTTTTTAAAAAACAATTTTTTCTGTAATAAGCCTAGTTATGCAAGTGCGCCGACGGCCGTTTGACCATCAAATTTAGGCCCGGATTTTTCCTGCGACGACCGTATGACCGTCAAATTTAATCCAGCACTGTGTTTTCCCCCTTTGGAGCTATTTTCTTCCAGAGGCCATAACTTGTGCATACGATATCATTTTTTGGAAAATGAGATATCGTTGGAAAGTTGCTTCCGTCAACTTTCCACTGGTATGGGTCTTATCACTTCATTTTTCTGTTGGTGCATTATACAGCCAGTTGAAGTTGGAGGAGTTATTTTCAGTCCCGAGCTCGTAACTTTTGACCAGTTTCTCTATTTTTCGTGCTCTCAGTGGCGTTGGAACCGTATTTCAGAGCTCTTCAGTTCCATCCATGAAATTCTTTTAGATTATTCTTTAGGTATATTTTTATTCATATTTTTGTGTTTTCACACTTTGGTGAATTACCTGGACAAATTAGCTCTTGGGAACTTCTTGTTTGCATTGGATGCTTCATTTTTCGTTGTTCTTCATGTATTTCTAGTCTTCTATCTTTTTATGACATTATGAGCATCATTTTTAAGCAATATTTTCTATGTAAACGCACTGAGATAAAGTGCCACACTATTGTACATGTATTTTGGGGATTTTGCACATAAGGTTGTGCCATATATTTTACTCGCACTATATTATAAAGTGCCATGGGGGGGTTGTGTAGTGCCTTTGTTTTTGCCATCACACCTTTGTCCAGTGAGTGTCCCTCCATGACAACAGTGGATCCATATGATTCCAGCCTGATGCAAGTGTGCTTTGTTTTGCACACCACTTTTTCAATTGCAGGTGATTTCTTATGCACTTTCAGATGTTGTTTCTTCTCCTTCATGCACTACAGGGTGTTACACAATATTTTAGTGGATCTATCAGGCTCTCCCAGTCAACATTATGGGGGGTATTATACTTTTTGTGCTAATGCTTCCTTGGTTTGTCCTTGGAAGGAATCTTCCATTCTCAGTTGATCAATGTTTTTTAGACTATTGGTACTTTTTCCATCTGTATCTCCGTTCCAAGTGTTTTCCTTTGTTTGCCATCTGATTCGAGTAGTGTCGTTGGGGGCACTCATGCAGATTGTTGTATTCTTGATCCTGGTCATCCTATCTTCAGAGGAGGTTCTTCAGCACCATAACAGTCATCTTTTGACAGTTGTTTGCAGCTTCTTCTACTTCAATGATGTTCTTCATGTCTTTCATCTCTTTTTGGAGTAGAGTTTTTCCCATGAGGTTTTCTCTATTTCTCCACTTTACAGATATTTGGTTGTATTCGGGTACCTGATCGGGCCTAGTTGTCGGGACCCTTGTTTGCTTTCATGCATTGTAGTTACCTTTTGCTTTCTTGCACATGTTTGTAGCTGCACTTTTGCTCATATTAAGGGGGGTGTTAGAGTAAAGGTTTTAACTTAATTATATTAATTAAGTTACCTTTATTCCTCTCTTAAGATTTCACTTTAGTTTGCATATTGTGACATTTAATAATTATATTAATTATTAAATGTCTACCTATTAGGGTTACTTTTAGGTTTTGCATGATCTCCTTTTAAGGATTGATCTTTGTAATTATATCAATTCAGCTAATGCAATCTCTCTTGAAGCTTGCAGAACACCCTTATTTTTTTGTCTCCATCTCTTCCTTTCTGTGACAGGTTATTTGC
Organism: Sequoia sempervirens; assembly: GCA_007258455.2. NCBI lineage: Eukaryota > Viridiplantae > Streptophyta > Pinopsida > Cupressales > Cupressaceae > Sequoia > Sequoia sempervirens. The sequence goes on from VDFB02058242.1 coordinate 108,859,614, forward strand.
ATGCAAGTGATCTTCGGGGTCTGTGAAGTTGGCTTTCTCAACTTCTATAGTCTAGAGACGTCATACATAGTGACGCCATTCCATAACTTTAGTAACTCGTTGATAAGAGGCTCAATATATACATTCATATCTTTAACTTGGTACTTACCTAGTTGAATGAACATAAACATTACATAATTATTATAACCATTTTATTGCAATATATATAAATTAATATACATGACTATTGAATGAAAAAAATATAAGTCATTATGCAACAAATAGGACAAATGATATGCTAATACGTTAAAGAAAATTGATGTAAACAAATACCTGGAACAATCATTGACAACATTATGTGCTCCCTCTTCATTGACATCCATGGAGGAATGTTATTGTTGATAACAAAAATAGGCCATACTAAGTAAATAGATCTCAGCTCTCCAAACGGATTGACACCGTCCGCTCCTAATGAAAGCCTAAGATTACAAGGTTCTTTAAAGTGTGGCCATTTTTTCTCCATGTCCCTAAATGCATAACCATCTGTAGGCATTCGAAGAATGTCATCTCCACTTCTATTCTGTGCATGGTAATCCATAAATTGCGCTAAGCTTTCGCACCTAAATAATCGTTGCATACGTGCAATAATGGGAATATAATGAAGAACCTTGCAAGACACCTTTTTTGTTAGTTTATCTATTTGATATCTACTGATATAACATTCTGGGAATTCTGTTGCAAATTCCTATTGTTTATGATATATAATATGATCATTGGGACATGCATCTATTGCTTGATACTCCATTCCGATATCTTTCATAATGGCACATAAATCTCTGTATGAGCGAGGTAAAATATTTGATGGTGGTAACAAAATTTCACCAATCAATCTACAACAAAAAATAATTTGTTCATATAAAGAATATTAATGGTACATATTTCATCATTTATTTACTAGTGATGAACTAACAACAATTAAAATAGATGAAAAAAGATGACATATGACATACCTTAACATTCGTGAGATTGCTATGTTTGGTAAACCATTCATAACCTTCAAGTTCAACAGCAACAATACAGCAGAGAGAAGATTTGTTTGGGAGCCTTCATAAAGGGGCTCGTATGCCTTCTCAAGTATAGGTAAATCATGAACATCATCAAAGTCATCTTGATCATCATGATCAGCTCTGCCACTAAATGTGTCATGGATCAATGTATTTGTACCATCATCTTCAACTATGTTTTTTGGTGCATGATCATCTTCTTCCATAGGATCATTAACTTCATCTTCGATATTCACACTCCATGTTCATCCACTTGCAAAACCACATTCTTCTCGTGATAATCCATATCATCTGCCCTAGGGCACCCCCTTTATAATAATGATAGACACAAATAAACCATGATCATGATCAAGTGATTATATATATATATATATATATAAAATGTTAAAACGATATAAACATTTACAAATTCAATCAATATAAACACATATAATGAACAACTTACCAATGGATGATAATCATGCCCCCTTCAACGTGACCATGTTACCTACAATGTTTCTCAGCTGTTGTGATTAAAAGTCATCTCATTTTTAAGCCCTTACAATTATTGCAAGGACAATAACATTTCCCATCACCCTCTCTTTTCAATCTAGCCCACAATCTATCAAGTGTCTCTTCATTTTGTTCTGGACTAATATTATCTGACATGATTTTTCTTTACCAAGCTTGACTATTTAGATCTTCAAAAAATATCAAACTCACACTCCAATAATTTTTATTCATAGACAGGTAACATAATCTAATAATTCTGATATTTTACACCAAAAAAATTTGGCATGCAACCACCCCTAGAAAAGAGAAGATAGTCTGAAGTTAATGACCCCAAAAAATACTTTAAAATGCTAATTCCAAAACTTATTAAATTATGATTTTACTATGATTTCCAACCGTTAAGACTCCTAAAATCATAATATTGAACTTGATCGCAAATTTCCTACAATGATGGAGGTAGTGAGCTAGTAAGAGCAAGTGACCCATTCCTAAGGAGCAACAAGTTAGAATCATCATTGCTAATGTCAATACAGATTTATCCTTTTAGTTAAAGATGCAATGTGTCACTTCTTATGACGAGCTTATCCCTAGGGCCCTCAACATTGAGAGAGCCCTAATAAAAAACAACAGAAGCATTGGTAAGATCATGATTAGGGTACAAACCCTAGGCCTCCGTAGAAACATAAACAATAAATATAGCGGATTAGTGAGGTTGCAATACCAGAAAGATTGAGACATTGTAGGTAATAACAAAATATTGCAATCTAAAGATTGTAGTCAATAACAAGCACACTATGTAGCTTAGTGACATTTGTAAATTCAATCTACGGTAAGAAGAATGACAGTCACTTGAGATGTGACAGTCAAAAAGAGGCTGAGCAGTGACAAGATAATAAAGCTCAAACCTTTCATAGTAAAGTGGAGATTTTAATAGGGAGTTTCCTTACCCCCTTGCTGACCTTAAGGGTTTTTCAAATGATTTTGGTAGTGTTAGACAAGGCAAATGCAATCAAGGAATGATTGTCCAAATGAAGTAACAGTGGTAATCATAGGTTCAATGTTTCTTCTTAGCCATTAATGTATAATGGAGGTAGTGGATTGCATGTTTGAGCAGTGTTTTGAGACTCATCAAAGATGGGAGAATAGTGAATAATACCTTGTGGACTGTGAAGTAGTGTCAATAAAGTTGAAGGATCTTAAGAACTACAATACCATGAAACAATGAGTCCCCTGTAGTAAGTAGGCAGTCTATAGGGCATAGTTTGATTTTATAGAAGGATGCTCATGAAAAGAATCTTCAAGTGATAGTGAGTGAGCTGTTTGAGATTGCAGCTGAGGGTGCAATACCCAGTCTTAAACGAAGTTAGCAAAGTAGTAAATGTGAAAGAAAATCAAATTGTACACAACAAACAATTCACAATTTTATCTTGCATAATGCCTTGAGTTTGAAAAAAAAAATATCATTGTATCTTCATGATGAAAGTGGTGACATTAATAGTCAATCACTAGCAACCATGATTTAAAAACATGCTATTGTACATATGGAGGCAACATTTTAAGCAAGGGAGTGAGTGGTGGTTTGGAACAATGGCAGGTATGGACTTGCTTTATATGCATACTATGTAGTCTAGCTTAAGACACCGTTCTTAGAAGAGATTGAAGGTGGATTATGGAACTCAGGGTTACCATGAAAAGGATTAAAGCAAAGACTGAGATCTATTTAAAATCCACGGTCATGAAGATATTAAAGATGTCACATGCAAAACCCTAGTAGCTGGAGTAATGAATATAGTGCCAAAGAGGATAGTGTGTTGGAGCAGATTTAGGCCAAGATCTCCACATTATCTAATTACAGGGAAATACATCATTTATTTATTTTTTTAATTAAAATAAATCATTCTAAACCCTATATAGGATACATTGATACTTCAAAATCCTCTGAAGGAATTTGAGATTATGCAAATATATGTTAAGTAACATTCATAAGGTTTAGAAAATCTTAATCACTCTCTAGAATAGCCCATTAAACATGGGTTGTGCTTGAATGCACTACATAATTGATATAACACAACCACTCTGCATATCAACCAGAGTTATAGGCTCTTTATTGCAGCAAGAGGTAATCACTCTTCGATCATGCTATAATTACATCCTAACCTGTTAAACTTGAGACAACCTAAATGCACCCAATGATGATTGAAACCTACATTATACAACCTAAATTAACTACATTATATGAGTGCCTCCATTTCTATCACAACATAGCCACATTAAACTTGGGTCACACATGAATGCTTCATGTATTTGTTATAGCACAACTGTGCCACATGACCAATAGAGTTATGGATCACATAATTACAGTCAAGAATCTGTTCCTTGGTTGTGATCTTATGGTGATTCCACACAACAAAATCTAGACATGAAATTCTCAAAACCCTAAACCTCTAAAAATGAAATCTGATGAGATGTTGCTTTAAAATATGATTTTCAAACCTAGAACTACAAATCTAACTTCACAACTGAATTCTGCAAAAAGACAATGACTACCCTCAACCTGGCGATATCTTCTTGAATTTTTTCTGATTTTTTCCAAGAAAATCGTCCTTAGTTCTCCACAAACTATCTCAAGTAGAGCAAAACACTGTCACAATAAATCAAGCGCAAACTCACTTTTCTTTATGTTGGCCACAATTTTATTTTTTTCTATTTTTCATGTTTGTCAAAAATTCGACAAAAATGATAGCCGACATTTCGACGAACCCCAGGTTCATCGAAATTTTGACGAATGTCGAGGATAAACTTTCAAATAAATGAAAATTACACATCAAATTTTAGAAGCACCCGACGATACATCAAATTATACATATTTCGTTAGATATTTTTGTTGGATTTTGTAGTAAAATGAGTTAGTGTAAGGTGGGCCAACTTGGAGCGTAATATTCTCAAGTGATAATAGACATTAAGCATTTTTAAGTAGGAGAACCCTAAAACTCCTTTCAAAACTAGGTTCCCATAAAGCACAAAGTCATATGCATATGTAGAGACACTACATAACACTAGGACTCATATTAGGATGACTAGTGATCTTCCACTCAAAATTATTCAGACACCTTAAGCTAAAGGAACTAGATACAAATATGGACCCTGGTATTTTCCTGCAATGGAATATAGCTAATGGGTAACAAGATAGTAGTTTCCACCTATGAGACAAGGATCATCGGGGTGGGTCGATTACGCTTGATCCATGATGAATCAAAGCATAACTTAGCCACTACACCTCAATCACAAACAAGATCATTCAAATTAAAAGTTAAACTAAGCATTTATACAAACTGAAAGTTGCAAACTATGAAAATAGTTAAATTCCTACTCTAACCCATTTGAAACTTATCCTATTTTGGAATTGGTGTCGTGTTGATGTGGAACAATGACCCTTTCCCAATCCCATGATTAGTGAGCCTATTTCAAGCAATTCTATGGAAGAGAATCGATGAAACCATTGTGATAAATGGATGAAAATATAATTTATGCTAAATTAAACATGATGCAAGCTAAGTTAACATGATTTTATGCTAAAAATGAACTAATTATGCAATTTCTAAGCTAATCTAATTTGTTTCTAAACTAAAAGATGGAAACCCTAATTTATATACAAACTAAGATGGATGCATGGAATCCATTAATGGATGCTTTAAGCTATTATGCAATTAGAAATAAACCAAAACAAGATAAAAGTGAGTAAATTGTTAGTGTGGATGCAAGTGAATTCAACAACATAAGTTTTCAATTGAAAGATGGATCCATTTGTCTCCAAATAGTGCTTTATTTATAGGAGAGCAAATGAGAAATGGAGGGTTGAGATCAAAAAGAGCAATCAACTGTCAAAGATGAAAGGAAGAAGAGGCATGGACCATGGATTCTCATCAACGGATGAGAATGCATGATGAGATTTAATCAAGGGCTCACACTTGCTCCAAACAAGCACACTTTTGACCTGCTCACACAGGTCAAAGGTGACTTGTTCAAAAGGTTAAAGGTTAGAACTTGCATGAGAAGCTAAGTGAAAAAATCCCTTTTTCAAATGATGGAGGAATAAGAATATTCCTTGGAATATTCATTTAGGTGAGGATAAAAAGCATTTTGCAAATTAAAATAAATTCTTAATTGTGCAAAAAGGGGATAAGGAATATTCCATGGGAATATTCCCCTTCTTAGAGGAAAATTAGTTTAATTGCCAATTAAACAAGATTTAATCATGCAATTAGGAGATTTGGAGGAATTGAAGTGATATTTATTAAATTAAATAATTTAATAAATGAGGGGAGATGAAATGTTATTTAATTAAATAAGATGACTTAGGGAATTAAATTAAATATTTGATTTATTTAATTTAATAAGATAAAATGTTAGCATGAAAGGGGGTGAATTAACCCGATTAAATGAATTAGGTTAATAGATGCAAATGATGTTATTAATTAAATTAGCTAGGTTAATTTAATTAATTAAGCGAAAAGGAGATGGGTTTAAAGAGGAAATGATGTTAGTAAACCTGTTTCGAGTGTATGATATCATTCAAGACATTTTTCAGTGTCTACATTTTTCCCCTCTTTGAAGCGAGGTACCTGCTACTTCAGTTCAAAGAATAACACTCTTCATATCAAAATTATTGCTTAAATTAAAAAATAAAAATATTTTTATTTTTTCAGATGCCCTAGCGGAAGGATAAAGCTGATTCCCTGCCCCCTCAAGAAATCAGGTGGAAATTTTAAATTTTGGGTTGATTTCTCGATAAAGGTTAAAAGCTGCCCCAAGGGTCCAGAAAGGCTCTAGGATGAAAGAATTATGCCAAAAAACACAAAAATGATGCAAAATTAGGTTCTGATTGGAAAAATTGGTGAAAATGATAATAAACCCTAGCTTGAATGTGAAATTAGGGCAAAAAATCCTAATTTTCTAGCGTAAATAAGCCAAGAAGGGTAACTTTCAATCATTTGTGCATTCGCACTTGAGAGATTCTTGCTATTTTGAGCTCTGACCCTCCGATGAAATGGCGCGATGAGAGCTTCCTAGGTATATCTCTGACCGAGTTCAAGAGTATCAGTGGCTTCTAGGCGTAGAACCAACAATATGTAACTCCAAACTTGATTTGAAATTTGATTTTTTGATGCATTTACTACACTTTAAAATTTAAACTTTGGCGGCATCACTATATAGCGACACCCATTTTGTAATTGGTGATGCACAAATGAATTATAGCGATGCATATTTATATGGTGATGTTATTCACGATTTAAAATTAGGGTTTCTAATTTTAAATTGTGACGCATGTTTATATAGCGACACACTTGCCGATTTAGAAATTAGGGTTAGGGTTTCCAAAGTATAAATAGCAATGCCCATCTGTTTTGCGATGCTTGTTGTGATTTGCAATTTGAAATGCTTTCAGGCATCACAATTTGAAATTTAAATATAGCAACACTATTGCAGATAGCAGCACTATTGTGATTTTTGTGCTAAAAATTTCAAATTGAGTCAAATTTCCTTGATTTCCTGACGCCATGCACTTTGTGGATGTAGGAGGTCATTCCATTTTTGATGTCATGCAAGCATAGACCCACCATGTTGGAGAGATTAGGCAATCTATTAGAGTTACACCAGGAGCACCTAGGAGACATCGACCTCTGATATGTTGCATAAGCACCCGTCATTTGGACACATCTAGCTATGATGACTGCTCTGTGTGAGAGATGCACAGTGAGACTTCGCCATTCCATCTTTCGACAGGTGAGGTGACAGTGACCTTAGAGGATGTATGGTGTATTCTACATTTTTCTATACATGGTGATCATGTGATCTATGACGTTGATGCCAGACTTGATACCTATCATGATGTGATGGAACTGGAGGACATTGCTTTGGTTACATCACAAATCGACCTCGAGTCATATAGAGGTCACATGCCCACTTTCAAATTGATCATTGCAGCCATTATTTCAGGTTAAGGGGCTCCAGACAGATGCAGCAGGGGATTTAGCCCAGGATGGGGCTTAGTGTGGCACCAGATGCTTCACAAGAGGACACTTTTTGCATGGGGGTTTGTGATGTTGGCCTCACTATATCATGACATGCACAATTTTTTTTACTATGATGGGAGAGCCATTGGTGCAGGGGTGACTCTACTTCATATTTGGGAGTGGGAGCATATCAACATGCTCTGACCGATTGTGTAGATGATAGACGTGGAGCCATATGATCTTGTGATCTAGCGGTATAGAGGTGTGATTACATTGAGGCACATTGGACAGATTGGTCTCCCATACTAGCAATGGATTATTGATGATATGACAGTTTTCCAATGGAACCCGTGGCTATAGATGCCACCATGGTATGATTATGTGCAACAACTATACTTTTCCAAGCAGACCTAATATATGCAGGGTCATGAGCACACCATCATCAAGAGATATTTACCAAACAAGGTGGCTCGATAGTTTTGGGAGGTCCAAGACAGGCCAAATGATGCTTACAAGACCATTTTTGCGAGGTCTACTCGTGAGGTTCCCACATAGGAACCCACCATTCTAGCTCCTGAGGTAGTCGATAGTTTTAGATAGTTAGTGGCTCAGCCTTGGGCCTATGATCAAGGTCAGGTGGTAGGACAGACTATGCCTACTTATGATGCTTGGTTCACACCTTCGTGATGTTTGAAAAATCCAGCAAGTGCTCCTCTGTGAGGGAGACCCAAAGGCAGGGGAAAAGGCAGAGGACAAGGTGGCCAGGTTCTGAGGGCTCCACTAGTTGGACAACAACCTCCTTAGTAGCCTCTAGTTCAGCAGCAAGAAGTGCCACAACCACCACCAGATGCCAGAGATGCACAAATACAACAACTGCAGCAACAGATGCAGATTTTGATTGGTGAGCGGGATCAGGCCTACCAGTAGCTTTTGGCTATTACTGTTGAGCAGGACCAATCACAGTAGCAGGTTGTGGCCATCATGGCTGAGAGAGATCAGGCTTTACAGCAAGTACAGGTTGTGACCGCAAAGAGGGATTAGGAGGTTTTCCGGTGCCAACAGATAGAGGCTATGATGGTGGCCACACATGTCAGGACTATTTCAGCGAGATTATACATAGAGGTCATGACAGAGGCTACATATTATAGGAAACATTACCATTGGGATGTACTGCAGGCACTTAAATAGCCTAATTTTTCATAGCAAAGTGATGCACGGCCAAGAGCTAAGGATCAACCTGAGAGGCAAGCCAGAGAGGGTACTAGCCATCAGGGCTAGCTCTTATGTATAGAAACTTCTTTGATTTTTCTGCCCTATTCTTTACCACAAATATACATTCATGGGCTCCTTTTTGATAGCCTCGTGGATATTGTACTTATGATCGTTATACATACATTGATCCAGATTTTGTACCATGACATTCATTTTTTTGATATGTATATGATATGGATACAGATTCTATATGATGTGATGTGCTCACTTTATTTCATGTTTATGATGTATGGATGCATATGATATAAGATGCTTATATTTGATCATGTATGAATGCACCTTAGTTATGCCTATGCGATATGTGATGATATGATCATGATATGGATGGATGCAATGTTATGTTCTTTTTCAGTATCTTTTCACGATATGCTATGGGATGAATGATGCAAATGGTGTGGATGCATTTCTTTTTGTATATTTTCTATGCAATTTTATGAGATGATCATGTATGCATATGGATGTATGAATGCAAATGCTTATGATATGCAATGATTTAAGATGCTTAGAATAACAATCTATATTATTCATCACAACTCAAATGATAATGCAGAATGTGTGATGTGATATGCAATGATTATACAGATGGTTTGTGGATGCAGGGTGGATGCAATGATGATGTTTTTGTTGACTTTCATGATACCAGGTTAGCACAGAGAGAAGATAGAAGAATAAAGAATGAATGACCATTGATTTCGATGATTACTTCAAAAATACAAGTCTATGATCCATTGAGACTTTATTAGAGATGGTGATGAGACATGAAAAATGAGGATGAAATGTAGGATGATGAGTTGCTCACACTATGGGATTTGGATTTTCCATCGTTCCTTATTTTTTATATAACATATAGATACGATGCATCAAAGTATTGATAACTAGGATGATGTTGTATCTACTGTAATGGACTTTGACTTAGAAAATAGATAGGATAGTTCTTGTTAACATCTTGACATATGGAAACCTCATTGGAATGTAAGTTAGAAGCTTAAAATAAATTGGACCAAAACATACGCAATAGTCAACAACATACACTAAACGACCTGCCTACACACAACTAAGCAAGTATGCGCCAAGATTATTTTACAAGGGTACCCACAAGCACAACAAAACGAAAGATAGTGATTGATGCCCCATTCCTTTCTCTCTAAATCGTTTTGAGAGACATTATTGAGAGGTCCTTGGAATGGGTCAATAAGATAAATCGTAAGAAAAGATCATAAACAAACAGTCAGTGTTATCTTTATCCCGTGCCTAGTTTAATTTAGCTAAGGTGATATATGATACTGATGTCCATCACAGGAAGGATATATCCTAGAACATGTTGATTAGAGGTTGTTTGATGTTAGGATGATGATGCTAAGATGGGTTGTTGACATAAACTTCACTGACGCATTTACCTATGATTTAGAATTTAGATATTGAAACTTAGGTTCTCACTTTATGACTTGCGACACTTTTTTTCTACTTGTTTCACCAAAGGTTGAAGGTGACAATTGATTTATTATGGGTGAAGATTTATTTCAGGTTAAAGCGAGATGGGATGGATGTTGCAAGTATGAGCAAGTGTGGTGGTGTTGTCATTAATGTTGTTATTGATGTCAACATAGTTCAGTATGTTACATGTATAGTTGAGATGCTACTGAGATGTTGTGAGTACATGGAGCTATCTTTATGGTGTAGCAGATGTGTTGGATTGATAAGTTTCCAAGTGCTTTTGAGAAAATTAATAAAGAAGAGAAGTTAGAGTGATGAAAGTGATCATAATGTGCTCTGATATGTGCTCTGAATTTCTCCTATGTTGATCCTATGCTTGTGCAGATTTGAAGGTTTCATAATGGTGATTTAGTGGTGATATCTCCTGAGTTTTAGCTTTTGGTTTGATGGTATGTGAAAGCTATGTTCACCAGTATGTGAATTATTCTAGAAGAGTTGGTCTTCTATGGACTAGGAGAAATATTGTTGCTCTACAGTCCTCCTCTATTTCATTTCAGATCTTGCAAATCTGGAATATTTCTTTTGAAGGTCTTTCCTATGCTCTAGAAAAGAGGTTTAAAGATTGGTGATCCGGAAGTTATGTTTCAGTATTTCAGTGTGAGTTTATACAATTTGGGTGGACTGGTGAAAGGTGTTCAATGATTAAAGTATGTTGTTTTGTTGTGAATGTATCTGGAAGATTCTGATATGTATTCTCATGCATAAGGAAGCGTGTCATGGTGTCTGCATGTCATCTTCTTGTTGGGAAGTGTGTACATCAATGATCATTTGTATTTTCATTAGGTTTGGCTGACCTGGTGTTTACACTTCATTCGAAGAATAAAATTTAATTAAGGAAGCATGTGGTTGTTTTGATATATTATTTTTGATCTTGAAGAATGTTTTTTATTGGTCCACTCTTATTCCTTTCCACCACGGGAATTTCGAGTTGCCGACCTATTTTGAATTTATGAAATAAGATATTTGTGGCCGACTTTGGAGAAATTTTCTAAGGCTGAGGATGGTATAAAAGGAAGTCGAGTTGTGAAGAATTGTATGACATGTGATGCAAAGTGACGAAAGTGAGCCACAAATCATAAGAGAAGAATTTTTTGTGTGAGTAAGTTGTGATAGTAGTTCTTCATTGTGTTGAAGGCAGTGAGCTAAAGGTCTTTGTAATCCTACGAATGTGTTAATTTTTGTGGTGGATCTTTTGTTCTCTTTTGTATCTGTAGGTAGTGAGCCTCCTTGTTGGAAAGTGAGTCCTTTCTGTGGATAGTGAGTCCCTTTTTGTAGGTAGTAAACCTTTGTACTTGGATAGTGAGTCCTCTTCTCAGCAGTGAGCCTTTGTTTTATAATCTTTATATTGTGAGTTAACCCTCACCGTGGTTTTTCCCTCATTGGGTTTTCCACATAAAAATTTGGTGTTCATTGTGTTGATTTACTTTCTGTTATTTGTATTTCATGCTCTTACTTAATAACAGAATGGTGTGGTTGTGGAATTGATAAGTATTGAAGTTTTTAAGTTTGAACTTTGTGACAACTAATTCACCCCCCCTCTCAGTTGTCCTACGCTTGTTTAACAATGGATGGTTTTGAATTTTCTGGAATATTTCAATGTTTTTGGTATTTTTGAAAATATTTTGAGGTTTTTTTTGGTCTTTTCAAGATTTTATGCAAATGTTTATGTTTTCAATTTTCTGAGCCTGTTTAGGGTTTTCTAAGATATTTGAGGCTTTTTAGGTCTTTTGAATGTTTTTTATTGTTTTTGGATTTTCAAATTTCAAATTTTTTTTGTATTTTCTGGCTTTTTGAATGTTTTGGGGTTTTTTCAATATTTGGATGTTTTTGGATTTTTGAGAAGTTTCGACCAAGAACCTAACCTAAAATACCTATCCTAGGGGTCTCGAGGGTTGATCAAAGATAAGTCTCTCCTACATTATACACTTAGAGACCACGTAGTTCAATAGACTTGACCTATTAACAAGATGAAGATATGAATAGTGATGGAAAATTCAATTTATTATGAAAAAATCCTAAGGGATTGACCTAAAATGTCTCAGGGGCACATCAATGATGGTCTTGCCTAAGTTCAAGCTCAGAGACAATGTAGTTCGACAATGGGACTACTTTTTCGATGTTTGGATTTTTCCTTTACAATTTTTTGAATGTTTTTGGATTTTGGCTATACAGGATTTTGCAAATGTTTTTGTATTTTCTGATGATCATTTTATGAATGTTTTTTGGATTTTTAATGATATTTTGTGAATTTTTTTGGTGTTTTTGATGAGATTTCCCATGACCTCAAGATATACAAAAACCTGATACAATCCATAACAAAATTCCCCCAGTGTGACATGTTAGACTACTTCGATAAAGGCAATACAAACTGGCATTTGGGATATGCCAAGTAGTGCTAAAGAGTTGTGATATAGGTCACAATATCAAGCTATGATAAGGATACGGATGATGGATAAATGGTGATGCAAAGAATGATAGGACAAAACAGCCAAAGAATAGATGGAGGTGCTTTATTTATGGAAGGTGCCTGTTTGCCAGGTTTTCACCAAGGTACTTGCCCAAAGTGCCACTGAAGTGGTTTTCACTAGAGGACAATTTTTTTATTTACTTTTTCAATCCTTTTTCTCTTTTTTTTTTGGATTTTGATCATTTTTAAATTTTTTTGTACTTTTAGATTCATACCCTTCAAGACTAGGCATAAAAAATTTTGAGATGCAAGCTATTAGTTGGCTCCTGCAAGGGCTCACCTTTAGGTGTTGATAGTTGGTATGCTCCTGATCCATGGCTTGTTGTGATGACGAAGGGACCCAACCAGATAGGTTCAAAATTTCCTTTGTTGTCTTGATCTAGAAGGTTCTTCTGATTCTACTTTAGGACAAGATCCCCTACCTGGAACGATCAAAATTTGATCCTCTTGTTATAGCTCCATTTCAGTCGGTTTCAATATACTTGCAAGTGATTGAGAGCATTGAGACAACATTCATCCAGGAATTCTAGCTCATTCAGCCGAAATAATCTATATTCTTCCTCAATAATCAGGTTCTGTAATAATACTCACAATGATGGGAGCTACACCTCAATAGGCAGGATAGCTTTTGATCCATAGCCCAAGGAGAAAGGGGTTGCACCTATAGATGTGTGAATACTGGTTCGATAAGCCTAGATAGCAGGATTTAGCTAAAAATGCCAGTCACGACCAGCTTCATTAACTATTTTCTTCAATATTTTTAGGATAGTCTTGTTCGTAGCCTCAACCTGACCATTACCTTGGGGATAATACAGGGTAGAAAATCAGTGTTGGATATTGAATCTTTGGCATAGCTCTTACACAACCTGATTCTTAAAGGGTGCTCCATTGTATGAGATGAGAGTTTTTGGAACACCATAACAGAAAATTAGGTAGTTCAAGATAAATTTTGCAATTTGCTTCCCCATTATATATGTCATAGGAATGGCTTCAACCCACTTAGTCAACTACTCAGTGGCGGTTATGATATTCTTGTGGCCGTTGGATGAAGTTGGAGTGATTTTTCCTATAAGGTCAAGCCCCCATTGTGAAAAAGGCCATGGTGTGATCATGGGTTGCAATTCTTTAGCTAAGGCATGGATCAGATCTCCATGTTGTTGACATTGGACACACTTCTACACATACTGATGGGCTTCCTTTTCCATTGTTGGCCAATTGTACCTCGTCTTCAACAATTTGTTCGCTAACGTCATACTACTAGAATGGGACCCACATATGCCATTGTGTACTTCTGTTAAAGCAATTAAGGCTTCCTCTTGGTTAAGACGTTGTAGTATGTCTCTTCAATGCTTTGACAATAAAGGGTATCACCTAGGATCATGAATTCGGATGCCTTTTTAACAAAGTCCTTTTTAAGGTTTGAGGTGATATCAGAAGGGAGGATTCCTCTGCTTAGGTAAGTCAATATGTCATGATACCATGGGGATCCAGGACCAACAATGACACACAGGAATTCATATTTAGGGATTTAAAAATTTAGTATGAGAAGTTGTTCTACCAAGAATTCACATTGGAGGATGTTTTTTGGCATGTCTAATAGTGATCTGATCATTGCCATGGCATCTACTGCTTGGTTGTTTAGGTGAGAAATCTGCTCAAAATTTATGTCGATGAAAAGGTCCTTGAGATTCTCCACCATTTTCGTGTAAGGAGTAAGCTTGTAATCTTTAGTTTGATAGTCATCATTGACTTGGTTGATAACCAGTTGTGAGTCTCCATAGACTTTCATCTCTTGTATCTACCACTAAACTGCTATCCTCAAACTTGTGATTAGGGCTTCATACTCAACAATGTTGTTAGTACATGAGAATGATAGCCTGTATGATTTTGGAATGCAGTCACCTTGGGGGGTGATGAAAATAATTCCTACTCTGGATCCATGTTGGTTGAATGATCCATCAAAATGCATCTTCCTCTGAGCTGTGAGATTGATAAGGAAAACGGATTCATCAGGGAATTCAGATACCAAGGGGTTCTTAGCATAGATAGGTGCTTCTGCTAGTTTGTCTATGATCACTTGTCCTTTGATTTCCTTGCACTCCACATACTCTATGTCAAATTTTGTTAAGATCATCACCCATTTGGCCATTCATCTTATGAGAGTTGCTTTGGATAACAAGCATTTCAATGGATCAATTTTTGCAATGAGCTTGATTTGATTTGACAGCATGTAGTGCCTAAACTTTTGTGAAGCAAAAAATACTGCCAGGCATGCTTTCTCAATAGGTGAATAATTCATGTCATAGCCCGCCAAGGTTTTACTGATATAGTAGATAGCCCTTTCCTTTCCATTTTCACCATGTTGTGCCAGAAGACCTCCTAGTGCTACTGATGTTGCTGAGATATATAGGATCAAGGGTTTGTTTGGTATTGGTGGCATGAGAACTGGAGGTGTTAGTAGATAATCTTGGATCTGCTAGAAAGATTTATCACACTTCTCATCCCACTTATAGGTTATCCCTTTATGGAGAAGATGTGAAAAGGGGTGGATTTTATTTGATAGATGTGTTATAAACCTTCTGATGGACTGCAGTCTACCTTGTAATCCTCTCATTTGCTTTAGTTTTTGCGGCGGTTCCATATCTAGGATGGCTTTTACCTTTGTTGGATCAATTTCTATCCCTCTTTGTGAAACAATGAAGCCAAGGAGTTTCCCTGATGTGACCCCAAAGACACACTTTTTTGGATTCAATCGTACCTTGTATTCTTCAAGCCTGTCAAAGGTGGGTCCTAAGACTTGTATGTGCTCACTTCTCTTCCTTGATTTTTCCAAAACAACATCCACATAATCTTCAACTATTTTGCGGATCACGTCGTGAAAGATGAGGGTCATTTCTCTTTGATAGGTTGCTCCTATATTCTTTAACCCAAATGTCATCACATTCCAGCAATAGGTTCCCCATGGACACGTGAATGTAGTTTTATGTTGATCCTCCTTGGAGATTATGATCTAATTATAGCCTGAAAAACCATCCATGAGTGATAGCATTTCATGCCCTGTTATTAAGTCTACAATGAGATCAATGTTAGGAAGAGGGAAATCATCCTTTGGGCATGCTTTGTTTAGGTCTCTGAAATCAATGCAGATTCTGATGCCCCTAGTGGGTTTTGAGACTGGTACCAGGTTTGAAAGCTACTCAGGATAATCCATTAGTCTGATAAATCCAACGTCAAGAAGCTTTTGTAACTCTAGTTTCACCAAGAGTGCTATCTGTGGGTGCATCTTCCTTAATTTTTGCCTAACTAGCTTGGCTTCAGGATAAACTACTAAGTGATGCACAACCACTTCAGGATCAAGGCATGGCATATTTGTGTATGACCAAGCAAAGTTAGCTCTTTGCTTTTTTAGGAATGCTGCTAAGTTCTTTTGTTCTTCATCCAGCAAGGATTCAACATAGAAGGTGATCTTAGGTGCTTCTTTTGTTCCCACATTGACTGGAGTGGCATTTTTTGCTAGCATTGCTAACTTTTTTGGATGCATTGCACTAAGGAGGAGATTCAATCCCTCATCCTTGAGTGCTTCAGAGAGGTTTTCACCATCGGATGTATCCTTTGTTTTTACTATTTTAGGATTAGAGTGTCACTAGGTGGTTTTCACTCAAGGATCTACATGTTAGTTGCATTTCATTAATTTTGCAACTAAAGGATTCAATCGTCTCCCCATAGTATGTTTCTGTGTCAAGCTCTATTTCAAAGCCTACTTTGTGATTTTCCCATGATAAGTTGTTACGAAGTACCATGAATTCTGAGATCTCTTCATCATTTTTAAATAAATCTAGAATCGGTGGTCCTTTTTGGTCCATGTCAATAAGTTGTGGGTATACTAAGCACATTTCAGCTGGTTTATTGCTTGTAATAAAGGATGTTATGAATATCATAAAGATGGTTTTGTTTTTGAATAGGTCCACAACATCAAGGGGAAAGTCATCTAAGGTTGTATCACGCAATGTAGGTAACCAAGAGGAAGCCTCAACTCGTTTAGCGGAAATACCTTTTCCAATAAGTGTGACCTTGCTAGTAGTACAACCTAAGCCAAGATTCTTTAGTTGTTTCTCAGGAATGATGAGTTCTAGTAAACCATTGTCATTCTATCACATCTTCTCATTCTTGTTGTATCCCCAATTCTACATGAGTTGCAAGCCTTTGTTGTCATCTTCCATGGGAAGAACAAGGATAGGTCGTTCATCTTGATAGAGCAATTTAGAGATATCTTCCTCATTGACATCTTCTTGATTCAAATCCCCCCACTTGGTGAAGGTAGTAGTTGTTATCTTGATTGTTTCAGGTTCTTTGGTGTTAGATGTGTGTTTCCCATAAGACTGAGGAGAAATAGGTAACTCGCATAAGACAAAGTTGTCTTTTAGTAGCTTTTAGTTCCCACAACCATCATCTTGGATCACTACTTTGACGTTAGGTATGCTTTGCACGATGGGAATTTTTGTTACTAAGGTAGAGGCCAAGGATGATGGGTCAACAAATGAGCTTGATGGTGTAGGCCCTTCATCATTTTTGGGTATTTGGGGTATTTTATAGAACTTGGCTTCAAGACTTTTGTAGTAGTAAAAAGGCTCAAGGTCTCCATGAATGGTGATTTATCTGCCTTCAAAAGGAAACTTCACACATTGATGATAAGTCAAGGCTACAGCTTTTGAAGCATGGATCCAGGGTCGGCCAAGCAAGATGTTATAGGGAAGATCAAGATCAAGCACTTGGCATGTAGTTTCTGCAATAAGAAGTCCCACTTGGATGGGAAGTGCAATGATTCCTTGTGATACATGTTCTTGGTCATCATATTCCCTGATGGTGGTAATCTTTGTCTTCTCAATAGTATCTTTTGAATAGCCTAGATGCTTGATCAACTGAAGGGTACAAATGTTGAGACCAACACCTCCATTACCAAGACTCTTTTAACCTTATTTTTATGAATGAAAACCTCAAGGTTTAAAGCACAGTTATGAGATGGTTGTGACGGTAGGTCTTTCTCAAAGAAGGTAAGAAGATGATTGCTGATATGTCCTACCATAGCTTGAAACTGATCAGTATCAATATCCTCATGAACGGATGACTAAAAAAAGGATTTCTCCAATATTTCCCTATGTGTGGGGGATAACCTTAAGATTTATAATATTGATATCTATGTGGAGGTATGCTTAAGTTGATCTAGAAGATTGTCCTTTCTAGGATTATATGTGGGAAAAGTAGATTGTGTCCTAGATTGAGATGGGACTCCTTGAATGGTAACTTTTACACGTCGTGTGGTGACTCCACATTTCATACTAGCTCCTTTGATGGTGACAACAGTAACGAAGCTATCATAGGAGGCGACTATATTGGAATAGGTATGTTGCACGTTTGTGTAATCCTTAGATTTTTCGTTGTTATTTTCTTTGTTATGATCTGGCATAGGGTTCTTGTATATCTTAAGATCTTGATTCCTAGCTGGTACCTCAATAGATATGGTGTCATTTTCTATGAGATCTTGAATGATATTCTTAAGTTTCATGCAATTTTTTGTTTTGTGTCCTTTGATTTTTTGAAAGTCACAAAAGTCACACTCATTATACCAAGATGGTTTCTCTTGCAATTCTTGGTAGTTTTCAAAGTTTGGAAGTGTTATCATATTTGACTCTACCAACTTTTTCATGATAGTCTTGATGGGTTCGGATAGCTGTGCGTACTTGCATTTAGGATAGTTATTCTTGTTAGGGGTTTGCCTTTGCATTTTGTTGTTATTGATCTAATTGTTCTAACGAGGTGTTGTTTGTTGCACAGTTGGATAGATGTTAGCAACTTGATTGTTATTAAGTCTAGGAGCACTTAGAATCACCTTAGCATCTACCACACCATCATTTGTTATGTTTTTGTTCCTTTCCTAGACACAAGGTTTCTCATTTGAACTTGTTGATGGGCAGTTGTCTTTGTAATCTTGGGTATTTCCTTATGAGATTAGAGCAATCTCAATGTTAAGGAATCTAAGGACAAGCTCGTCATAAGATGTGATGCACTGCATTTTTAAGTGGAAATATAAATTTGGATCTAGATTGGCTATGATGATTCCCACTTGTTGTTCATCGGGAAGAGGCCACTTGCTTTTACTAGCTCTTTGTCTCAATCATTGCAAGAAATTCAGGAAATATTCTCCTTTTTTTTGTCTAAGAGTATATAGTTCCTCTAGAATGACGTTCATGTCAAGATTAAAGGAGAAGTGTTTGATGAATTTATCAATGATTTCTTGGAAAAAAATTATGCTAGGAGGTAGATGAGAAAACCAATCCATTGTAGGACCTATTAAATGAAATAACCCCCTTACAAATTTTCCATTTTTTACACCAACAATTTTACCTGTCAGCATTAGCAAAACCAAAACCAGCACTGAAACAAAACCCTACACCAAGATCCCAATGACAGGCAAGGTGTGAGCATATGGCACCAAGGATCGTTAGCAAATAATTGAAAGATGGAAATTACAATGCTTTGCAACTCAACAACTTATTCAGCGGGAGTGATTTGATAGCTCGACTGATCAACAAGATGAGAAATGCAAGTACAAAAAGTAAAGACAGTGAGACCTATCCCTTCCACCAAATAGTAGGAATGAAAATTCTTAAGCAAGAAAGTAAATAGGATGATGAGGCCTACCCTCTTCCACTAAAAGTGGGAATACAATAGAAGTTTGTAGAAATGTAAAAGAGTTGATCAGTACTACTAATTCAATGTTACAATATGAAGTATAATCTACAAGAAACCAAGTGTTATAGTTATCCAAATTGCTGCAAATGATATTATATGTTTCTCCAACTTCATAAGACTCCCAAATATGAAAATCAAACCCAAAACTTCAACTCTTGACAATCTGATATAAAAACCAGCAAATTGAATAACATAGACTAGCAAGAAAAACCATGCCTAAAAGCTCATAACTCACCCAATACTCCTCTAAACAACCTAAAACATGAAAATTAAGCCTAAGGAGAAGGCATCCAAACCAAGACCAAGAAATAGCTGCAAACATAAACTATTATTTAAATCGCGCTTCCTAAGACACTCCCAGGCATGGTACAACCTTCAAGAGGGGCGACCTTGCAAGATAAAATAATAGACACCACCATAAAATATACAAATTAGTAGAATGAGGTGCCTAAAGTAGACTAATCCAAGGAGCCAACACCCAGAACTAGCAAAATCCCTCCAAGAAGTTATGAGTGAAAACAACCTACAGCCAAGTGAAAACCAGCAACCTGGAAACTGACAAAAGCACAAAAGAACTTTAGAAAACTTCAAAACATCTTCATCACAATAAGCACCATCTATTCTTCAATGTAAAGAACAACCTTTTCTCTTAGCTAGTTTCTATCTTTCAAGCAAGAAACCAAGATTATCTAGGAGGTATGCATTCCTCGAAGCAATTGAGACACCATTTTGGCAGCACTTCATTATACTTTCTTCATAGATGCCAACAATGAAACCCAAAACTCTTATTTATAATCTTCTCCACTATTTCAAACTACTTTTTCCCTCTAATTAGGGTGCCCAACTCAAATTCAAATTCACCATTTCTCACTTTCATTTGCATTTCATTTAATTCCCCTTCTCCAAGTCGTCCAAATACATGAGGGAGGTAACTTTATAACATAAAGTAGGTGTCCAAAAACTTAAGTGAAATGCCTTATAAAAAATCACTTTATTAAATCAACTTATCTCTCCAAGATAGGCATACTCCTTACCTTAGCACAAATATTTCGCTTAAAATAATAATTCAACCAAAGTACTGAATTATCCAGAATTAGCTCCACGAGTGTGGGAGACCAATTGCTCAAACTGGCTTACCATAAATAGCCTCTGAACTGGCCTACTGAAACCCTACTAAAAATAGCAATACTAAAAATAGCATGCACCAAAAATACTGATATGCACCAAAAATACTAATATGTGCCGAAAATACTACTATGCGTCAGAAATACTGCTATGCATTGAAAATACTGATATGCGTCAGAAATGTTGATATGCATCAAAACCCCAACACTGAGCTGCTACAAATAGCACTTACTATAAATAGAATACTGCTAAAAATAGTAAGTGTGTCCAAATGCATTTTAACCACATTTTGAGCAGTCGTCGCAACTTACTAAAAATAGTAAGTTTGGAAAAGTCCTTTGTTTCAGTTGCATGTCACACCATTGCGAAGCTCTCTGAAAAACCCAGAAGGAATCCAAAATCCAAACAGCAAAACTCCAACATGCAAGCCTCCAAAACTGCCAAAGTATCCTCCTATAAAATAGGAAACCCTAAATTTGCATCTAACTAGCCTTCGGGCATCCAAGAATTCTCTATCAATCACTGGGAAGTGTAGTGCTAAAAAATGGGGACATTACAGTCCGCCCTTCCCAAAATTGCTTGTCCTCAAGCAATGCCACAAAATCTCTAGAAAAATTTAAACTGATCCATACCAAACAAAGTACTATCCCAGGGTCCCATGTATGTCTCAGGAAGGACCCACCATGTTGATGTTGCAACACTATGATCACATCAGTGAAAACATCGTGCCAAAACTACACTAACCTCCCTTGTAACTCCAAATGGTCACCATCCATAATACTCAAACTGAAAAATATTGAAGGACTGAAATCAATATCATGCAACATCTCATGCCCAAAAAGCTCTGAGTAATCAATATCAAGAATGCCATTGTCTACCACAAACCCAAGCAATGGGAAAGATATTTTACTCAACTCAAAACTGTAATCCTCAGCACATCTCCTCAAGGTGTCAAATAGAGCCACAAGAACATATGTGACTTCTCCAAATCTTCTTGTAAAAGGGAAATCAATCCTTTGCAAGAGCTCAACAAACTCATACCCATCACTCCACATGGAGCCACTATGCCACAACTGAATTATCATGATACAACCATGAAGACTGTAGAAATTTCTCACAATTCCAACTCCAAGAGCCTCAGAATGATGAACCAAGGCAATCAAAGGCTCTCTTCCCCAAGCATAAGTACAAGGGAAATAATAGGAATAGCCACTAGGAACAACTTGAACACCTCCCAAAGATGATTCAGATTGCTTTGAATCATCACTTCTTGCATTTGAGGCCAAAAATCAGTCCTAATAGGAGACTGTGAAGTCTGAAAATAAGTATACCAGCAGCCCACCATGACTAAAATGATTGACTTATGATCTTATTTAAGGATAATCAGCATCTAAGAAGATGAACAACTATTGCTATACCGAAAATCATCATCCAAATTAATGCATCTACGCAAAATTTCTCTCCAATCAAGTGGTTGGTAATGAAAGGGACAACACCAAAAAAATTTGATAATTTAATCCTTGTCCCTACAAAAGTTCATCTTTCCATATGTAATAAGCTCCATCAAGCCAAGTTGAGGATCCCAAGCATGGATACCCAAGTGAAAATGAACTCCAACACACCAGAGATAAAACTCAACATGTCTTCAAGTGCTGGTCAAAACCAAGTGCATATTCATGAAATTGGTGTCCTCTCTAGTAAACCTTTGAAACCAATCCATAAAAGCTTCAATAACATTGGAGTATGAAACATAAGATGACTTCAAATTCAACTCCCAATATTTATTGGTATGAGCTAAAGCATCACTCAACCAAAGGAATGGATTGACAAGAGTGCAAACACCAGTTTTGGTCCATCTTCCTTCCCTACTTCATGAGTAACAAATCTGAAATCTTCACTCCTTGTTGCTGTAATGAAGTTACTAGAAGCTACCAAGACTTGTCTTATTAACACCTTGATGTCAAATATTTTAAAATTATCTTGCTTCAACACTTCCCATGTTGAGACTTTATCCTCGAACCCACTTATGCATTCATTATCAAATTTCCTTTGAAGATTACCAATCACAAAACATGGCACATCCTTATAGAGTGATATCAAATCATCCATGCATTGGAAACCATACTCAGTCTCATGCATAGTTTTATCATCCATCACAAAGAGAGGATTATCATAACTTTCCTCAACACCCTCTTCAAAAAGAGGATTTTCAAAAACTTGAAAGTCATCCCTTTCATCTTGTTGATCCAAATCCACAACTTCTAATTTTCTTGTGACGCTTTCTAGATCAAACTCCTCTTGAAGACTATCAAGCTCTACAATCACTTGCTTGACTTCTTCAGCTCTTTGTGCATTCTCATGCTCCCTAAAAAAGTTTGAAATCAACAAACTGGTCTTCTACCTCTGTTAGATCCAATTGAGTATTTCCTAACATGTCCTTTGTTGATTCAAGCTCCAGAGTAAACTCGTCAATCTTTCTCTCACTTCCTTGGAAAGCACTAAAGGTCTTCTTTGCAAATTCAATGGCATGATCTTGATCTTTAATCAAGTGCATGTACTCTGACTTCAATTTCTCCAAGGACTCTTTGATAAGTTGCAAATTAGGAAGAGCAACTTCATCCTTAACTCCTCTTCATCTCTCTTCAAGTTGAGCCTTATAGTAAAGTTCTTCAATCAAACTATGTGTGCAATCAAATTGGGATAGAGCACACACTTCCTTGTCAATGAACACTTTGAATTGACCTTCCCACTCATAAGAGTGCAAAGATGGTGAACTACTGTTAGGCTGCAAGAAAAATCAAAACTTTGTTTCTTGTCTTTGTTGCCCTCATAGCTACTCCAATATTCTTGTCTTTCACCACCAACTTGCTGAGAATGCTCAATGTTATGAAGAGGATCATACTCCATAATTTCTTTGACCCTTTGCTAGCCATCAACTTCTTGAATGGGTAAAGAAGATTTGTGTTTGAGAGCCTCTTTAAACCTTTCTTCCTCAATAGCCATAAGGTATTCTAGCACTTCAACCTCCCTAGTGGCTACAACCAACTCAAAGGGACTATCATGCAACTTTTCCAAGAAATCTTCTTCATCAAAGACACCTTCTCCTCCAAAGGCCACCTCATAGCTTGCAATGCAATCTGATTTTTGATCTTCATCAGGATCAAAGGGAAATTCATCCCACACAGGTTCTTTATCATCCTCAGGTGCTTCCACACCTGGATCCCAAATGCTAAGGGGTTGTTTGTTTGGATCAAAAGGAAAGTGTACATCATACCCTTCTTGGTGTGTTGACTCTTTGAACATGTTACCTCCCAACTCACTTAAACTAATATCTTCACAAAAATTTCTTTCCAATGGTTTGGTTTGATGATCAAACCCAAGACCACCCATGACACCACTGTAATGAAGTAAAGAATCTTCAATGCTAGCTATTTTGAAAACTTCATCATTTTTGTCTTCTATGAAACCATCATGAGTAAGTATTTCACTGATTTCTTCATGTGGAAATTCTTGGTAAGTTGGGATAGCAACAAGAGGAAAATCCTTCATCACCAAATCTTCAACATGATCTTGTATGAACTCATTGGAATCATCACCAACATCATCACTATATTAATGGTCATAAGTTGATTCTATGACATCACTAGTATTTCCTTCATCTTGCTCTATCTTCTTCAAAAGTGGCTTCAATTTCTCCTCACATTGATTAAAAAATTCATTGATTAGCATATCAGCAATAGGAGAAACCTTTTCTTCACATTCATATGTGTCCAAAAGGAGAGATTAGACATTTGGTGGAATTTCATCAACCTCTTTAATAGTGAGAACAAGAATATTCTTCATAGTTGCAATAGCATTCTCTTTTTATTCACTCCAAGTGGATATGAAGAGGTAGTGAAACAAGTGATAAATCTGATTTTGCATTTCCAAGCCTAATAGCAAGTTACTTGTCCTAAGATATGAAAATTAAGATAGCAACTCTTTTGGGAAATTGATTGCTACTAGTTTCATCAAGATCTTGGAAACTTTCTACAATATTATGAAGAATCTTCTTCATAGTTTCATCATCATAAGGCATCAAAGGTACTAGAATCCTCATAACTTCACTAAAGCATGAAGTAACTAGCAAACTTATTTCTTCATCTGGATGCCCTGTCCAATAAGGATGAATCAAATACTTTATTGGAGGAGATAATTCCTTCTTCATCAATTTAGTAGGTGATTGTTGGACTTGGCTCAAACAATGTTCCAAATCTGATAATATACTCATTTCTTCACTTCTTGTCTGACATTCTTCATTGAGCCTTGTACCTGCAATGGAAAGTGACCTTGCCAAACTTCTTTCTTCTTTAGAAGCCATAATCAAATCTGACTTCTCACAGTTCTTGAACATCAAAAAATGTAACATGTTCAAAACTTCTGGAAGTTGATACTGAAATTAGTTTTGACCTCTGGTGTAGAATTTGATTTCTTTGTCACTCATCTAACAACTAAGCTTTGTCTTTTCACAGGATGGCACGATCTTGGCTCTGATACCACTGAAATAACCCCCTTACAAATTTTACAATTTTTACACCAACAATTTCACTCATCAGCATTAGCAAAACCAAAACTAGAACTGAAATGTAACCCTACACCAAGATACCAATGATGGGCGAGGTGTGAGAATATGGTGCTAGGGATAGTTAGCAAATAACTAAAAGCTAGAAATTACAATGCTTTGCAACTCAACCACTTATTCAGCAGGAGTGATTTGACGGTTGAGCCAATCAGCAAGATGAGAAATGCAAGAACAAAAAGTAAAGATGGTGAGGCCCTATCTCTTCCACCAAATGGTAGGAATTAAAATGCTTATGCAAGAAATTAAATAGGACAGCGAGGCCTACCCTCTTCCACTAAAAGTGGGAATACAATAGAAGTTTGCATAAATGTAAAAGAGCTAATCAGTACTACTGATTCAACGTTACAATATGAAGTATAATTTGCAAGAAACCAAGTGTTATAGCTGTCCAAATTTCTGAAAATGATATTATATGTTTCTCCAACTTCATAAGACTCTCAAATATGAATATCAAACCCAAAATTTCAACTCTTGAAAATCTGAAATAAAAACCAGCAAACTGAATAACATAGACCAGCAAGCAAAACCATGCCTAAAAGCTCATAACTCACCCAATACTCCTCAAAACAACCTAAAACAAGATGCAAATGAAGCCTAAGGAGAAGGCATCCAAACCAAGAACAAGAAAGGACTACAAACATAAAACTATTATTTAAAGCATGCTTCCCAAGACACTCCCAAGCATGGTACAACCTTCAAGAGGGGCGACCTTGCAAGATAAAATCATAGACACCACAAAAAACTTCTACAAATTAGTAGAATGAGGCACCCAAAGTAAACTAATCCAAGGATCCAACACCCAGAACTAGCAAAAATCCATCCAAGAAGTTATAAGTGAAAACAACCTACAACCAAGCCAAAACCAGCAACCTAAAAACTAACAAAAGCACAAAAGAACTTCAGAAAACTTAAAAGCATCTTTATCACAATAAGTACCATCTATTCTTTAGTGTAAAGAACAAACTTTTCTCTTAGATAGTTTCTATATTTCAAATAAGAAACCAAGATTAGCTAGGAGGTATGCATTCCTCGAAGCAATTGAGACACCATTTCGGCAACACTTCGTTATATTTTCTTCATAGATGCCAACAATGAAGCCTAACACTCTTATTTATAATCTTCTCCACCATTTAAAACTACTTTTTCCCTCCAATTAGGGTGCCCAACTCAAATTCAAATTCACCATTTCCCGCTTTCATTTGCATTTCATTTAATCCCCCTTCTCCAAGTCATCCAAATACATGAGGGAGTTAACTTTATAGCATAAAGTAGGCATCCAAAAACTTAAGTGAAATACCTTATAAAAATCACTTTATTAAATTAACTTATCTCTCCAAGCTAGGTGTACTCCTTGCCTTAGCAAAAATAGTTCACTTAAAATAATAATTCAACCAAAGTATTGAATTTACCAAAATGAACTCCAAGAGTGCGGGAGACCAACTGCTCAAAATGGCTTGCCAGAAATAGCCTCTAAACTGACATGTTGAAACCTTGCTAAAAATAGCACTACTAAAAATAGCATGCACCAGAAATACTAATATGCACCAGAAATATTGATATGCACCGAAAATATTGCTATGCGTCAAAAATACTAATATGTGTCGGAAATACTGATATGTGCCGAAAACCCAACAATAAGTTGCTAGAAATAGAAATTACTATAAATAACATACTGCTAAAAATAATAAGTGTGTCCAAATTCATTTTAACCACATTCTAAGTAGTTGTTGCAACTTACTAAAAATAGTAAGTCTGAAAAAGTCCTCTATTTCAGTTGCATGTCACACCACTGTGAAGCTATCTAAAAACCCAAAAGGAATCCAAAATCTAAACTGCAAAACTTCAACATGCAAGCCTCCAAAACTACCAAAGTATCCTCCTATAAAATAAGAAACCCTAATTTTGCTTCTAACTAGCCTTCGGGCATCTGCGAATTGGCTATCAATCACTGGGAAGTGTAGTGCTAAAAATGGGGACATTACATTAAACTTCAAGGGAAGAGGCACACGAGATAAGAATCATTGTAGGCCACCTCCATGCACATGACATTAAATTCTTTGATATGGTCCATAGGACTTCCTCTCCCTTTATATTTATCAAATTTTGGAATTTCAAAACCAAGAGGGAATAGTGCCATTGCAATATTTTGATCAAATGGATATGGACACAAGTTCTGTGTATGGGGTTTCTTTTCCTTGCCCATGCGAAGGTCCTACATTTCTTGTGAGAGCACTTTAAATTACAACGCTAGATCGTCTTGCAGATTGGGTGGAGGAACATATGGTGGGATGACAGATGAGTTGTATGGGGTGCATGGTGGTGTAATATTTGATGATCGTGATTAGGGTATCGATGTATATGTTCCTAATACATTTGGATTGATGATGTTTGATTAAAGATTATAATAGGATCCTTGGTTTTGTTGTTGGACATAATGATGAGCTAGTAAGGATTGTTGTTGAGATTGTTGTTGTTGTGCCACTACGGATTGTTGTTGGGCATGTTGTTTTTGTTGTGCTACTAAGACTGCTTGATGGGCTTGATATTGTTGTTGTGCGGCTTATTATGCTACTAAGGCTACTTGTTTTTGTTGTTGTTGTTGTTGTTGTTGTGCTAAGGTTGCTTGTTGCATTGCTAAAGTGGCTTGTTGTTGTGCTAAGGCTGCTTGTTGTGCTACTACTTGTTGTTGTTGTTGTTGGTGTGCTAAGGTTGATTGTTGTTATTATTGTGTTAAGGCTTCTTGCTGATAGGCTTGTTGTGCTTGTTGTAATGCTAAGGCATGCGCTTGTAATGTGGGATCAAGTGGTTGTTGAGAAATTTGTGGAGGATTATGGATATTGATGTTTTGAGGGGGTAATGGATTGGTGATGAAATGTTGGGGATTCCCTTGGTTCAACATTCCTTGTAAGCTGGTAGAATGAGGTGGAGGAATGTATGCTTGAGATCTTGTTTGATTTGGAATAGTAAAGGGGACTGTGGGAAAAGATGAGGATGGTGCCATTATATTATGCAATCGAAATGACACACTAGGACCTTGAGTCCATTGGTTGAAAAGATTTCCTTGTCCCATGTTTTGAGGATTTCCTTGTGTTAGGGATGTATTATCTGTGTTGACAAGATTTGTTACCAAGGGATTGATTTGAGATGGGTTGATGATGGATGGCGTGGATGTGTTTTGTGAAACCAATGGTATGGATAAACCCATTAGAGGGTTGGGTAAGGGTGTCCCTTTCTTAAAGGTTTGACTATGTGGTATGGTATTGATATGCCCTTGTGTTTTGTTTTGAGATACCTGATCCACACTGCTTTGTGTGATGGTAGGAACACTTGTGGTACTCGTAGATGTTGATGAAGAGGGATTCCCTCGATATTTCAAAGTCATGGTCAAGTAATGAAGATCAAGAGGTGTGTATATCTATTTAGGATCTTTAGGAATGGGAGGAGCACCAAAGCTAGGTGTCAAAGTGGTTGTGTTAGATGGAGGATTGGTTTCAAGTGTTCCCACAAGTGTGTTGTTTTTAACTGAAAGAGCATGACCAAAGTCTTTAGCAAGGCTTATTGCAATACTGGGAATGTAGGTCTGATTTAGCTCTAGTGATGGAGTTGTGAAACCTTATGTTAAATTCTATGCAACAAATGTCAGGGAGATGGGAGCTATGTTTTCAAAGGTTTGATGTTTCATAATTTCCTCCCTAGTGAGTTCAAATGGGTTGCTTGTGATATATTCTATGTCATATGGTCATGATGGGGATGAAGGTTGTTGTGATGGTGTAACTTGACTTCTCGGATCGAATTCTAAAGTATTTGGATCGCTTGAGGTGAATGTAACTTTTTCTTTCTCCATGATTCTCTTGTGTTGTGATCTAGTCTTTTGTTGCCAATTTTTCACCTATAGCTCAAATTGGCAGAGCTAAAATAGCTTATGTTCATTTTAAGGTGAGAAGATTGCAACTTATTTCTACTTTGCTTAACCATTGCATATATTGAAGTTTAAAAGAAAGAGTTCATTTGTTGTCGTGCAATGTGTTATAACAAAAGAAAGCATTCAAGTTGTCATTTAATGCTTTGTAGTACAAAAGAGATTACATGAGGTAAAAGAATATATTGCTTTCATTCAATTTTGTAATGACGTATTCATTTCACAATGTTGCATACATGTTGCAAAAGAGATATACAAAATTGTATAAGATTGCAAAGAATGTTGTTTTCCATATTCATTGGAAAGAAAAGAGAGATCAAGTGTCTCACACAAGCCATGGGAATATCTAAACCAACAAAACCTAGGGAATGCACTATACAACTAAAGATGAAGAAAGGGAAATAATAATATAATGAAAAAAATATCCATCATTGCTTGTTGGTATTCAGAGTTGGTCTTTGTTGTAGCTGCTCCATCCTTGCTCCCGATTCTGAGTGAACCTGCATCATGATGAGAAAAGTTGTTAGAGACCTAGATATGAATTTCACTATGTGCTCTACCAACAAAAACATAGTGAATTTCCTATGATGCATTAGGTTAACAAACATTTGTATGCAAAAGAACCTAAAAAATGAAATATCACAGGGGAATTGAGCTTCACTTTTTTTATCTAACATGTTTGTTCATTGTGCAAGTATAAGAGAAATCATGTTGTCAATCCATCTTTGGAGGGAATTATAGCATGTGGTGCAAAAATGGACTCCCAAAAGGGTTGATCCCAACATGCTGCCCCTATTTCTCAAGAGGGGATTGAAATATAAATTCATATTCATAATGCTCAAATGAAACATCTCAATTGAAGGAGTAAATCATAAAGTGATTGCAAGAGCCTCAAAGGCATTTCCCATTCATGACAATCAAATTCAGAAGTGCAATGAAAATGAAAATCAAAGATGAGCAAGGAATCCTCTTGAATGCTCAAAAATATGTAGAACAGAAATAAATTGCACTATCTTTCATTAGAGATTTATGTTTGCATACAAATATGTCATGCTATCATTGATTGACTACATAGTGTTGTCACAACATTATATTGTTGTCGTGTTTCATATATAAGTTGCTCACATTGATAGGGAAACCAAGTATTGTTGTTTATGCTATTCATAATGTTCAATATCCCACAAGAAGGTGTCATCATATACATGATATCTTACAAGCAGTGTCTACACATAAGTGGATAGGAGGAGTACATGTTTCACAAAGAATACTAAGGTGGAATGGTCATCAAGCATTCATGAAACATCCATAATGGTGGGGCAGCAATCATGTACCTCATCAAAAGTGAAGGGAGTTAAAGGTATTGAAAGTGAAAAAGACAAACAACAAAGAGTGAAATTATTATGTCATAGTATGGAGTGCAAGAAAATCATCATTTGGAAACCTGGGTAAGGTATGGAAGGCATCATAAGTTATTACTAAAATAATTTCTGGATTAGATTGTGTCTGAATTTTTTCCATCAACATTTTGAATCACACTTTGTGATTCATCATCAAGATAAGAGAAAAAAAGGAAAAAATGATTTTTCTTAAGGACATCATCTTTTAAAGAAAAATGAAGGCACAAGGTTCAGATGTGCATTCCTATAGTGTAGCATGATTCAATTTTAAAGAGAACATTCACAAAATAGGAGTTTTCCTTACATCTGTAGATGCTCCTAAAGAAACAAGGTGCATTTTCTTTCAAGATACAAGCATGTTGTAGTAAGTATACAATGGAATATGAACATCAACTTCATTATTGTATATACATTGCATCTATGTGCAAGTTTCAAAAGTTCTCTAAAGGTGATAGTGTGCTTAAAAGAAGATACTCTATGTATATCTTACAACCATGTTGAAGGGAAACAAATGCCTTGATAAAAGCTTGCTTTCTCTCACATTCTAGAAACCCAAAGTAATGAATGCAAGCCTACGAAGCTTCTGATGCTCAAAACAAAGAAAAGAACCTTATTTTAACTGAAAGTGAAAAAGAGAAAAGAATATATACAATGAAAAGTCATGGGCAGTATTGAAGAAAGATGCAAGATACCCAAAGATGGGGTTTTGAGAAACAAACCCAAAATTAAATAGAGGATGCTTTATATGCCTTTCATAAGGGAAACAAAGTCGCCTTTTAGCCATTATATGTTGAAGTAAAAGAAATGTGTTGAGAGGGTTTGAGAAAGGATTTTTGTTTGAAATACAGACCCAAATGAGAAGAATATAGAAAACCTAGATGGAGAGAATGCAGCCACAGTTATAAGATATGGAAAGCATGTAAATATAAAGGCTTCATTCATTGTAAGCTCAAATCGAGCTATTTCCAACAAAAAATAAGAGAGGAATATGAGATTCGAGCTTACCAAGCTCTACACTGTTGAAGAATATATGTAAACCCATGGGCCTCTTCCATAATTTTCTCTAAAAAACTCAAGTTAAGCTCCTCAATGGCAGTTGGAAATGCAATCAAAATGGAGGAGATATCAACAAAGATTACAAGCATAAGTCAATGCATCAGAAAATTGTAAATGTCGCAGCCAAGAAGGCCAAATTTCTTCAAAGAAAAGGAAGTCGACATCTAGTATGGTGACAAAACAACTTACCTTTGTGTTTCTCCCTTTGAAATATTCAGGAAATTCCTCCAAACAGCAGAAAATTTTTGAGTTTTGAGCTCAAACCCTAAATCCTATGGTGGCTTTAGGCAGAGGGTTTTCTCCAAAATGTTAAAGTGAAACTGGAGGTGAAAAAGGTAGAGTCAAAATGATTTTGAATTTAGGGTTTCTCTACGTTGCCCTAAATTCGAGCTTGACTTTCTATCACATTATTTTAAAATTGAAATGCCCCAAATAATACCTTGTTTTTGCACATGTATTCTAAACCTAGGCTTTATGCCTTAGAATTATTTTCTGACTTTTGGAGAAGGTCACAATGCTAGGTATTTTAGGAGTTTTATGATTTTTTTTTTAGAAAATCAAAAGAAGATCAATACTTGGTGAAATTTTATTCAAAATCATATACCTCACCTAGTGTTTTTTGGAAAAATCAAGAAATCAAATCACATGTAAATTGGGACTTTATTTTTGTAATATTCAAACTACAATGATGTAAGACAATATTAAGATAATGTTCTATAAATTATCTTAATACTTGTTATTTTAAAATGCAATTATGTGAAAGCCTTTTATTTTGAGTTTTAGACTTTTGAGGAAAAGAGGGAATTAAAAACTGACAAACTGAAGTTTAATTTCTAGTTTTTAGTCAATTAGGCCTAATTTTTTGAGTCTTTTTGGGTCAACATGCTTTGGAGGGAATCTTTCCATCCTTTTCAATTAGTTTGGATCAGTTTTGGGCATTGATTTTGAGGCTTCTCTTTGGAGCTCGAAAATGGATCAAAATTGCTATTCTGAGAGGCAGTTCACTCTAATTTTTCTATTCTCACTATTGGAGATACTTTGGAGCTATAAGTTGGAGACAACATTGATTTTTCTCAATTCAAAATATTGTTTTTTCTCTCTTGTTCATCTTGTAGAGTTTTGTAAACTCTTTTTCACTTAGATTTTGATGTTGATACTCCTTCAACTTTAATAAACAGCAAAGCTTTCCTTCTCATATTTTTTCTCAAGTTTACAGTACCAATTTGATGTCATTGTGATTCAAAATACTGAATCCTTTTATGTCTTGTTATTGTGATTTTGTGTGTGAAATTTCATATATTTTAGGTTGTGTAATTGTGTTTCAGTTCGATCCTTCATGCAAATTACTGTTGAATTGTATGCTTTAAGTGAGATTGTGAGGGTTAAAGTTTTTGAGAAGTTGTTTGTGAGTAGAATCATCAAAGTCAAATTTAAAATTTTGGTGAATCATCCTTAGGTTTTAGGATTTCATTTTCAAGCTTTCCTCCTAACGCTTTCCCTAGAAAGTATTTTAGATTAGGTTATTTTCTCAGGGAACCAGCCTACTCTGGAGATTCACTCTCACCATAGATTACCCAAATTCTGAGAGTGTTTCCATGTTTCAACAGGATAGTTAAGTTTATCTTGGCTAAGGGTACAATATTGATTGACAACATCTTTACCATAAATGTTGTTTCAACTTTGGGAGAGTTGTGTTGGGATTTGTGATGTTTGAACCCTCTAGTTGACTCAAATCTAGGTAAAAGAGATGCTCTTAGTATTTTGGGAGCAATGATGATGATGGGGGGTGATAAGATGGGCGATGTGGAGAGTGATCTTTGCAAACGTTTTGGAACAACACTTTTGAATTTCTCTTGATGTTTTGGTGTTAGGATAAAGGATGTTTATGAACTTGTAAATATATAGGGTAGACTCATGACCTTCAAGATGAACTAGTTCAAGGATGATAACTAACTTGTCTAAATGCATGGAAAAGGATGCATTTCTCATACAAAATAGGCAATTTAGAGGGTTGGCTTGATTTGATGTTTAAGTCACAAAGTGTTAGTGTACTCAAAATTTTGCAAAGTTGGATAAAGTGAAAGATGAAATTTGATGAAGGGGTGAGTGAGATGTTTGACCCAATGTTGACTTTAAAGTGAACCTTTGTTTTGACAAGACCAAGGTAGTGAGAATGATGCTAGACCTCTAAAATGTTCAAATACTAAAGACCCAATGTTGACTTAGATGAGAGGATGGATGGGGATGTTTAGACTTGTTCAGTTCCTCCTAGCTCGAGCATAAAAGTTTTTTAACAAGCAGTAACGATTGCGATAAATTATTGAGGCCCACTTCCTACTAAACTGTGAACTACGATACCTACATTTGCAATGACAAGATGGAGATCTTCCCCTATGGATTTTGAATGTGTGATGGATCATTTAGAGGAGTTTAGTATCATGAAAAAGACCAGGATTTTGACTCCAAAAGAATGCATATAGTTCTAGATTGTTTCTTGAAACGTGTCTATAGAAGTTTGCTACCAACTTGTCTCTATTCTTGTGAAGTTTCAAAAGATGTTTCTTGAGATATTTTGGACTGAGATGCCTAAGTCTAAAATGACGACCTGTAGACTTTACTTTAGGGATCTTGACTTTATGTGACATCATGTAGAAATAGTTTAAGTTTATGGAAAAAAGGAAGATATCTATTGCCACACGGGTGGTGGTAATATGGGCCTTCCAGCCTTGATATCATCTTGTTCCTCTTCTTCGTCTAAAATGGTTGTTGTGTTTCTCCACTGGGTATTTGTTTCTTTTGTTTCAAAAGTGAAGCTTCTCAAACTGCTAATGAGATCGGTTTGTTCTCTATTAATGAGTTCAAATTTTGGTTGAATTATAGCACCTGGAAGATCAGGCTATTCAACGGGAGCAATCAGTCTCCAAATAGTCATGTGGGGTTAATTTTTCAATTTATCTTGCTTAATGAGTTTATTTTACCACAATAACTTGTCTGGATTAAGTTTTCGAGCTAAATGTTTATGTCAAAAACACCATAACTTTCGCAATGTCCATTTTGTGAGAATCATGAGGTTGAATCCATATTTTCCTATATTGTCTTTGGAAAACATGGATTTTTATATAAGTCAAGATATTTAGAAATCTCTAAGGATAGAATCCTTAGGACAAGCAACAATATCAAGGCTTTTTCAAGAGGTGTCCATATTTAGGCCAAAGTGTTTGAAATTTTGAGGAAGATAGTGAATGTTTGTTTTTGCATCATTTTAGAACCAAGCAAAGTGTTAAACTGACTCACAATCATTACAACCCTAGGTTAGAAATGGCTATATTTGTTGAGTCCCCACTCAGATTTCTCCAAGCACTAAATAATGCGAATAGTTAGAGATTTGGTGACACTGGCTCCCCACCATGGCACACACTTCTTGGGATCACCAAATATCAAAATCCCTAAAATCTGTAGATCAAAAGGATTTTTTCTATTTCTACAATTGAATAGTACAAATGTGGGGTGGCTTCAGAATGAACGTTATTGCACTAACAAATATTAAGGATTTTTGGCTTCTAAACAAGGGTTCATAATAAGGGCTTCCAATTTATGGGGTGCAATGATAAACTCCATCAAGAGGTCTCCCAACCCTTAGAACAAGGGATTTATGCATCATAAAGATGCTGGGGGAGAGTTATCATGTACCGCTTCCCTGTTAAACAGGCATAGGACAACTGAGAGGGGGTGAATCAGTTGTCACAAAATTCAAACTTAAAACTTCAATACTTATCAATTCCACAACCACAGTATTATGTTATTAAGTAAGAGCATGAAACACAAATAACTGAAAGTGAATCAACACAATGAACACCATATTTTTATGTGGAAAACCCAATGAGGGAAAAACCATGGTGAGGGTTAACTCACAATATAAATATTATAAAAAAAAGGCTCGCTGCCCAGAAGAGGACTCACTGTCCAAGTACAAAGGCTCACTACCTATAGAAATGACTCACTATCCATGAAAAGGACTCATTGTCCAATAGGGAGGCTCACTGCCTATAGATACAAAAGAGAACAAAAAGATCCACCACCACAATTAACACATTCGCAGCTTGAATAAGGATTGCAGAAACCTTTAGCTCACTGCCTTCAGGAATCCAACACAATGAAGTACTGTTGTCTCAACTTACTTGCACACACACTTCTGCACTTATGATTTGTGGTTAACTTTCATCACTTTGCATCACACTGTCATACAATTCTTCACAATTTGAATTGTTGTTATACCATCCTCAACCTTAGAAATTTTCTCCAAGGTCGGCCACAAATACCTCAATTCATAAATACAAATTAGGTCGGTAACTCAAAATTCCCGCGGTGGAAAGGAATATGAGTGGACCAATTAAAACATTTAACCAAGACCAAAAATAATGTCTCAGATCAACCACACGCTTCCTCAGTTTAATTTTATTCTTCAAATGAAGTGTAAACACCAAGTTGGCCAAACCTAATGAAAACACAAATGAATATTGATGTACACACTTCCCAACAAGAAGATGATATGCAGACTCCACAACATGCTTCATTATGCATGAGAATACATCTCGTATTTCTTTAGATACATCCACAGCAAATGCAATATGCTTCAAAAACTAAACACCTTTCACTAGTTTATCCGGACTGTGCAAACACACACAACAATACAAAAACATGACTTCTAGATCACCAAACTTCAACCTTCTTTTCCAAAACCTAGAGAACACCAACTCAAGAAATATCCTAGATCCACAAGGTCTGAAATGAAATAGCAGAGGACTGCGAAGCAGAAACATTTCTCTTAGTCCACAAAAGATCAACTCTACCAGAATAATTCACACACCAGTGAACATATCTCACATACCATCACACCATAAGCTAAAACCTAGGATATTTCACCACAAGATCACCATTATCAAATCTTCAGATCCGCACAAGCATAGGATCAACATAGGAGAAACATGGAGCACATTACGGAGCACATTTTGAACACATTGATCACTTTGACTTCTCTTCTTTATTAATTTTCTCAAAAGCACTTGGAAACTCATCAACACAGCACATTTGCAACAACATAAAGATAGCTCCATGTACTCACAACATCTCAGCAGCATCTTAGCTATACATGTACAATCTGCAACATACTGAACTATGTTGACATCAATGACAACATTAATGACAACACCACTAGACTAGCTCATACTTGCAACATTCCCATTGATCACAATTTTTATTGCAACCACATATTTATATCATGGTTTGGAAGAGCTTGGATTTAGCTCGTTACCGCTTGGGTCGTTCCCTCCTTTCAAAGCGGGGAGGTAGGCACTCTAAAGGTAAACAATAATGAGGAAGTACATCCTTAGTTCGATCATCTTCATTCATATGAACAAAGAGAGAACACACACTAGGCTTTTTTCTCACACTCACAAGGGGGTATGGTTTTAATCCAAATTGAAAGATGTAGGTGATTATACCAAGTGTTAAGGAATGTTTTTGTTTCTCAAGATTTCCAAATGGCACAAGAGAATTGCATATGCATCCAATAACAACGTTGTAAATCACAAAACATAACAAATAGTTGTAAACTTTAACCCCTTAAAGCAGTGATGAGTTCGTTTTAAGCACCAAATGAAATATGAAGTTGCCTTGTTGAATTTCAAACCCAACAAACAATGATAAGATGAGGGTTCAATTTTAATCCTGTTTGAGTGTTCTTTTTAAACCCAATGGAAATTTAGAGTGTGTCCTAAAGGAGAAATTAGAAAGCATAAAATTTGGGTTATAATTGCCCCAAAGTGTCAAACGCTTGTTACAATCACAAAATTTTAAGATAAGAAAAGGATTTCTTCACTTTAGCTCCATGTCTTTCAACCTACAAAACCCTATTAGTCTAACAACCAGAACATAGTTAGAAGCACATCAGTGATCAAATAAATTAAAGAAATTAAAGCACATGTCCAAAAAATAATTTTTTAAATTCTTACCCTCGTTGGGCATCTTTGAACATGATAGCATCGCAATTTGAACTCTAGGCATTGCTCTGGTGAAAATGGGCATCACTCTATAGCAAAAATAGAGAGCATGATAGCGTCAGGATTTTGCTAGGTGTCACTACACACTGTAGTGTCACGATTTGAAATCTGGGGGCATCGTTGTTAGAACTTTAGGCGTTGTCATTTGATGTTTTTGATACCTTTATATTAAATTGGCGTCACTATATTTAAATCAACGCTGGTGTATTTAATCAGCATCGGTGTTTCAAATTGCAATGGCATCACTATATGGCGACGCTCTTCAAAGTGCGTCATTGTTTGTGATTTGGGCTTGTTGTATCCTGCAAAATAGCAAACAAATGGAATTCAAGCTAAAAAATGGTTAAATTAACAGTTGTCCCACCTTATAGCGCTAGAATGTGATATGAGGATCATCGGGGTGGGTTGATTATGCTTGATCCATGATGAATTGAAGCATAACTTAGCCGCTACACCTCAATCACAAACAAGATCATTCAAATTAAAAGTTAAACTAAGCATTTATACAAACTAAAAGTTACAAACTATGAAAATAGTTAAATTCCTACTCTAACCCATTTGAAACTTATCCTGTTTTGGAATTGGTGTCATGTTGATGTGGAACAATGACTCTTTCCCAATCCCATGATTAGTGAGCCTATTTTAATCGATTCTATGGAAGAGAATCGATGAAACCATTGTGATAAATGGATGAAAATATAATTTATGCTAAATTAAACATGATGCAAGCTAAGTTAACATGATTTTATACTAAAAATGAACCAATTATGCAGAGAAAAGTAGATTTCAAGATTTCAACATCTCACAACAAGATTTGGTGTTTCTTACTCATAGCTTTCAATGAATGCAAACTAGGTTTCAACCCTAAATGGGTCATTCATGCTTCAAACAAGTAAATCAACACCAGGAGGACTCTCAATGGAATAAGGATGACAAAAAATAAGTGTTAGAAATGCACAAAAACTTAGGGCTAGTAAACTTCAATTGTTCTATTTCCAAATTTGCCCTAGGCCAAGTAGGACAACAAATTAGTTTTCTCTGATATAAATTGTGGAAAAGACCTCAAACACACAATATAAAAACTATTTTCAGTACCCTTTTGGTATTTCTTGAACATATCCAAAACTGAGGTATTGTTGTTTTGTAACACAAGGCTCAAACTTATACTGTCCTTCCTTGAAGTCTAAAAACATGGGGGTAGCAAATTAAGTTTTCTTGCCATAACTTTCAGTGTAGATATGAATTTCAAAATTTAAACACTGTTATAGGTACCCATTTGGGCTTTATATAACATACCTCAAAATCAAGGTAGGTTACTTTGTACGAAACCCTTCAAAAATGGACTATTCTTCTGCCAATTAGATCTAAAACATAAAGAAATCCGACCTAGGGCATCACCAAAACAAGTAACAACCAAAACCCTAGAACATACAATATTGGAATAAGTAAATACACTCCATCTCACAAAATTTCTATTTTTTCCACTGTGGGAATTGTGAGAAATTACATTTTGAAGTCCACTATAAACCCTAACCAAGGTTTTGGACAGTTTTTAGTAAATCACCTATAACTTTCTCCAAACTCAATGAAAAACCACCAAACTAGTTGCAAATGAAAGGTGATTCATTCCTCTACCAGATATAATCATGCACAGGTCATAAAATTCTATACAAATTGTACAAAATCAAGAGAATAGGAAAAAACATGGTAAAACTCAGAAAATTGTGTTTATTTTTTCATCAAAATTTTCATTACATGTTCTCCAACCCTTTGTTCGACCATACAAGGAATTTTTAAACCTTTCCCAACCTTTTCCAATGGTTCACAACTAATTTTTCAAGTTCCAACTATTCAACTTCCTCATTTACAACCGATGACTCTTCATTTTCCCTGTTTTTGCACTTTTACAACAATGACAACATTTTTTGCAAAATTGACAACTTATGCAACTTGACACTCCAACCCACCTAGCGACCTAAAATAGACTCCAACACGTTTAAAATGGTCTTATTAGACCTTATTACATATTAATAACTTAAACAAAACAAAACATTAACTTTTTACCCCTCTTGGGCATGAGAACCTAGGTGCCCCTGCACCAACTAATTATGTAATTGCTAAGCTAATTCTAAGCTAAAAGATGGAAACCCTAATTTATATACAAACTAAGATGGATGCATGGAAGAAATTAATGGATGATTGAAGCTATTAAGCAATTATAAATAAACCAAAATAAGATAAAAGTGATTAAATTGTGAGTGTGGATGTAAGTGAATTCAACAGCATAAGTTTGCAATTGAAAGATGGATCCATTTGTCTCCAAATAGTGCTTTATTTATAGGAGAGAAAATGAGAAATAGAGGGTTGAGATCAAAAAGAGCAATCAACGGTCAAATATGAAAGGAAGAAGAGGCATGGATCATGGATTCTCATCAACGGATGAGAATGCATGATGGGATTTAATCAAGGGCTCGCACTTGCTCCAAACAAACACACTTTTGACCTGCTCACACAGGTCAAAGGTGGCTTGTTCAAAAGGTTAAAAGTTAAAACTTACATTATAAGCTAAGTGAAAATATCCCTTTTTCAAATGATGGAGGAATAATAATATTCCTTGGAATATTAATTTGGGTGAGGATAAAAATAATTTTGCAAATTAAAAGAAATTCTTAATTGTGCAAAAAGAGGATAAGTAATATTCCATGGGAATATTCCCCTTCTTAGAGGAAAATTAGTTTAATTGCTAATTAAACAAGGTTTAATCATGCAATTAGGAGATTTGGAGGAATTAAAGTGATATTTATTATATTAAATGGGGGGGAGATGAAATGATATTTAATTAAATAACTTAGGGTTATTTAATTAAATAAGATGACTTAGGGAAATGTTACCCAATTTTCACCTATGGGCTCAATCAGGAAGGATAAATTATGTTTTAGATGTTCTTGAATGCCAAATGGGGGCATTTGCATCAAGGGTTAGATCACACATCTGATGCTATATCACAAGGAGGTCTATTGGAGAGCTTCGCCTCAGTCAGATTTGGCATAAAACTCATCAGAGAGGAAAGTCGACAAGACCCTCTTGTTGTCTTGCCGACTAGCAATGCGTTATGTTCATTCGGAATATACCGGTCGGCCAAAAATTTTAATCGCCATGGGTTGCTATACCTCTCGCCGACCACTGCACATAAGGCTAGGCTCGCTGAAATTTTTTCCTTCAGCATGAGGTCCTGCCGACAGGGGTGGGGTCTCATCGAACAGAAAGGGTCTGAGCTCGCCAAGAGATAGAGACTTCGGCGTGAGATCTTCCTGACCAGCGAAAGTCACGCCGAAAGTTGTTCACCAGGGCTGGCATCGGGGAGAGGGGTTCACATTCACTGAGAGGTCTCGGCGAAAAGAAGTGTCATCACGAAGAAAGAAAGGGCCTTGCTGTAACGTCTCGGTGACTGAACGAAGTCTCGCCGAAACGGGATGCCTTCGGTGTAATCTAGGGGCTTCGGTATAACGTCTTGTCGAAAGGCTGAAGTCTTGTCGACAGGGGCTAGCGAGGGGGAGAAGTCTCACCGATAGGGTAATGTCTCATCGATAGGAAAGGATGTCTCGGCGAAAGGAGACATCATCGACGTGAGGTCTTTCCGATCAACTACAGTCTGGCCGAAATGAAATAAGCTCTCACCGAGACAAGGAGGCCTCGCTGAGAAGTCTTGCTAACCTGATAGGTCACCGACATGCGATTCTGTCTGAAGGACCTCTGACCGTCTGAAAATCTATGTGGCTCGAGTTCGACCAATCGAAGGGAGCTGAGGATACACTGTGAGCCGTTTGACTGTTTGACCCCCCTGCAAAGAAGATCAATAGAATGAAAGTGACATGGATCTTCTCTGAGCTCAAGAGCATTCAAAGTAGCTCGACAGGGAGGTTAGAGGATAGACACGATGACCAGAAGTTAATGCAGGCGTTGCAAAAGATCAAGGAGGCCATTCTTGGAGCAACTCTTCACCGACATGGACAGCGGGGATGCAGCATTAACTTCCTACAAAAGATCTAAAGGCAGATCTTTCTGAGGCGGATATTTTTGTTAGCCCTAGGGGCCAACACACTTTTGTATATATGGCATTTTTTCCTTAGGTGGGTGAATGAAGTTGGGTACCAATTTTCTGGCCACTTTTGAATTTTTTTTACAAAACACGCTCGCGTTATTTCGCGTTAAAAACAAAGAAAAAAGTGAAATTATTTGCCTTGGAATACCAACCCAAAGGCTTGGAGGGCATTCCCAACAAGGCTAGAGACGTGTTTTTGCAAATTCTATAATTTTTGACATAATCGAGTTTGTGCTCACCATCAAGATTGCATCTAGTTCAATATCGACAAAATCGAAAACATGGGTAATGTTAGGTTCTCTCTTAGCTATCCAACAATGTAATTTTTTTCAGTTTTTGACAATGTTAAGCCTTTCATCCATAATTCATTTTGTTTGTATGTCTGTTTTTTTCCAAAAAGTAGTGTTTGGTGTTTTTTTTGTTATAAATTAACCATTAATCAAAATTTCAAATAAATTACATTTTTAGAAACTAGACTATTCTACAAATTTTAAAAAAAGAAAAAAAAATCAATTATTTTCAAAAAAAATTAGGGGGAGCACGCCAAAATTCTACTTTTCAAGAAGTGCCCACTTAGAAAATTAGTAAAAAATTGATAATTCATTAAAAAATTATCAAAAAAATTGTGCATCAACTAGATGCTATTAGCTAACTTCTGACTATAGCGATTTTAAAAATACAACAAAAAATTTCACCATGCTCAGGTCGTACAAGAGTTGCTATGTTATGTTTTTCTGATAAAAACAACACCAATTTGTGTACATCCCTCTTTTTAACCCCTTAATCTCAACCATTTTCAAAATAAATTAGTAGTTTAGAAAGTAGACTCGAAGAACTTTGATCCTTGTTTTTGTTCCATCTCAAAATTTTGAGTGTAACTATCCTCAATTTCACGTACAAGGTCAGCATTTCCTGATTTCAGAAAAAAAGTGGCCACTTAAGCCCCCTTTTTGGGAACCATCTTGGTGCACTTACCCCCTTCTTGTAAAAGAGTTCTCCTTATGCTTTTCTAAAGTCTGTGACTTTAGCAGTCCTTTCTTAGATTAGCAAACTTTTGTAACTCAATTTTGGACATGAAATTCAGTAAAGACCTTGATTACTATTGATTTGAAGCTCTTGCCTACTTTCTCTTTGCATTTTTATGTTCATTCAGTTGATTGATCAAGCTTTTAGTGAGGTAAATGTTTATTTCCTTCAAGCTTTGTCCCAAATTTTAGAACCTTTATGCAGAAAGCATGTTTTTGCAGGTTACAAATTGTGTCAAAAGATGTAATGAATTTTAGATGTGAAATTAACTTTCCTTCTAGGAATATTAGCACCAAGACCTGTTTGTGAAACACTTTTGCAAAAATTATATACAGAAGTGAGTTGTGCAAATTTATCTTCAGTCATTGCAAGCAAGTGTATGAAGTCTGGTTTCAAATCCAAGTAACGTTTAGGTGCATCATCATAGGGTTTAGTTTTAATTTTACAGCATTCTCCTTCTCACTTTTCCTTTCAAAATCAGTAGTTTTAGGTGATAGCACAAAGGAAGTCGGCCTTCTCCGGAGGTTGACCTCTATTTATAAGAAACCCACATCTTTAGAGGTCTTCCCATGTTACACTGAGGTGTTGAACATCGGGTTCAACAAGGGTACAATTTCAGGTGATAATAGGAATTAAATTAAATATTTTTATTTATTTAATTTAATAAGACGAAATTTTAGCATGAAAGGGGGTGAATTAACCCGATTAAATGAATTAGGTTAATAGATGCAAATTATGCCATTAATTAAATTAGCTAGGTTAATTTAATTAATTAAGTGAAAAGGAGATGGGTTTAAAGAGGAAATGATGTTAGTAAACCTATTTTGAGTGTATGATATCATTCAGGACATTTTCCAGTGTCTACACCACCAATCAAGTTCCCATGTGTTACTTAGACCAATAATTTGAGTTAATCCAAATTATATGTATCTCTTATCTACACCCTTTCAATAACTAACCATTCCAGAACAAAGCCTAATGGGTGGTTCCCAAACTACCTCAACAAAAATCAAAAGAATAATAGAAACTACTAGTAAATTCACTAACTTCTTTATAAACCACACAACTAAATGTAAACTTAGTAACTTGTAACATTCTTTAGTAACTTTATATGTAAACTTAGAATTGTTTATAAAGAATAATAGGAATCCGGAGTCAATCCATTCTTTGAGTTTGATAAGCAGTTACAGGTTCTTGGTTACGGATGCCTTTTTGAAGAATCAATTTTGCTAACTAGAATGTTTTTGCTCCAAACCTGAATTCATTTGTCATTTTTGTTTTATTGCTATTGATCCAAGTATGGCCGCTATTGACCTAAACTTGGTCATTCTTTTTTCAGAATGACTACTATTGATATTTTTATGCTACAGGTTTCTGAACAGGGGTATCTTAACTGATATTTATAGATCCTCTTTTGACGTAGACATGCCCACTATCAACCTAAAGTTCTACCACTATTTCACTAAACACAAGTTCATTGTTACAAGTAACAGGTTCGCTATTGTTGCATTTTTTTAATCTATCAATTTTACAAAAATTTTCTTTGATTTCACAATTTACATAACCCTAAAAATTGATTGATTGTTGTGTTTGGGAATTTTCTAAACATTAGTGGTGCAGCCCTTGTAGGATTATGACACATTTTTCATGAG
Organism: Sequoia sempervirens; assembly: GCA_007258455.2. NCBI lineage: Eukaryota > Viridiplantae > Streptophyta > Pinopsida > Cupressales > Cupressaceae > Sequoia > Sequoia sempervirens. The sequence continues at coordinate 108,904,103 of VDFB02058242.1, forward strand.
AACGACTAACAATTTGATTGTAGAGTTGGTGAGCAGTCAAAGGCTATTTCAATTTTTAAGCTTTCGTAGTTAAAACACATTTCAATTGGTGCTTAAAATTGAACCTACAACTCTCACATTTCAATTGGAGCTTAAAATTGAACCTACAACTCTCACATTTTAATTGGTGTTTAAAATTAAACAAGGAAAGTTCTCTCACATTTCAATTGGTGCTTAAAATTGAACAAGGCAAACTCTCACATTTCAATTGATGCTTTTTAAAACTGAACCTACAACCCTCACATTTTAATTGGTGCTTAAAATTGAACAAGGAAAACTCTCAACATTTCAATTGGTGCTCCTAAAATTAATTAATTTTTTTTACATTGTTAAAAGATGAACGTAGTTTCATTTGTTGAATCTTTAATACAAACAATGTGATTAGAAACATTTCATTTATTGTTATAAAATTGAACAAATCATTTTTTATTTTCACATTCCTATATCCTACTTGGAGTCTAAAATGCTTTGAAATTGATGTACTTAAAAATTGAATTGATATCTTTACACACTTGAAATTTTGGGCTTAAAAATGAGTTGCTATAGATTGTATATTGTGTTCACTGTGATTGGAAAACCAAGTGTGTATCCTCTCCCCTCACATCTTTTGATTGATAGTCTTTTGATCATTATTTTATGAGAATAAGGGTGGTATGTTGGGATCCACTATTGTTTAGGAAACCATCCCAAATTCAGCAAGTAGTGGTGGCTCAATAGTATCAAGGAACTTCCACTCAAAACATGCCACAACACAACACTATGCAAAACATACTAACCCTCCAAAAAATTCAACCACAACAAGGTGTACCATCAATGAACTACCAAGGTACCCTTCAGCAAAGTCAACCACAACAAGGTGTACCATCAACGAACTACCAAGTACCCTTCAAAAAAGTCAACCACAACAAGATGTACCATTAATGAACTACCAAGGTGCCCTTCAACAAAATCTACAACAATAAGGTGTACCATCAACACAATACCAAGGCACCCTTTAACAAAATCCACAACAAGGTGTACTATCAATGCAATACCAAGGTACCCTTCACAAAAATCAACAACAACAAGGTGTACCAACAACACAATATCAAGGTACCCTTCAACAACATTCACAACAACAAGGTGTACCATCAATACAATACCAAGGTACCCTTCAACAACATTCACAACAACAAGGTGTACCATCAATGTAATACCAAGGAACCCTTCAACAACATTCACAACAACAAGGAGTACCATGAACGCAATACCAAGGTACCATTCCACAAAATCCATGACAACAAGGTGTACCACCAATGCAATACCAAGGTACCTCTCAAAAAAATACACAAACCAAGGAATACCACAAACGAACTATCAAGGTACACCCCAAACTTTATAGCATGGTATTCCATAGAACCAAAATCAAACTCTGCAACAAAAAAAACAAAGTATCTCTCAAAATCAATACTAACGAGGTCCACAAAATTAATATAAAGGGATACTTAAAAATCAATACCAGGGTACACAACAAAATCAACATATCTACAACCCACAACAACGACCCAACCTACCTTATACACAACATGGTCCTCAAAGTCCCATAACTAAACAATATCCCATTTATGACCCAACAAATATCGTGGGACAATAGAGCTACAACGTGCAAAGTCCTCAAGCAAGTGCACCAACCAATGACATAAACTTGCAACTACAAACCATCAACCAAAGCATATCAGATATACAAATTGGAAAGCCGAAGAAGAGCTATGCTCTACAAGATATTTATTCATATCCTTTTGATCAAAAATTATCTATGGTACCTTTCCCCAAAATACCAAAATTTGAAAATTATAGGGGAAGGGGGGATCCAATAGAGCACATGCGTGAATTTTCAGTATCTTTGCATGGATCTACAATGAAATGATACCTATCTAATGAGGCTTTTCCCACGAAGTCTCGATAGGCCCGCTATAGATTGGTTCTCTCATCTACCACCTAGTATCAGAATATTCAATGAGTTGTCAGATAAATTTGTAAACCATTTCTCGTACAACATCAAACAAGATATAACAATCACTAATCTATACAAAATCAAACAAATTCAAGGTGAATCATTTGCTTTTTATCTACTGAGATGGAGACACAAAGCAAGAAAATGTAAATGGCTCGTTCCTGAGAAACAACTTGTATACATCTTTATCTCTAATGTACACATAGACATCAAATTCCAACTCACTATGTTATGCCCTAATGACTTTAAGGAGACTATTGAAAAGGGTTTGCTAATCAAAAGAGCTCTCCTCGCAAGGGGAGTAATTAGACTTTACAACCCTAAAGATCAACCTTCTACCTCAAATGACAAACCAAAGATATGTGTGAAGAACAAAAATGTAACCAATGACGAAGTGGTTGATGCTAAGGTTGTACGCAACATACAACTTTCCACTAACCCACAAAATCATGTTAAACTAACACAACAGAGCTACACTACAAACAACATGTTGAACAACCAACCCAATTATCCACAAAATAGTCAACCCAATTATCCACAAAAAAGTCAACCCAATTATCCATAGAACAATCAACTCAGTTATCCTCAAAACAACTAGCCTAATAACCAACAAAAAAATCAAGGACAGGATAATGAAAGGAGACCACCAAGACAATATGACCAACCCAAAAGGAAATACACCCCATTGGGAGAACCCCTCAAGGTAATCATGTGTAAGTTGGTCCAAAAAAACCTCATCAAGGTTAACGACAGAAAAAACTATGAGGAACCAAACTTCAAACCCCCTTGGTATAATGAGAACAACAAATACGAATTTAAAAAAATCAGGGGGCATACCACCAACAATTGCATGAGGCTCAAGAACATCATGCAAGATCTAATTGAAAAAGGATAGGTCAACATAGAACCTCGTCCTAGAAATAAAGACCTAAAGCACTACAAGGATCCAATCCCTAACCATTCTAGGGGAAATGACAAGGGAAAAGGTCAAGATTATCGTAAAGAAAACTTCGCCTATGACATACTCATAAGAAACATCTCTCACAATGATCATACCATCCATGTGGTAACCATACTAGGTAGAGATCCTGAATGTAATGTAACTACCAGAAGGGGAAAAGTAACAATGCAAGGAGCATCAACCCAAGTAAAAGCCACAAGTATGCCATTGACTGGTTACAACATTGTGGAACAACTCAAGAAAACTTCCACCTTAATCTCCATCCTTGAGCTCTTAAAACCGTTGCCAACACATAAGGAAATCTTGGAGAAAGCACTTGTCAAAAGGTTAGTCCCAAACAACCAAGTAGTGTTGATCAATTTCAAGCCATGGTTGTAAATATCACATCCACCCATCATTTCGTCTTTTCTGAGAAAGACCTTCCACAATCAAGCTCTCTATTTAGAATTGTGTGTCCACAAACACAAATTCAAGAGAGTACTGATAGATAACGGTGTAGGTTAAAACATTTGTACCTTAAAATTGGTGAAACAATTGGGATATTCTGATGATGTAATTGATAAAAATAAAAGTATCACCATCAAAGCTTATGATGATATGGAAAGAAATTCAGAGGGAACAATCAGACTTCCTGTTCAAATAGGACCAACAATAACAAAGACTACATGTCAAGTATTGGATTTTGAGCTTCCCTACAACCTTCTCTTGGGATGACCATGGATCCATTCCTTAAAACTAGTCCCTTTTGTTGGAGCATGAGAAACATCGAGGGGGGGTGAATCAATGTTTCAATAATCAACTTCAATTCAATGGTTTCTCAAAACACATAATCTCTTTGTAATCATTGAATGTTCAATTTTGAGAGTGTAACCAAATGTGATAGCCAATAGCAGATCCTTAAACAACATGAAAAATCAAATGTTGAAAAGTAGATAAAGGAAGCAGTAAGACTAAATTGCATGAATCATGATAATCACATGGACCACAAAAGAATCATAACATAGTATTTTTTATGAGTGGAAAACCCTCATAGGGATAAAAAGCTACTCAGAAAATGCCTCACTGGCTTAATCAAAACCCACTAATTACAAAGCCTCACTGGCTACTTTTTGTGCCTCACTAGCTATAGAATATTCCTCACTGTCTAACCAAGAAACCTCAGTGGTTGCAATGCCTTACTGGCAAAGCCTCACTGCCAGACATAAGATGCCTCATTGGAAAATACGGTGTCTCAATAACAATCACAAAATGCCTCACTGGCAACTCTCCATGGTCTTACTAACCAATCTCCATGGAAAAAGAGATACAATTTCAAGGGGTTACCCTATTACAATATGCACCAATAACAAAAGCCTTCAACACCCCGACACAAAAACTCCATCATCCACTTTCATATGTAAACTTCCAGCATTTAATCCTTTCTTTGCAAAACTATTCTTCAACACACTATGAACAAATTGACAAAACAATGACCAATGACCCTACATACATTAATGGTAGTCCCTTTTACAAGCAACCCCTTATTCCAACAACCATAAACAAGACTTCAACTAGTGTTTATATGACAAAAAATTCTTCAACCTCTACACATATCATGACTGTATCTTGTTTTTGAATAAGAACGTGAATGACAACAAACAAAAAACACTTTTACACAACGATGACTACTGTTATAATGATAGTATATAGTCTCATGGATATCTACACATCTAGAGCACTATTTGACAATCTTTCACTGGAACCTTTATGTATAGATAGATAAATGACACCAAGAGATTTAAAAAGAAAAGATTTCTTAGTCATGACTTTCAACTCAAGACATATCTCATTTCCATTAACAATCAAAGCACTATCACTTGTTCTTTCTTCAGATTAAAATTCTATCCCCTGTGATCTTAGCCATAGTACCCTAATCTATATAAAGAAAAAAGGCATATTTCATGAATACTTCTATTCAAGGTAATCATGAAATACTTCTATAAATTGATCTTTAAGTTCTCCTCACTGTGCATTATTATACACAAGACTTCAATCTTTTCAATACTCTCTTAAAGAGTACATACCACATCAACCCTGTGTAGAGAATACAAACTTAATGAATACAGTCGTTCAAAGACATTTTATCACACACAACCATGCTATCTCAATCTGCAATATTTCCACGATGAAACTTTAAAAACCTGTATAACGTATCATAACTTCCAACTTCCTTCACACAATAATAATTCTTCCAAAACTCTCGAATGGTAACAGTTGTAAAAACCAAAAGAATAGACTTAACCAACCCGAGTAACTGTTGTTCCAACTTTGAATGAGGATTTTAATCAAGAGACACTGGCATAATTATTCATCAAAAAACATCATTAAATTTGTTTAAAGATAAGGAAATGATAATAAGTCACCCACCTTCAAAACATAACATATGAATAACTTGTATTGGAAATCACCATTAAACCCTAGACCTTGAGGGTTTTAGTAAATGCCTTTGAAACATAAAGAGTGCTTGAATCAAACCTTAATGAACACCTTTTATAATGATGCTTGAATCAAACCTTAATCTAAAAATTCCACCAATTTCATATGCTATCTATAAGCCTCAATGTCACCTTTGTGAAATAAACAATGTCATTTTCCTTTGAAGGTGTAAGATTATTTCTCATCAAACCCTTAGCATGATAACATATGCAAGACAGGAATGAAGCCAAGCATGATAAAGATGTTCTTGAAACATGAAGAAAAACCCACACCACCAAAACACCAAGCGAACATATTTATGTCTTGGTCAACTTGAACATATTTATGTCTTGGACAACTTGATAGGAAAATTGTCATGAATCATCAACACCAAACAAGTAACCTTGTGACCTTGAAGAAACTCACTCAACCTGATCCAAAAACTCATAATCAATCTTTCCACCTTTGACATCAATGACAAACAATGCCAACAAAGTCCCCCTTTGGCATTGATGTCAACCAAACATTGCACCAATTACCTAGTTTCTCTTCTCCCCCTTTGACAACAACGACAAAAAACTATTGTTTCCCCATGTCAATAAGATCTCCATTTAAGGCATGACTGAACCTGATATACAATGAAGCTCCCCCTACAAATGAGAACCAATCATGACACCTGCATTAGCACCATTCAAAATATCTACAAACACACTAGCTAGGAGCATTGTGTTCATTATACAAGCAAAGACAACAAATGTATCTACTATGATAAAAGGATAGGCTCCATTGTCAAGCATTTGCTATAACAAATCATGCCACTGTCCAAGACAAATACCACAGTCAAGAATTTTATTCACCACACTTGCAACATGTGCCCTGCAAACCACAGTCAAGAACATAAATGTTGTCCAAGTAACCTAATCATGTGAAGTAAGAAAAATATGAGAAATGGGTAACTATGATAAACCACATGTGTAAGCATGACAAACCAAAGAGTAACCATTGTGTAAGATGCACTTCTCCAAGTCACTGTCCAAATAAGTTGTTCGTTTACATTCAATGTTCATGTAAACACATAAGCAAATGAGTGAGTTCACTATCCCTTTATGCTCCGCAAGAGCAAAAAAATAGGTCATGTCCAAGACATTCCAAGGTTGTGTTTCACTGTCCAAGTAAACTATCCTACAAAAGTTGGTACAAGCAAAATATTGCAGTCATATTTATGTGGTCAAGCTGGGTTCAATTTTTTAATCATCACTATGTTCAACTGTCAAGCACCAAGCACCATTTTTGTGTAAATTCAAGCATCAAGCATCACTATATAACACCGCACAAGAAAAAGTGATCCAATTTTATATAAACACATAAGAAAATACTCCATTAAGATAAGTGATACCACAATGTCCATCAAAGATCCAAGTAGCACATTACTTGCTATCCAACCACTATCATTAACGAATATCACTGTCAAGAAGATTATTATGTTCATGGAAGATCATCATCACTATCAACACACAGCCAACAAATCAAAGGTTCATCTACCACAATTACCAAGCCAAGCATAGAGAGCATTGGGAGGAATCATGAAGGAATATTGTCAAAGTGTAGGCTAGAACAAAAACACCAATCCATTATCCTCAATAAACTATCCATAAGTCAACAAAGTCATTGTTCAAGCACCTATCTATCACTTCCAAGAAAATTTTGTGTCTAAATAAACTCAAGTTACTGTCACAAAGCTATCAATCTTAAAGTATTGTTGATATATTCAAAGCAAGTGCATGTTTCTTCAAGCAAGTACTGTCATACTATCACTACAAAGTGTTTGTGTTCCAGCAAAGTCAATTGTCCTTTAGCACCATTCTATCCTTCACTGTCAAATAAGCAACAAAGGTTGCAATCTAGCCAAGATCTTAAGCAATAATCACTCATTGTCCTTTCAAGCATTGAAATTCACTGTTGACTATCACAAAGATATCAAAGCACCAAGACAGTCAAATATCATTGAAATAATGTCACTCACACCACCAAAAAACTTTCATTGTCAAAACATTAAGAGCATTAAACCACTATCAAGGTATCAAAACCACTATAACAGAGACTAGAACAATGCCAACAAACCTTATTCATGCATAGAAGAAACCATTTTTCAAAGAAATTGATGTTCAAACCACTGTCAAAGATAATATGCACTGCCACTGTATAGCCATTTGCAACAACAAATATATTGAGAAGAAAGGACATTACTGTTAAAGCAACTATCTTACCAAGATTGCTCTTAGAATATTAAGAATGCATGTCTTTATGAAGGTTCATAATGGCACTCAATAAGAGCATAAACCATTGATCATCAACCAAAGAACTCATGTTCCAGTTGTTCTATCAGTAATGAGCACTATTATGGATGAGAAAACTTTAAATCACTATATACAATTGTTCCAACATTGATTGCATGTAACTATCAAATCACTGTTGTTCACTGTTCCATCCAACAGTCATTGGTGCTCCAACTTGTCAAAGATCCAACTCACTGAACTTTGAACTTCAATTCACCTTAAATTCATTGTTCCAATAGGAATAAGTAAATAACATGTAAAGAGTTAGGGAAAGTGCACAAAGAACAGTTACAAGGAATATTTACTTCCAAAAGAAGATCAAGGATATCACTATTGTTCCAAAAAGAATGATTCACTATCACAACTAAATGAATATATCACTGGCACAAGTAAATAGTGTATGTTGTCCCACTGTATGTTTACTATCATGAATGTTCATTGTTCACACTATTAAGGAGGTAATATAAAGGACAACACTGTTACTTCCCTTGGGATTCTCAAGATAAGCATCAATGAACAAGATCCATACTACCTTTGTGACTAAGATCTTCCCTCTATGACAGAGAAATGGACTGTGAACTATCAAACTAGACTGAATATATGAAGAACACTAAAGCTTGGAAAAACCACAAGCATGAAACATGAAAGAGTGATAACTTTTACATCACTTCCTTGAACAATTTGCATCAATACTATGATGTGAATGCTTGCATACTGTCAACCTCAAAGGACTTCCCTTTTGCAAACTATTTCTACATTACAAAACCATCTTCCACAACCACCATACTACTGTTGCTCCAAGAATTTCTCAAGGGAAGACTTAATAAACAATTGCAGACTAAGATAGAGATAACATGTGTAGAGAATACTATAAATACCATGATACTTGAAAGAACCATTACAACATCATTGTCCAAATATCAAATCATACTAACAATAAAATAAAGAGACACAACCTCTTTGAGATTATTTAAGGGGAAAAATGATAAAACTAGAAACATCTCCCCCTTAACACATGCAACTCTTTTATGAACTTGTGGATGTCACTTGTGCAGTATGCACAATCTTTGATTCATCCTTCTCCTAGTTTTTTCTTTCTTCTCCAAACCTTTTGAATGCATGTCTTCTTATGTAAGCAACCACTTCTTCTCTCCTATTTCACAAACCTAGTTCTACAGTACTCTGTAACATGACCATGGTTATGACATTTATAACATATTACATTCATATTCCTAGAGAATTCAAATTGACTCCTTTTAGACCTTCTTCTAAAATAACTTACTTTATGCCCATAACCATTACATGAATAACAATAACCAAAATGAATAATTGTACCTTACTGATTGATCTTTCCAAAAAGGTGGAGATCCTATGGACTAGTTGGCTCTACTTCTTCTTCCTTTGTTGATGTCCTTGAACTATCTACTATCAGCAATCTCAGGAGCTGCAAAATGATAATTTAAATAAATCTTTGTTCTTGGTATTTTTCTAACTCAAGAACTTTGTCCTTCTACAAAGCCAAAACCAATAACGTCCTTGTGATGTTTCTGCTTACTTAACATCTCATTCAACTTGTTGGTTCTCTCATCAAATTTTTGATTATTTTCTAATTGCTTTCTAACATTTTCAAGATCTTTCCTTAGAGGTACCATTTCTCCTTCAAGATCTTGTCATATTTGTTATCTGCTTATTTTCTTCAACCCCTAATTTCAGATTAACAATCAACTCTTTTGCTTCTTGAAGGTTTGAAAGAGTTTTAGTATTGGACACCTTTTCTTCATGGAGCTACAACTTTAAACTTTGATTCTCCAATCTTTGTTTCTTAATCTCTTCAAGGGCACAAATTAACTCACCTTCAATATCAATTTCACAATCCTCTTCATCAGACTCTTGTTCAAAATCACTCACTAAGCGATCTCATTCTTTGTCAACACTCTTCTCTACAAAATCATCTATTGTACTAAGTTTAATTGGTACTTGTTGTTTAGCATTCTATTGGGTATATCTTTTTCCTCTGTTTCTTTTACTTTTTTCCATAATGAGTACTCCACTACCAGGAACCCCTTAAGTTGGTTAGACTTATGCAAGGGTATTTCATTGATACCACTTAACACTGAGCTTGGGGGGGTGGCGGGGTGAATCAGTGTTTCAATAATCAACTTCAATTCAATGGTTTCTCAAAACATACAATCTCTTTGTAATCATTGAATGTTCAATTTTGAGTGTAACCAAATGTGATAGCCAATAGCAGATCCTTAAACAACATGAAAAATAAAATGTTGCAAAGTAGATAAAGGAAGCATCAAGACTAAATTGCATGAATCATGATAATCACATGGACCACAAAAGAATCATAACACAATATTTTTTATGAGTGGAAAACCCTCATAGGGATTCAAAACCACTCGAAAAATGCCTCACTAGCTTAATCAAAACCCACTGATTATAGAGCCTCACTGGTTGCAATGCCTCATTGGCAGAGCCTCACTGGAAAATACAACATCCCACTAACAATCACAAAATGCCTCACTAGCAACTCTCCATGGTCTTACTAACCAATCTTCATCGAAGAAGAGATACAATTTTAGGGGGTTACCTTGTTACAATATGCACCAATAACAAAAGCCTTCAACACCCTGACACACAAACTCCATCATCCACTTTCATATGCAAACTTCCAGCATTTAATCCTTTCTCTACAAAACTATTCTTCAACACACTATGAACAAATTGACAAAACAATGACCAATGACCCTACATACATGAATGGTATTCCCTTTTACAAGAAACCTCTAATTCCAACAACTATAAACAAGACTTCAACTAGTGTTTATATCACCAAAAAAAATTCAACCTCTACACATATCATGATTGTATCCTACTTTTGAAGAAGAACATGAATGAATGCAAAAAAACACTTTTACACAACTATGACTACTGTTATAATGATAGTCTATAGTCTCATGGATATTTGCACATCCAAAGCACTATTTGGCAATCTTTCACTGGAACCTTTATGTATAGAAAGATAAATGACACCAAGATATTTAAAAAAAAAGCATCTCAGTCATGACTTTCAACTCAAGACACATCTCATTTCCATTAACAATCAAAGCACTATCACTTTTTCTTTCTTCAGATTATAATTTTGTCCCCTGTGATCTTAGCCATAGTACCCTAATCTATATAAAGAAAAAAGGCATATTTCATGAATACTACTATTCAAGGTAATCATGAAATACTTCTATAAACTGGTCTTCAAGTTCTCCTCACTGTGCATTATTATACACAAGACTTCAATCTTTTCAATACTCTCTTAAAGAGTACAAACCACACCAAGCCTGTGTAGAGAATACAGACTTAATGAATACAATCATTCAAATAAATTTTATCACACACAGCCATGCTATCTCAATCTGCAATATTTCCAGGATGAAACTTTAAAAACCTATATAACGTATCATAACTTCCAACTTCCTTCACACAATAATAATCCTTCCAAAACTCTCGAATGGTAACAGTTGTCAAAACCAAAAGACTAGACTTAACCAACCCAAGTAACTATTGTTCCAACTTTGAATAAGGTTTTTTAATCAAGAGACACCCGCATAATTCTTCATCAAAAAACATCATTAAATTTGTTTAAAGACAAGGCAATGATAATAAGTCACCCACCTTCAAAGCATAATGTATGAATAACTTGTATTGGAAATCACCATTAAACCCTAGACCTGGAGGGTTTTAGTAAATGCCTTTGAAACATAAAGAGTGCTTGAATGAAATCTTAATGAATACCTTTGATAATGATGCTTGAATCAAACCTTAATCTGAGAATTCCACCAATTTCATATGTTGACTATAAGCCTCAATGCCACCTTTGTGAAATAAACAATGCCATTTTCCTTTGAAGGTGTAAGATTCCTTGTCATCAAACCCTTAGCATGATAACATATGCAACACAAGAATGAAGGAAAGAATGATAAAGATGGTCTTCAAACATGAATAAAAACTCACACCACCAAAACACCAAGTGAACATATTTATGTCTTGGACAACTTGAACATATTTATGTCTTGGACAACTTGATAGGAAACTTGTCATGAAGCATCAACACCAAACAAGTAACCTTTTGACCTTGAAGCAACTCACTCAACCTAATCTCACAATCAATCTATCCACCTTTGAAATCAATGACAAACAATGCCAACACCTTCCTTATTCCATCAGTGCTTGAAATCTCCTTATAATGATAAGGAAGTTAACATATATGTCGACCCCAAACCTTTTCATTACTATGCCAAGTTGGAAGAGAAATACAAAAAGATTATCCATATACCAAGAAATGATATATCCTTTCATTATTTTTCATATGTTGACCTAGCATCATTACCTTCATCCTCCATTGCACTGTCATCAATTGAGCCACCTACAATTGAACTCAAGATCCAAGTGCTTGACAAGGGTTGTAGGAAATACCACTTCAATCAATCCTTTTGTGTTGGAATGCTTCCTCCAAAACCAAAGACTTATGGAGGACCAAAAGAGATCACACATGTCCAAGTTGTTACAATGGTAGTCAAACCCACCATTTTCACCAAGTGGGGATACATGCAAGATGAAGAAGTGTGTGAAGAAGACCTATCTTCATGGATTTAAAAAGAAGAAGGATGGGAAAAGCCACTACCTCCCCGTCTTGTTGATGAAAATAGTAATCTTTTTCAGATAGTAAAGAGTATGGGGTTCACTAGAAAAGGGGACCTTGGTTTACATGGACAAGGTAGAAGAGAACCAGTTATTATAGAAAAGTACTTGAAGAATCTTGGACAGGGTTATGGTTCATCTAGCATGATTACCCCAAATGCCGAAAGGACCTCTTATGAGGAAGGAGCTACTTCAACCACTGTTGAGACATCGGATAATTGTGAAAATCTAGACAACTACTTGTATATCCAAAACATGTTTGAAAACCTCAACGTAAATACCATCACTGTTGAATCTACATTTGATGATGACCATATCAAAATGGATTCCAATGAATACAAATGGGATTCTTATGACTCTAGTGAGTATACCCTAGATACCTTATGGAGCCTTGATAAAACAAAAATCCATACACAAGCTACAACCTCCATAATCTTTACAAATACCAATGACAAAATACCATTGATCTGCACATAGTTAATGGACTAGGACCAACAACAGCATACACCTATTTTAGACTCATTCCATAATGATGAGGCTATTGCAGAGTTCATGGGACTTTGAACTAATATACTACAAGGAGGTCATAAGGTGAGATTTTTGATGGAGCTTGATCAAATGGCATATTTTGGGGGGGGGGAGATTGCATCCTCCAGTTGCAAAAATAAACCAAAAGTTTAAAAATTAAAAAGAGGTCCCCTAAGGAAAACTACAAAGTGGCTTTATCGGATCAAGAAAAGAGAAAAACAAAGGGCGCATCCAAGATTGAAAACCTTTTTGAGGCACTCAAAGATGGAGGATTCAATCTTCCCAACATATAATATCAAGAAAAATCAGTGCTCTTAGTTGAAGACATCGAACCTATCAATGTTGGCACAATGAAGACACCAAAAATAACATATCATGCAACATAACTTGATCCTGAGGAAAAGGTAAACTTTGCAGCATTTATCAATGAATGAAAAAATCAACTTTGCATGGACATATGCAGACATGTCAGGACTAGATCCAACATTAGTAGTACATCACCTAGTAGTGTTATTGGAGCTAAACCCATCAAACAAAAGCTACGAAAGATGCATCCATATATAGTACTTTTGGTAAAAGTAGAACTTCAAAAATTGTTAGACGTGGGTTTCATCAAACCCATCGACTATCTTGAGTGGGTATCTAATCTTTTACCCATTTCAAATCCCATTGGGGGCATAAGGATTTGCATAGACTTTTAAGATCTAAACAAGGCTTTCCCAAAGGATGACTTCCCTCTACCCAGCATTGATATGATTGCAGATCTAATTACAGGGCATGAAATGCTATCACTCATGGATAGTTTCTCCAGATATAATCAAATCAAGGTATCCCCTGAGGACCAACATAAAATAGCTTTCACTTGTACATGGGGTACCTTTTGTTGGAAATCCATCCCATTCGGTCTGAAGAATGCAGGGGAAACCTACCAATGAGCAATGACCACCATTTTCCATGATATATTGCATAGCACTATGGATGACATGTTAGTAAAATCCATCAAAAGAGAAGATCATTTGGCTAACCTAACAAAGTTATTTGACAGGCTAGAGGAATATAACCTACAACTTAATCCAAAGAAGTGCATATTTAGAGTGACATTTGAAAAACTGTTAGGGTACAATGTGTCTAGAAGAGGCATTGAGGTGGATCTTTCCAAGGTAAAAGCTATATTAGAAATGCCTCCTCCAAAAACATTGAAGTAGTTGAGAAGTTTACAAGGTAAACTACAATCCATCAGGAGATTCATCACACAATTAGTAGACAAGAGCCATCCATTCACCCATTTGCTATACAAAGACATAACATTCAAATGGGATGGAAGATGTGATCAGGATTTCCAACAAGTCAAGGATTATTTGCTCACTCTTCTAGTACTTATGCCTCCAATTCAGGATAAGGAAATGATCCTATATGTAACTACAATATATGTAGCTTTAGGAGCTCTGTTAGTGCAACTAGATGACAATAAAAAGGAAAGAGCAATATATTATATCATCTGAACACTGGTGGGCTATGAATTAAACTATACACCCATAGAAAGAGCATGTCTATCTGTCATCTTTGCAACACAGAAAATGAGACACTACATATTAAACAAACAAGTAAAGTTGATATCAAAAGTAGATCCCTTAAATTATCTATTGGCGAAGACAACCCTAACAGGGAGGATCGCTAAGAGGGTAATGATACTTAGTTAATTTGATATAGAATACATTGACAAAAAATCTATAAAGGAACAAGTAATAGTAGATCAAGTAGCAGATGCACTAATGGAAGATCATCAACCTCTAATAATATAATTTCTAGATGAAAGCATACTTCTAACTTATTAGTATAGCTATTGGACTTGTACTTTGATGGGTCCCACACTCAACACGGCTCAGGGGATGGTATCCTATTTCTCACACCACGGGGAGATAATATACCTAAATCTCATAGGATCACTTTTCCATGCACTAACAGCGTTTATAAATATGAAGCACTAATCACTGGACTGAAGATGGTTGTAGAATGGAGGATAAAGGAACTACAGGTCTATGGAGACTCCCATTTGGTAATAAGATAGGTAATATGAATATCAGACAAAGGATGACAAGCTTATTCCATACAAAAGAATGGTGGACAGTTTCAAATAGTAATTTTTCATCATCACCTTTGAACAGGTTCTTAGAATCAACAACAGAGCATTTGATGTTATGAAAACAATAGGTTCACTCCTCGACATTCCTCAAAATATTCCTAAATATGAATTCCTCGGGAGAAACTACTTATACCATAATTTGATATCCCAGAATCAGAACTAGTTTGTGATGTTGTTGGTTCTAACTCACCTTGGTACCAAGATATGTTTTCCTATATCCAGCATGGTATCACACCTGCTAAATTAAAAATGAACCAAAAGAAAACCTTTGTCTATAGAACATCCTAATTCACCATCTTAGGAGATACCCTATACAGATGAATTCTAGATAGTACATTACTTCGATGTCTTAATGTGGAAGAAGTGCAAACCACTTTACAAGAAGTGCACAAAGGTATTTATGGGTCTCAGGCTAGTGGACCTAATATAGCACAAAATTTTTTGAGAACAAGGTATTATTTTCCTTCAATGGAACAGGATTCCATTCATCACTCAAGGAAATGTCACCAATGTCATCAATACAATGATCTTGTTCATGCACCAGCACAAAATCTATGACCTATAACTACACCATGGCCTTTCACAGTGGGGATTAGACTTGATAGGAAAGATATCTCCTACTTCATCAAATGGACACAAGTTCATTATCACTACAACTGAATACTTCACAAAGTGGATCGAATCCATTCCATTAGCTTACATCATAGGGAAGCAAATATCCAAGTTCATCTTGAATTATTTGATCTGTTAGTATGGAATTCCTCAAACTATCATAATAGACAATGAAACCCCATTCAAGAACCAAGATGTTTGCGAGATTTGTTCAAAGTTTTCTATCTGACACCGATTCTCAACGTTGTACTATCCCCAAGGAAATAATCAGGTTGAAGCATCCAATAAAACTATTTTGAAAATATTGAAAAAGATTGTTAATGATGTCAGTCATGATTGGAATTCATAACTAAACCTAGCCTTATGGGCTTACCAAAGCAACATTCGTACACCTATAGGTGCCACACCTTTTTCCTAGGTCTATGGATCTGAAGCAATCCTACCTATTGAAGTCAAAATCCCATCACTACAAGTATCCTTGAAAGGCATGGTTAGTAATAAGGAATGTTGAGTGTTAAGACTTAATAAGCCAGAGCTTCTAGATGAAAGACATTTGAACATGTTAAACCATCTCCAGGTTTATCAGAATCAGCTCAAGAGAAGCTATAACAAGAAGATCAAGAACAGAACATTTCAAGTTGGTGACCTAGTACTGAAAGAGAATCAAAAGATCCATCTAAATTAGGATGGGAAAGAGAAGTTTGAACCAAACTGGTTAGGTCCCTTCATCATAATAGCAAGCTATAGATTTGGAGCTTATCAGTTGGCTACTCCTAAAGGAGAACCTTTAGTTGAACCTCTGAATAGCAGCCATCTCAGAATGTTTTTTACTTGAGAGCATTAGAGTATCCTAGGTAAAAAAGAAAAAAAATCAAAAAGTAAGAAAAAAATTAAAGAGAAATAAAACATCCTTTAAGTGAAAACCACTTTGTGGCACTTCTAGGATAGGTATTGTAGTGAAAACCTAGTAAACAAGCACTACGTTTGAATAAGACTTGCATCTTTATCTATTAGCACTATCTAAAGTATCCACCCATCCGTCCCATAATAAAATGTGTATTCAACTATGGCTCAATAACTAATCAAGTCTTGAACCTTGTTACACCATCTTCATCCGTCTACCCTAACGAATGTAATCTTGTCCCAAACTAGGGGAAACTTCCTGAAACTGGCAGCAGATTGGATCCTTGTACATCCCATCACTGTTGAAAAACTATCAAAACAAGAAAAACCAAAACAAAGTCAAAAACATCAAAAATCCAAAAACATTTTATGCTTTCAGTCAACACCAGTCAAACTACATGGTCTCTACATGTATAACATAGGAAAGGATAATCTTTGATCAGCCCCTGAGGCCCTAGGTCAGTCCCCTTAGGTATCCATTGTGGTCTTCAAACTTAATCAAAAAAATCCAAAAACATTCAAAAATTTAGAAAAGTCAAAACAACATACTCTTATCAAACAAGTGAACTATGAGTTTCTACGTGTATAATGTAGGCAAGGCCATCACTGATGATCCCACGAGGCCCTAGGTTAGTCCCCCAAACCAAAACAAAAACATCCAAACAAATTCTTAAAATCCAAAACATTCATAAAAAGTTAAAAAAATCAAAAAATAGTGTCATTCATGTACATTTGAACTACGATGTCTCTGCATTCATCACGTAGGCAAGGCTAATCCTTGATCAACCCTTGAGGCACTAGGTCAATCCCTTTAGGTCCCCCTATTTGTTTCTAAATCTCCTGAAAACAATAAAAATAGCATCAAATAATTAAAAAATTACAAAAGGTCCTATCTCCATTGTCACCTATCCACAATAAAATTTCCATTCATAATAAACAATCACCACCTTCAACCTTTGATAAATCAATCAACAAGTGAAACAAACATCAAAATCAAAAATTCCAACTTAAAGATCGAAACGACAGGATCACTATCAAGTTGAAACAATGCCTAAATGATCAACTACCTACCTATTGATAATTCATCATCAACATCCTAACGTATATCTTAACAGATAAAATGTTCCTACAATAGACATCACTAATGGATAACATCTTGAAACATCAAACAACTATGGAAAGTGATACTACATTGTTTATATTTTTATGATCTTATCTTTTGAATTTATCTTAATATCGCATTCCTAAGATCTCTCAAAGATGTCCATTAAGGATTTAGAGAGGAACGAATGGAGATATTGATTGTCGATTTTTGTTTGTTCAGTTTATTAGATGTTTTTGTGATACTACCACGATGAATACTTGCTTTTATTTGTGTGTGAAAGTCGTGTTGAGGAAATTCGTGTAGCAGTTGCATGTTAGGTACTCCATACCTCTTTGTGTAACTGGTCTAAAATGTTTTGAAACTTCTCACCCATGCACTCTAACAGGGTTTTCGTATGTCTGGTATGAGCAAGAATATTCTTTGTTTGCAGAGTCAAAGTCCACGCAATAGATACAAAGCCACCTTGGTCATTAATACCCTAGTGCATCATGTTTATTTTCTATAGCAATAAGGATTGCTAAAGATACAAAGCCTCTATGAAATCAAAAGAAAACCCATCAAAGATTAACACCACTTTTCTATCCATCTCTAAATCCAACTAACACTTCTAACTAACAGCTCCATCCTGCATCACAGTATCATTAGTACAACATGCATACTACATCCACAAAGTCATTAGTACACATCATACATCATACCTCATCATCCATCCCATAGATATATAAAATCATACATCCATCCATAGAATATACATGCATCAAAAAAGAATAAAAAACATGAACATATAATCATAAATCATCCATCCATGCATCTCATATATATTGCATTAGAAAAATACAAAAGCATCATTAACACATATAAGCATAGCATTCATCATATAAAAATATCATAATAAGCCACATCGAACATGGTATATAATATATCATCAAAAATAAGAATGTCATATACATCATCAACTAACATGTTTGATATCCAAATATACAAAAAATACATATATATGAGGCCTTAGCTAGGTCGATGAATGTATATACAAAAATATCATGTCTACATAAGTCTCTGATACAATAAACATCAACATATCAGATCAAGAAAAAACTCAACCTTGTTGACCATCTGGGGGAGGGGATCCATATTGGCTCTAATGAGGAGAAGGTTGCAGAATGACTGGAGATAGCTGAGGCTGCCTCATAGATTGTCCCCCTAAATCTGCACATGTAGCAGTGTTTGGCTCGTCGAAGCGAGGCCATCTCTGGGATTTGGGAAAAAAAGCCTCATATAATGTCTGATAATATGTGCTCCATTGCATAAGTTGATCTTGCTCAGCTTGATGGTGAGACATGGGAATCATGGAAGCCAATGCCATCTCTGCAGCCAATCTTTGTTGCCTCTCTATTGCTAGCTCTTGGCAAAGGGTATCTCGCTCGACTCTGAGTGTATCTCTCTCTATGGTTACGATCAAAACCTATGCATCATTGGCCTATCACTGCACAATCTCAACACATCGCTTTGCTCTAAGTGCATCCCTATTTGTCATCATCTGAGCTAGCTGAGCTACCATATCCCCTTGTGGGGGAGGACCCTGAGGAGCCTGTGGTCCTTATAGCGGCTGCTGCTATCCATCATGTTGTTAATCCTTCTGATCTTGTACTTGCTTTAGCTGGTCATGGGAAATCCTAATATTTTAATCCTATCAGCACCCAATGTAACATCCTCTACAAACACCGAGCATTGGACCTCCATGAGGCATGTTCAATCTCAAAGGCCTGCGACGAGCGCACGATCCATCATAATCACGAGTCATCCTAGGATTTTTCAGGACCAACTGTCCAACCCCATGGAAAAGGTATCAAAGCTCAAGAATCCACCACTATTTCCCTAGAATCAGTACAAGGCCCCCATGCGGTCTCCTCCCATGTAGTGTGTCCAAACATAGCAATGTAATCATCGGTCAGTCGAGTTTGGTCGAGTTTGGCGCTTGCCAAAATATCTCAGTACTCTATCTTGTAAATATCTCTCAAAAAGGAGGTCAGGACGACCAATCAAAAATCATGTTTTCCTATAGTAGACCATCTACTCCTAGTCATCCAACCATGCCTCGCAGTCTTTGTATGGTTGCCATATAAAATCTATCACATTATTGAAAACTACCCTCCAATAAGGCAGTCTAACTGACTGAGTATAATGTACATAATCATGGTACTGATAACCATAAGGATCATGAGCATCCCTATCTCACATGCCCTCTATTTGAGTGAACGTTATCCTCTCCTAGGCCCAAAAATGCAATAAACTGGCACCAGCTAATATACTACTGTCACCTCTATAAACAGCCTCGTGCATATCTTTATAAAGGTGGGCTAACACACATTGACCCCAAGCATACACTATGGCCTCCTCCATCATCTACTCAATGACAATGCCCCAACCAATAGGGAGCCTCTTAGCCCTCCTATCGGGCATCAAAGGTCCAATGATCAAACCTTGCAGGACGAGAACCATAGGATTAGCACCATCAAAAAAAGACCCCAAATCAATCTCAAAATCAACAACCTGCAACTGCTCCACACCAAGTAACCTCTCCATCACTGAGGTACCCCTTTGAACGTCATAATCGATCAGCTCACCATGAATGGGGATCCTCAGAATCCTCCAAACATCCACCAAAGTAACTATGCACTCTCTAGTAGGAAAATGAAACGAAGAGGTCTCAGAATGCCACCTCTCTACCATAGTAAACATCATGGCTCGATGAGCCCTAAGCAACACATGTGAGCAATATAGCACAAACCAATGACATTGATAAATTCTCTCTCCTATCCTCAAAAGCAGCTAACCCTTCCATCAACCGAGGATTTCACTCTCGCATAAACAAATGGTTAAGGATAGCCTGCAAACATTCAACTCACAACGTCAAGTTTTTCGAGAACATCAAACTAAAAATAAACATTGCAAAGTAGTTATTTTAGAGAAAAAGCAAACTTTTTCTAAGGAAATAGCACGTATAATTTTCAAAAGTGACCATATTTGTCAATAGTGCACCTATCCAAAGGGCAATAGCAGCTATATTTTGTAAAATCAACCTTGTTCCTAAAAACCCTAATGCGCCAACGAATTTTGCAAAAGCGGCCATTCAATAGCATGCATATTTTGCAATAGTGCATATAATTTTCAAAAGCGGACATGTTTGTCAATAGCGGCCTTAATAAAGGGGAAATAGCATTCATATAGGGGAAAAGGCAGAAATTTTCCTAAACTACCACTATTTCCTAGAAAAAGTTTGAGCATTAATTACAAGTACAAAAAAATGACGCAATTGAAAATTAAAGACATGCATACCAAAGCCCCTGTTGGCTATCGGTATACCCTGACTGCCTCCGCCCTGTGTGGAACTCCTAGAACTCGAGGCATCGTGAACCGCCATCTACAAAAGGAAATCTCACAAAAGGTCTAGAGGAGAGAAAATCCCAAATCAAAGAGTGCAAATGAGGAGTAATTTCAACCTAATTTACCATCTAAACCCCCTCCAAACCCTAATTTTTTTTACCTTGGAAACCCTCCTAGGTTAAAACTAGGAGCACCCTGGAATATCTAATCCATGAACGAAGGCCCTGAAACCTAATTTTTTGTACTCTACTCATCTAAACTATAATGAAACCTTGTCACGAGCCCGACCCAAAAAATAATTTTTTCGGCCAACCTCTCAAAGGGGTAGCCCAACATTGTATTATCTTTGTGTTGACCGTCGGGGCACAATGGGGCATATAAATTTTTTAAAATCTTGATCTTAACATTGAATTCTTCGAAACAAAGCAACAAGTACTTTATCTCAAAGAGGGGAAAAATGTAGACATGTAAAAATGACCTAATGCATATCACACATCCTAAATGACATTTTCCATTATCGGCATCATTATCATTAATATCATTAAATTTCACATTATTTGCATCATTAAACCCTATTTTCTTCTATTAATTAAATAATCTTTGATTATTTAATTAGTTCACTATATTGTCACCTAATCTAATTTTATTCCTCTTGATTAATTAAATAACATTGATTATTTAATTATGTCACTAATATACCCTATTCATCTAAATCAATTAAATTATTATCATTAATAATTTAAATCACATCACTTTCCCTTCTCTAAACCTAAATAATTAAATTAATTTGAACATCGTTCAACTTAGTCAACAAACAAACACAATTTTATTTGTTAAATTCAAACATGACTTGCACGTTTATCCCTAAATATTAATTAATTTATTCAATTAATTGATTATCCTCACCCTCCTTTTTGATTGAGCAAATCATGATCACTAGTTTCTCACTCTAATCAGTTGACTAACTCAACTATTCTTTAATCCCACTAACCACTCAACCTTATTTCTCAATCCCCCAATCATTCCCATCCAATTCCACTAATCATTCCAATCTATTTCCTCTCAATAGTTCTCAATCGTTGATCATAATTTTTTACTATGAAATATTGATCATTCATCTTGAAATAGGAAATCTATAAAAAAAACCCTCTACCTTCTAAAAAATCATCTAGAATTTGCATAGTGCAATGTTGAACAACTAATTCTTGAGGTCATTGAGAATTATTGTCTTCTTATTCTAGATCATCATTAACACACTTTGAAGCTTTTGCAAAACAACAAATGGAGACTTTGTATTAATTCAAATGTAATTCAACATCAATACAGATTACACTTCAACATGGGATGGTAAATTTTTAAGGTTTTAGATTCAATTTATGTTATCTTTATGATTACATTGTTTGTTGATTTCGTTATTTTAGAACTTCATTTCATGAGTATGGTTGGAATTTGATTTTTTTTAATTGATTTAGTTTCAGTCATTACTTGTTTTCCTATGCTATTTCCCCCCTTAAAATAGTATGAAAAGTATTCTATAGTTGAAGTGGATACTCATTGGTTTTGTTGACCTCATTAACTTATTTAGACCTTGTTGTGGTCGCAACTTCCTTGGTATTCTTAAATTCCTCCTTCAACCCAATTATTCTCAACCTTAGAGTGCTCTTATCTTGCTCAAAAATTATTATTCAAGGGGATTGTGATTTTGTTAGTTCCTCTATCATAAGTGGGGGATGCACTACCCTATATTTAACCTTATTATACTCATATAATATCTTGGTGTGTGCATCTTGCAATTTGTCAAAATTTGCTCGTAGTCTCTTTGTTATTATTTTGCTACACAAAGTAGTGTTGACAACTAGTCATGTTGCTCGAGTATTAGTGTCACCTAGTCTTGTAATAATCAAATTTCCTCCTATATCATCAAGGTCTTTCACCACCCATGGATTTTTAAACTTTGGAGCAATAACCCATATGGCCAATGTTTTATATCTTGGGTTGAAACTAGATTCAAAATGGAATTCCTTCACTTGCTCCTCATCTTCAAAGACATCAATTTTAGTATCCAAACACCTTACGATACCCAATGTAATTGTAAATGAAATTTCCCTACTCAATAGTAAAAATCAACTAATTTCTCTTACCAATTTTCTCCCTTCCTTTGGAGTGATATTTTCCAGATCAATGTCCAACTATTTTCTAATGCTCTGAGTTGTATCCTGTTGATTTCCTACTTCCTCCTACTAACCTCCATCTTCCTTTATCTATGACTATAAATTTTTCATATTGATAAGAAACATTCTAAACTCTTTCGACTTGAAAAATCCATCATTAGATAAGAACCTTTCACAATTTGATGCCCTTACATCTTGTAAGACTTTCTCTCCTTCATCAAAATTAATCAAATCTCTTCCCTATTGTATAACAAGAATTTTCCCTCTTCTAGGCGAAGCAATGGCTGTCCCATTCTCATTTTCACTAGGTCAATACTCCCTAATTTCATCTATAATCTCATACCCTACCAAGGGTTGAATATTCACTACCTCTACTATTTCCATGGGTGGTTGGTTATCATAACCTAATGCTAAATATAGTCCCTAAATTGGGAAAGTTAGTTTCTCAACATCTTAGAGTTCAATCTCTTATTCTTCATTAACAACTTATATGGGGATTGTCTTTGGGACAATTGTAGGGGGAAACACTCCTAAAGTGTCAACATTATCCTAATTCTTTCAATTGGGTCCTTGATATTTTGGAATGCTCTCTTATAACTTTCATCATTCAATGCTCTTCCCCTTTTATCCAAATAAATATCTTCCCATTTTATCCTCTTGGTTTCATTTTCTTCCTTAGTTAGGTGGCTCCTTATTAAATCCTCTTATTCATTCTGTGAGTGCTCATAGTCTAGCTTCCCTATATTTTTCCTTACATTTTCAATGAATTAATCGAGATCATACCTCCTACCCTTGGTAAAGTGTATATTATAACCCAATAGTTTAGAATCTAAGAGATCCAAACTTCCTTTAGATGTAATGTCGAAGTCAAAAAAATTAAAGTTGGAGGCAAAAAAATCCTTTCTTATGTTGCCTGGAATTAATTTTATTTGAATTATTTAGTTTTCAAATGGTCTTAATGCATTTCACCCTTTCCAACAACCAAACTAGAAGGCTATGAGGATTCACCTAAACACCAAGACCCTTGATCATTGTATGATCATTTTGTTAAATTTCATCTCCTCGATTGTGCTTAATTTTAGTCTTAGGGGTTAATTGCTTTGGTCTCAAGAACTTTGTGAATTCTTTTGAAAGATTTCCTCTTTTATGGCCTAGCATGTTCATAACTCTTTCACAAAATGGTCCTAGAATAAGTAAGAATAAAAAATTTGGTAGTATAAATATAACAATTGATTCCTTTTCTTGATAGGGGTTAAGGGCAAGGTCCCAATATCTACCCAAAAATAATAAAATGTTGCACACGAAAGTCTACTACTTGAATAAATGTATTCTACTATCACTTTTCAAGGATACAATCTCCCTATAAAAACCTTATGCCAAGAATGATGCAAAATCAAAAATCCTATAAACACTCTTATGTTGAATGACAACCGCTAACATCATCAAGGTAATGTACATTTGAACTTTATAATCAAATCCTAATACATTGCAAAGAGCAATGTATGCCATCTTGAAATAATCTTCAAAGGTATCAACATTGAAAGAACTAGCCTCTTCACTATGGATGGGTGCCACCTTTCTTTCAATATCCCTTACCCTATGATAGGGAGTAACTTCACCTTGTAACTATTATTTTCCCTTTTGTATTCTCAACACAATTCATCTAAATTAATTATCTTATTACAATTCTTTGTTTAAAGTGAAGATCACAACTCCCTCTCTATATTTTAGTTGTGTAGTATTGGGGTCATAATTATTACAAATAGCATATATGAGATTGACACTAACAAATAAATTGAGTACTACAAGCTTACCCTAGTCGAACCTCTAGATATTACAAAGTGGTATGGGTTTATCAAAATAGTTGTAGCAGTATGAGAATGATTCCCAACTAGTTGAGAGAGTAATCACATCCGTAATGTGTTCATATCTTGTAATCTATTAAATAAAATACCAATACCTTGGATATGCTTTAATCTTTTAGCTGAACCAATGAATTGGTCAATTAAGTCTTGGTTTAAGTGTTTCTTTGATTGACTAGATTAGACAAATGTTTGATTTTTTTTAAATAAAAGACTTGCTAGGGTTTATGGTTGAAAAATAATATTGGTCACAACAATATATATAACAATTGCACACTACAAAGAATAATAAAACCACAACCCTACTAGACACACAATCTTGCAAATCCTATTCGATTTTGAATTACATATTTTTTTAACTAATGGATGAACATACCCATTATCAATGGTTCACAAATGTAGTGGTATAAACTTTATAGAATGATGGTACCACAGACACAAAATTAAGCTCCACCCTTTTGGTAAGAATACTAGGAATGATGTTGAATAGCTTTGATAGTTTGATGAAAAGTAGTCTCTTTTCCAAACTTTGCATTGAATACAAGCATGCAATTTGAAAAATTAATGACAACACAATTAACATCTTCAATCAAGTTTGAGCCCTAGATGTTGATGTTTCTTCATTTGATAGATCAATTATTATCATGCATCTAAGCTTTGTTTTGTTGCGTAGTGCATTCCTTTGGATTCATGATGCGGAGGATGCATGTGATGAAGGGTCTTCATAGGAGTCACTTTTTTCCTTCTACTTGTATGCTTGGAGCCATTTGGAGACTTTCCTTCCACTTTGACCAGTAGAAGTTAGTTAAAATGACAAGTGGTATTGTAATGCTACCCAACCCTAACATGCGCCATGAGAATAGAGACCCATTGGGTAGGAATACCTTTAATGGGAACTTAATGCTTATATGCTCATTGGGGCCCAATTTAGAAACTACATTGTGAAGAATAGTTGCCACTTGTTTTCTACAAATTACCCCATGTTGGAGTCCACCTCATGTTTCCTTCGAAAAATACAAACTATCACATGTCATAGAATTGAAAAGAGCCCCACATGTGAGAATGTAATGTAAGATTTCACACGATGAAATAAGACCTAGCCACATGTCATAGATTCATTAATAAAAGTATGAAAATTCAGCCAAAGAAATTCACTCATCATAAATTTTGTAGCTTAGACATAAAGCTTCAAATAGAAATTGTGATGTGAGCAGCGAGCACGATGCAATAAGCACATGACACGTGGAAGCTCCAAGTCATAATATGACCATGACCTAGTAATACAAAAAGCTAGCAAAGGCAAACACTGGTTTGTAAAAGAAAGGGGCCACTAGTGATACGATGCACAAGGGGGTCAAATCATGGAATTTAAGTGAATCATCGAAGAAGGTTGGTCAACATAAAATTAGAACTGCATAGCAATGACATTACAAAGGACCTTTGGAACATTAGAATTAAGGTTTTAGCAACATAGCAATGAACCATAAAAACCTAAAGACTAGGGAGAAAAAAAGCATTAGAGCACTCCCACAATTCCTTTCTTTTTATTGTTTTCAATTTTGAAATTAGTTTTTTTAATTCTATGTTTTTTTGTTTTTTCTAATTAGCAAATTTCAATTTTAGATTAGGAGATAAGTTAAGACATTTCGTAATATTGTTATTTTGTCTTTTTTAAAGTAATAGTAGTATTTTTCTTCAAAAAGTAATCAAATTATAAGGTGAATTACAAAGTTGACACATGTGAAACATGATTTGTTTCACTCAAACAATTCAAGCTTTGAATAAAGTTATGATTTGAGATTAGAAATATAGACTAATATATTTACTCCAAATAAAATAATTGGAAAGAGCCCATTTGAACTAGTATATGGACTAAATGTTGTTTTGCTACTTAGCCTAAAATTGTTAGTCTACAAATTATTACAAGTGAAAATGAGGATTGTGTTATCAATTAGAGAATGAGCTGATCGTTTGAATCAAATAAAGAGTGGGGAGAGAATCATCCAAAAAACTTGAGAAACCAAGAGAAGGTTATGCTCTTGTTTGCCAAGAAATCAAAACGAAGGGATTTTCAGCTAAGAGATGTAGTTCTTAAGTGGAATATGAAAGCTAAGGACAAGGGAAAATAGGGGAAATTTGGTGCTCTTTGGCTTGGTCCATAGTTTATTGACAATCATTACAGAGGTGAAACCTTTTATTTAAGGAATTTTGATGGAGAACACAATGTTTCTTGTTCATGGAAAACATTTGAGGCCTACCCTCGCCTCCCCATACTCTATAAAATACTTTAAAATTGATAAAAGTATCTACAAAGAACTTAATGTTATGTTTTAAATTATTGAATAACTAACATTTAATTTGTTTCTTTTTTACTTGGAAGCAACTAGATACTAACACTACAAGTTAGGTCATTGTAGCTAATGGCTCTATTAGTCATTATTTATATGAGCATTGCTACTTACAATATGTTAAAATCTTCATAAAATTTCCTTGTGCTATATTTTTTTAGGTTTAATTGCTACCAACGATAAATAAGTCTCACCTAAGGTCGCTATAGAACCAAGACCCTTGTGTTTCCTACTATATATTTAATGTGTACATGTTGGGATAGGTGTCTCATATACCTTGTTATCCTAAATCTTAGCTTAATATCTATTTATTATTTGTGAGCCCTCATGGAAAATAGAATCTTACTTATTACTTGGCCACTATGCCATATGTATTCCTTATTATGATATGTGTAAATGTGTGTAAGAGAATATCTTGTCATGAAGGATTTGTAAGAGCATTTATGACAAAGATAGTGTTGTCAAAAAATACATGATGTTTGTAAGAGTATGTAGAGGGGTTTACATTGTTGACTTTACTGAGTTGATCTAGTTATGGTACATGTTATAAAAAATATAATAAAGCATTGGATAGAGATCATGGAGAAAAAATTGAATTCCCTACTTGGGGATTTACATATGATAGCTTATGGCATTGTATGATAGGTGTAAGAGTATATTCCATTTTTGGCCTATAAGACTAAGACCAAGAAGAGCATTTTGGGCCCATGATTCAAGCATCATTTTTGGATCATGGTATTGTCCCATGGTTTATTGTTTACCACTTGTGGTTTCATGTATCAAATCTTCCATATATTAGATTCTAGAGATGGATATTTCATAATGTATTTTAGAGGTATAATTATGTTAGAAGTATTGTAGATCCAAAGTTTTTGATACTCCTATAAGGGCATGTCCCTGCTAACTATACTATGACTATTCTTGTTAATAATAAAATTGATTCATGTTTTGGAGTGTGAGTTTTTCTCCCATATAAGGGTTTTTCCCATGTACATAAATATGTTATAGTTTTAGTATTTTTATGTTACTTTTTCTCATAATTATAAGATTAAATTTATTCTGTACATTTCTTCTCTCATAGATTAGTGTAGAAATATTTTTCATAGCTTTTCTTTCTTTTAGTAGATATACAATTATGCTCAAATATGAAAAATAAAAATATTTGTAAATATTTAAATTGGATACAAACACATTGATTATACACAAAACTAGCACTTATATTAATATTACAATAAAATGATTACATGTGCATGGCATCCCTTTTTCAAAGGGTAAGGGGGAACTCCTAATTCTTGTTATAAAGTATGGATTCAACTCTCAATCTCATCCTACATCTACTCTCTATCTATGCTTAGGAGGATAATTAGAACTTTAAATGATTAAATATCTATTACTCTTTGTGAAGTCTTTTGAAAGCCTTTCTCTTTTATGGCCTAGCATGTTTATAAATCTTTCACAAAATGGTCTTCAAATAAGTAATAATAAAAAATTTAATAGTGAAAATCTAACAAGTGATTCCTTTTCTTGATAGGGGTTAAGGGAAAGGTCCCAATAGTCTCTACCCAAAAATAATAGAATGTTGCACATGAAATATTACTTCTTGAATAAGGGTATTCTACTATCACTTTTCAAGGATATAATCTCCCTACAAATACCTTATGCCAAGAATGATACAAAGTCAAAAATCCTATTAATATTCTTAGGTTGAATGATAGCCACTAACATCATCAAGGTAATAGTCATTTGAAATGTATAATCAAACCCTAATGCATTGCAAAGAGCAATGTATTCAATCTTGAAATAATCTTTAAAGGTATCAACATTGAAAGGCCTAACCTCTTCACTATTGGTAGGTTCAATTTTTCTTAAAATATCCCTTGCCCTATGATAGGGGAGCCACTTCATCTTGTAACTATTATTTTCCCTTTTTTATTTTCAACACAATTTATCTAAATTGATTATCTTATTTTCCATAGGGTTTAGCTTTAAAACATCTCTTATCATTTCCTTATTTAAAGTGAATATCACAAATCCCTCTTTATACTTGAGTTGCCTAGTACTAGAACTTATATTAATATTATAGTGAAATGATTACATATGCATGGTATCCCTTTTTCAAAGGGTAAGGGGTAATTCCTAGATCTAGTTATAAAATATGGATTCAACTCTCAATCTCATTCTACATCTCCTCTCTCTCTATGCTTGGGAGGATAAATAGAACTTTCGATAATTAAATATCTATTATTATTCTCAATTCCCAATAAATAATATGTTTTTCCCATTTTTGTACCAAGAAATAACCCAATCAAATTGAGTTTGCAACAAAGGGAAAAATTATAAGGTACACAATTTTCAACATTACAATGTGTAAGAGATACTTACTTGGGTTGCTTTGTAATTGAATTAACATTTCCCTTGACTAAAGTACTCTTGGAGAGGTTCTTTTAGTTGAATTCATTATGGATTGGAGAAAATCAAGTAGAATATAGGAACATCTTAATAGTTTTCATATATCATTGGTGAAGCTCTTATTCTTAATCTTCAAAACCTTGAATAGAAATTGTTTTCCTTTCAAGTAATATTTACCATAAAACCTTCAAGGAATCCCTAAGAGGAGGTATGATAATGCAAGTAAAAACATAAAACATCATTTAATTATACTTTAAAAAATGATAATTTGGAAAGCTAAACATAGAATATATACAAATAAAAAATAATGATGTTTAAATTTAAAATGAGCAACATTATCCATGGCTAGTAATGTCATCTAGAAAAAATAATATCATCAACCATGGATAGAATTTCGACCATACATAGTTTTGTCTCAAAAAGGATGCTAAGGTTTCTAACAATTTTAATGAGAACATCTAAGTGTTAGAAGGTCAAAATAAAGATATAGGGAGGTTATCAAGGGGCCAAATGTTGATTAGTGAGAGAGTAAAGTACAGGTTCATTCTGGGGATTATATAAGAAATATAAGGAACTATAAGGAATCCCTCAAAATATACTTGAGTTAGTCTACCCATGTCCCAAATATGAGTTGAAGAAGGGAAATTTGAACTAATAAGGTTATTCAAAGGTGCATACAATCATTATCTTCTAAAACATATTATTGGCTTCACTATAAATGAAATAAAATGACATGATTTGTGCCACATGTAAAATCAAAGGTGCTTCATAGGTTTTAAACCTTGATTTCATTTAATAATGGCATATTCAACCATAGTAGAAAAAAACAATTATATGCAAAGAGTGTAATGTTAAATAATTATCCATATCTCATCTACCTTTAACATATTAGCCTATCCAAATAACATTGTGATTATGTTTCTTAAAGGGGTTTAGGACTCCAAGATGGTGAAATTTTTCAAATTTTGACAACTCACTAGATTTCATCCATCATGCAAGTTGAGCTTCTATGATCCACTAAATGTCACACTCAGTCAACCCAAGGCATTGGCTAAAACATGTAAGATTCAAACATCTACCTTGATCTTGCTCAATTACATCCCTAGGGTAACTTGATGAAAAAAAATATGTATGAGGAAAATTTTTAATTTGAATGCATTAAAAGGGTTTTATGATTGACATATTCTCAAAAAATAAGCCAACTTGACAAAGAGGTGACTAAGTTAAGGAAAGAATATATGTACTACTTGATGAGATTAATCTTGAGCAATCATAATAAAGGGTGTAATCCCTATTTTTGAATCCATATTAGCTTAGGGTAAAAAAGAAGTCAATCATCTTCCATAACAAAGAACCCAAGGATGCAATATTCTAATATTGCTTTGTCATAATTGTAAAAACTTTACTAAAAGAACATAGATGAACACCTCAACTAATCCTAAATGATGGTTTAGAAAGGAAACTAAAGATCCTAACCAAAATCTATTTCATCTTTTGGGGCTTACAAGGAAGGGGAAAATAGTGGCAACCAAGTCTAATTTTTATTTCATTCCAAGGTACAAACTTAGTCATCTAGACAACAAGAATCACTAGGTGAAGTGAGCACCATAATATAGAAATAATTAGATGAGATATATCCCCCTATTTGGAGTATCCCCCCATCAAATAGAATTAATCATTATTAGGGAGTCCTCAATGTGAGTCCTTCATAATTTCATTTTCTTACAGAGTTTAATTCGCACCTAGGCTACTTGGAATCCAATTTCATTATTGGTTCCTTCAGGAAGCTTTCTTGCAGCCACTGCAAGTATTTTTCCTTCATGGTCTCTTATTACACAACTAGAACCTAATTTCCTAAGATTCCCATAGGAAGCCTCCATCAAAATTGGCTTTAATCCATTCTCAATTAGGGGTACCCATCTAGTATCATCCCTATTATTGGTGGTTGAATCAACCCGTGGAGGCTAATGAATGAGGGGAGGTTTAAAGTATTGTTATTAGAATAATTAATTTTCCAATAATACTAATAAATGATATTTTATTAAATCACTTTATATATTAAAAATGAAAATGTTTATTTACTTTCAAAAAAAAAACTTCTAAATGATGTTTACAAGTTAAAATAAAAGAATCTAATTCAACAAAAGTTATGTTGAATACCCAAGATATTGAGAGGGGGGGTTGAATCAATATCTTCTTAAACTTATTGAACAAACACCATTCAATTACTTCAATGCATATAACAGTAAGAATGAGAAAGAGCATTAGCAGAACATAAAAGCATACAACACATGAACACCAGGATTTTTACATGGAAAACCCAAAATGGGAAAATCCACAGTGGGATTAGCTCACAATATAGTATAACTAGCTATAAGATGTTACAAAGGGTGGCTCACTACCATGAGGACTCACTGTCTAAAATCAGAGGCTCACTTCCTACAAATATACAATATAAAAATGGCTTATAGCTAGAAATTGAACTGATAAAGTTACACCTAACAAGTGTTGATTCAGTTCCTTCGATGCTCAATAAACTAACTTTACACACTTCATCATCTTCGCATACGTATCTCTCTTTGTACTTTGCAACTACAAAAATCTCAAAACTTTCCAATATATATATATATATATATATATATCTAATTTATCCGCAAGCATCAATTAGGTCGGCCTAATTAGATGCAATCCTTATTCACCAAAAGATTAACTGTCGGCTTCAAGCTTGTACAAGACTTTCCAAAAAAAATTCAAGCATGTAACAGGCTACAACACGTCAACATGGACCTAAGATAGGTCACAAATACATCCGCAACACAAAATTAATCCATTACAACATCAACTATTCATTAGGTTGGCCAAAGATAGACCTAATGACAAAATGAAACAACATAATGATGCCAACTCTCCATACGAGCACCTGTGCACATGAGATTTTGAACTTACAAGCTTCTAACATCCAAAAACCATTTCCCAAAACCACAAGCAATGATAATCATCAGCGGAGGATTGCAGACCAAAATACCAGAGGATAATAACTGCATATACCGGTTCAGAATACTGGATCAAACTTGAACTTAAACTTGCAATTGCAACTCACATAACATGGTGACATCAATGACAACACAAAATTTGCATAATGAAATGTTCTTATTCATTCTTCCAACAATCTCCCCCTTTGTCATTGATGGCAACATGTGCTAAAAGAATTTACAAACCTCCTATGCAACACACTCTTCCCTTTTCTTTTCACAACATTCTCTCCCCCTTTGGCATCAAGGACAAAGGGCGGCCCAAAAATATGAAAACTAAGAAAGCATTACCCAGAGGGTGGTGATCCTTGAACCTCCATGAGTATACCTTGACATGTTGTCTTATCGTTCTCCCAACTCTTAGCAGAGATCAACATTCTGTTCAGAGATTCTAATTCCATCAGAATTTCTTTTGCATCATTTAGAGTACCTGGAGTCAGATTGATCTTCTTGAGCTTTTCTACATTTTCCAAAGCATTTTTCACCAGAGAGTACTCCATCCTCACAAGGTCACCTAACTGACTGAATCTTCTAATGATGTCTTCCTTACGCTTCTATAGAATAAAAAATTTATGTATGTGAGCATAGATAGCATTCCAGGTTGATTTGTCTCTATCTTTAGATGCATTGTATGTACTGGAAATAGCTATCAACTAGGACTCAATGGAGTCCATGAGATCTTTGATATTTTGTGTGGCATCCGGCCACTTTATGCAATAATAAAATATAGTATTTACTTCAAACTCACAAGCTTGCACAACTTCCAGACTCTTTTCACATTGGTGTGTGCCAGAGCACACTTATCATGTAGTGCCAAAAGCATTTTCTCTGCCAATTTCTCCTCAATCTCTTTCCTTGTCTTCTCACCTAGTCAGGAGGCATACTCCTTAAAGGAGTCCACCAAAAGTTTCAGAATATCTACCGAAGTGAGAGATGTATCCATTGATGTACTAGGGGTGGCCTCCTACAAAGCTTTAAGGGCATCATCAATAAGCTTTATCCCCTTTTGATGTGTCTCCAAAATTTATTTTCTTCTGAATGCATGCAATGCATCCCCTAACACCAACTTGTGAATGGGAGAAATCTTATCCAAATCCACACTACCTTGGATCATGGGGAGTTGTAGAAGTTCTGGAGGAATCACTGGTTGGAATTTTATTTGCTTGGATAACAAGCTTTTTAATATATCATCGCCAAAGGAGGATTCCCCAGGGGACCTATGTGAATCCACAACCTGCCTTAGATCTTCTTCATTCTTCTTCGCAGATTCCCCATTTCTTCCTTCTTCCTCTACCTTTTCTTCTTCCTCTACCTTTTCTTTTTCAGATTTTTCATCTTCATCTTTATCTTTTTCTTCTTCAGCATGCTCCGGAGGGACAACCTCAAGCTTTTCTAGTTCAACTTCTCCAACATTAAGCTTAGTTGTTTCATCTTCTTCCTCATTATGTTTCTCCATCTTCGGAGGATCATTTGTAACACCTTTTTTGGAAATATATTTGTGTCATTTGTTTCTAGAGGAATGTCTGTATCACCTGTACCTGAAGGAATTTCTTTCTTAACCTCTACAGAATCCTCTTCTCCTGATTTAGGTGCAGAACCGGATGGGAGTGCACCAAACATACCATATTTTTCAGCCATACCCCTGATGGATTCTGTAGTTTCTTTCTTTATTTTCTTTATCTTCTTTTTGTCTTTGGTCATCAAAGTATTTACTCTTTTCTTCATCTGAAACATCTTTGAGCATACCTTCTTTAGGGTTTCCAAATCATTTGGGGTCAAAGAGGACCCAATTTTCTCAAATGCTTCAATTCTTATCTTATCTTCCAACTCAACAGCCTCTAATCTCCTTTTCATCAAGGCCTCCCACAATTTCTCAGGCACATTATTCTTAACATAATCCCAACTGACTTCCAAAGTAATGACATATTGGATAATAGCCAAAATCAATATTTTTATGTCCTCTCTACCTAGTTGAGTATAAATTTCTATAGTAGGTTGCAGCATATCTTCAAAATGTATCAATCTATTAACCAATGCCTCTAATCTAACAAGAAATTCCACATCACAAGCCCTTGAGGAGGGTTAGATATGGTGAGAATACGTTTTGGATTGTCACTATCAAGATATTTTCGTTGCATGATTTTACACCATTTACCTTGTGGTCTTCTGTATAAATGCCATACCAGTTTTGCACCCAATGCAACATTCCTAACAGTCATATTAGGCAACCCTACCCCTCCTTTGAGCTTCTCTTTTCAAATATTTTGAAGTAATATTAAAGGGATTTTTCTTTTAGAGTCCATATTTCCTTTCCATAAAAATGATCTGATTATTTTTTCTATTTCAGTAATAACTATCCTTGGGGATTTTAGAACTACCATATAATAATTTGGAATTGATGACAAAACAGATTTTATCAGTAAAATTCTACCAGCTATAGATAACCATCTCCCCTTCCATCCTGCTATTCTTGATTGAATAGTCTAAATTATTTTATCCCAATAAGACACTCTGTTTTGACCAACAAAGAATGGAATACCTAAGTATTCACAAGGTAACTTTGCAACTTGAAACCCCATAATTTGTACAATCTTATCCTTTATTAATGTATTTGTATGAAATATATATATCTTTGACTTACTTGAATTCATCATTTGACCAGAAGCTAAAGAATATCTTTGCAAAACTTCCTTAATTTTCCTTGTTTCAGCAATGGATGACATACCAAATAGATGGTATCATCTGCAAATAAGGAATAAGTTATTGTTAAATTGGTAGATGGAAAGTTTATTCCTTTCCATTGACCATCCAAATGTTCCTTCTTAAAAAATCTACTTAAAGCCTTTGCTAATATGATGAATAGGAATGGAGATAAAGGGTCTCCTTGCCTGAACCTTGAGAAGACTTAAAAAAACCATATGGAGTTCCATTTCTCAACACTGAGAACATTGCACCATCCAAACAAGAATATATCCATTTACACCACTTATGATGGAATCCAAACTTTTTCAGTATCTGCAACAAGAAAGACCAATCCACTTTGCCATACGCTTTCATCATATCCAATTTGATGATAAAAGCAGTCATAGAAAATGTTTTATAGTGTGCAAAACTTCATGAGCAACCATAGCCCCTTCTGTTGTTTCTTTTCCTAGAACAAAACCCCCCTGCTCCTTTGAGATTATAAGAGGGATAATCTTAACCGACCTCAAATAGATTGCTTTTGTGAAAATTTTGTAAATAGTGTTGCAAAGTGATATGGGTCTAAATTCTACGAATGAAGAGGGATTATTTACCTTCGGGATTAATGCAATGTGTGTTACATTAAAAAAATTATCATAGTCCCTGAACTTCTAGACTCTTCCAATGCTTTCAAAAAATCAACCCAAATAAACTCCCAACATTTTTGAAAGAAGATGGATACAAAACCATCTGGACCTGGAGCTTTATCTGCACGCATTGAAAACACTACTTCTCTCAATTCTTCTAATGTGAATGGTTTCATCAAATGCACATTGTCTTTTGATGAAACCAACGTGGGTATGTTTTGCAACAGCTCTTCCCGCACAACTACTTGTTGATCTACTTCCCTCCTAATGCAGAAAGTAAATTTGCAAAAAACTTAACACCTTCTCTTTGTATATCATCCTCTTTTGTTAACCTTTCACCTGTAACATTGTCTTCAATTGAAAAAATTGAATTGTTTACCTTCTTTATCTGAGCAAATCTATGGAAAACTTAGTAGTTTTATCACCCTCTTTAAGCCACAACTCTCTTGATTTTTGCCGCCAATATATTTCTTCATGAACTAAAAATTCTTCCCATTCTTCTTGCAGTCTTTTTTGTAGCTCATATGATTGTGGGGTTAGGCCTTGTACTATAATTTATGAATTCACTAAAGAAAGTTGCTTGAATACTTCTTCCTTCTACTGAAAGATATTCTTAAAAACAAAATGTTCCATTGCTTTATTATTCCCTTTAAGTGTCTTAGTTTACAAAAAAAGCTATACATAAAATTCCCCTCCACTAATGGAGCCTAACACCACCATTGCTTTAAAATACCCAAAAAATCTGGATGGTGAAACCACATCTTTTCAAATTTGAATGATGCTTTCACAACTGGCGCCACCTTTTTCTTTTCAACACAAAAAGACAATGGAAAATGATTTGAACTAGCCCAAGACAGAATTTCAAACTTCAAATCGAATTTTTGTGTTATCTAATTTGAAGTTACCAAAACTCTATCCAAACGCACAACAATTTGTAAAAAATCTTTGCGCTTATTAGTCCAGGTATAGTTCTTGTTACCTAGTTGTATATCTACAAGTGCATTGTTAAGGAAAAAGGAGCTAAAATCCTCAACTATTTTTTGAGGGGGAATGACCCATCCCTTCTTATCTTTCATGGATAAAATTGCATTAAAATCACCCATTAATATCACCTTATCTACCCCAATTTGATCCAAAACTTGTGTCAATTTCTCCCACAAAAGCTTCTTCCCACTCATTGCATTAGGTGCATATATATTTAAGAGGTAAAATTGAAGTTCAAACTACGACACCTTCATTAGCTACCAATGATATTCACTTCTTAAAGATTCCACTATCACATTTTGAGGACTCCACAGAATGGCCATACCCCTAGAAGCCCCTTTTGCAACTAATTGAACTAATTTCCATCTACCCCATTTACTAATGACAGCTTCAAAAGACTATTGAGATAACTTTGTTTCTTGTAAAAAAATAATATCTGCCCTAGAAGCATCAATTTGATGCTTAATGTTGGCTCATTTGTTAGGGGCATTGATGCCCCTAACATTCCAAGATATTATCTTCATTCCATATTCAGAGAGCTTATTGCTCCCCTCAATCGCTTTTTGATACTACCATCTAAAGTTGATTTCCTTCCTACTGCTATTTCCTCCTATAGCTTTCCTACATTTTATTTTCTACCATGTTTATCAGGTGACTTTTTAGCGGATGGAATCAATGATGAAGTCTGTATAATTGAAAAATTCTGTGAAAATTAAAAATCCATACTCCCCTCTTCTAATTCCATACCAACTTTTGTGTCTTCTGCTAATAATGGAGAAGATTTAGCCATTTTAAATAGAATTTCATCCTCCTCTGCTCTTGAGGATGTTAAAAAATATTTAGCTTCTTCATTTGATAAGTCTGATATAGTCTTTTGTGTAGCCGAATCTTCATCTATTTCATCTATGAT
Organism: Sequoia sempervirens; assembly: GCA_007258455.2. Taxonomy (NCBI): domain Eukaryota; kingdom Viridiplantae; phylum Streptophyta; class Pinopsida; order Cupressales; family Cupressaceae; genus Sequoia; species Sequoia sempervirens. Next base: position 108,942,307 of record VDFB02058242.1, read on the forward strand.
AAATGAGCCTACCATAGTGAGAATATTCTTAGCTAAACCCTCCAAATTACCCATGTCTAAAAAGACTGAAAATCCATAGAGTCATAACTATCATACTTAGTTTTCTCTCAATGCAGGTTAGTTGCTTCTGTATTTACCTTAGCAAACTGATTTTCTTTTGATGGTACTGGTATAAGCCTGGCATCAGAACCTCCCCATAATAACATGCAGAAGAGATGATCTGAACTTGTTGGATTGATCTATTTAGGATCTAGGACAAATTGCTTACAGAATGCTTAACGAAAATGATAACTTAATACAATGCTTAAATGAACAAATGAAAATAATATGCTTGCCAAGATAATGAACTAAAAAGAAAGAGAGAAGATAAAGAGGAGAACAAACGCAATTGATAACGGAGTTCGTCCGTAAGGACTACGTCTCCGGGCCCCTCTCCAACGGAGTGACCGATCCGATTATACTCCAAAAATAGTTACAATTGCTTCAAGACTATCTCCTTCAAGCACAGTAGCATGACGTTCCTCTGATGTGTAGAAATGTCTTCAAAATCTCCTGAGCATTCTCCCGTTCTCACCACTTGGACTTGGAAAATCCCATCTCTACCCCTCTTTTTATACATAAAATATGCCTAAATAGGCTTAACCACCAAAATTAATGTTCAACCCCCTCTAACAGCTCATACAACTCCTCTGATATCTCCATTTAGCTTTTAGTTTAGATTGTTAGAGGTAGTTCTAATTGTTTATGGCTTAATAAGCCATTTGGTTAAGGTTCGGCCAACAAAACCTTAACAAAAGTAAACAAACTCCTAACTTATTTCGGGAGCTGTTGGTCGTCTAATGGTAAGAATTCTCTTTACCCGCCACGTGGTCGGGGGTTCCAAACCTCCGCCGGCCGTTTTTAAAACCAAACACCAAAATGTTTAACAACAAAAGAAACGGCCATCCATAACTAGTTAAGACGCCAGCCGCGGGTGCAACGGTCAACCGGCCCGCTGTTTCCGGGGAGATCGCGGGTTCAAACCCGAACAATCATTTTGTTAAAACCAACCAACGAACGCCCTGAAATCCAGAGGACATGTGTCAGGATGCCATTCGCCGAGGGTGCTGACGAGGCTACCGAGTTGTCTGCCACTGTGATGCCACGTCGGGGTACGGAGAGCCATGTCACCGGTACGGACGGACACGTGTCAGTCAATGATTGGTCCGTACAGTTGAGTCACTTGCCACGTGTTGGGCCGGAATTCATCTATGTAGATTCCGTACAGTACGAACTGACACGTCAGCATGATGACGTCATCATCTGTACCCTCAAGTCAACCGAACTTTGACTGCTTGTAACTCGAGCATACATTGTCAGATTTCGACGAAACGAGCGTTGCCAAAATCGTCTCGACGAGCCCTTCGATTTGACACCGCTTCCGTTAATTTCTGAGATGATCATTTTTTTCACCTTCTGGATGACCCCTGATGGCAGTTTGACTGAAAGTTTGACTGGCCGTAACTTGTGCAAACGGACTCCTTTTTGCTCCATTCGAGTTGCGTTGGAATCAGGACGTCGAACTCTTTCTGATGGTGCTAAATTCTGGAGTATTGGAGACATTTCAAATTTCACTGAAAAATGTCCCCCGGATCAGGCCTCCCCACTGGAGAGCTTTTGGACCTCCGAAAGCTTGATTACTTGGAAAGTAAGTGAGGGTAAAGTTCCCTCACTTTACCAATCTCCATCCATCTTGCTTTGCTTGGATGCATCCCCTTCAGGCCCACTCTGAGGTACTCAACATCTCCTCTTCATGAAGTTCTGACATTCTTGTCGAGAATAACATCTTCTGGCAACTCTGACATGTACTCTGGTGAAAGGTCATCAACTGATGGAACTTGAATGTCTATGACTTCATCTAGGATCATTGGAGGCTCATACAGTTTCAAATTCTCAACATTGACAACCGAGTAAATATGCATGTATGGAGGAAGATTGAGGCAGAAGGCATTGGTACCAATCTTCTCAAGGATCTCAAAAGGACCATACCTAATTGGCTTAAGCTTTTTACCTTCACCTTGCATCCTTTCCTTGCTGATGTGTAACCAAACTCGGTCTCCCACTTGAAAATGATGATCAGTGCGATGCTTGTCATGGCGAACCTTGTATTTTGCTTGGCTCTGTTCCAATCGTGCTTCCACTGCCTGATGAATTTCTTGGACTTTCTGGATGAACTTCAAATCCTTCTCTGCATCATGGCGTCCATCTTCAACATCATCTTTCCCAAAAGCAAAATCCATCGGGGTCTTGGGCACATAACCGAAGCATGTCTCAAAAGGAGACCTCTTAGTAGAAGAGTGTGCTGCATGGTTGTAGGCGTGCTGCACATAATGAAGATTCTCATCCCACAATTTAGGATGCTTGCTGCAATACCCTCTAAGTAGATGCACAACTATCCTGTTTACAACCTCTGTCTGCTTGTTGGTCAGCGGATGGAAGGTTGTACTCTTCTTCAGTCTGGTTTCCATGAGTCCCCACAAAGCTGACCAAAATTCCCCTAAGAATCGAGAATCTCGATTCGATACAATAGAAGTAGGTAACCCAAAATGAACCCATACAAATTGAAAGTACATATGAGCTGTCAGTTCAGCAGTGACTTGCTTTTTATATGGCATTAAGATACACATTTTTCTGAACCGATCAACTACTACATACAAATAATCATGTCCCTTCCTAGACATAGGTAACCCCCCAACAAAGTCCATTGACACACTTTCCCATGGACGAGAAGGTACGGGTAGAGGTGTGTACAAACCCAATTTCCTATTACTAGGCTTACTAGTTGCACACATAACACAACCTCTAATATACTTAGTTATAGTTTCTTGCATACGAGGCCAATAACAATATTTTTGCAGCTGAGTCAATGTTTTGTTTACCCCAAAGTGTCCTACAATCAATGAGGTATGTGTTTCTCTAATAACCTGTGCTTGTTCATCCTTTGGAACACATAATTTTCCCAAGTGATATAACAGTTTATCCTGCACATAATAATCTTTCTCTTCTACATGTTTACCTTTCATTAAAGCAGAATAGATATCCTTAAAGTTCTCATCATTAGCATATTGTTCCTGAAAACTTTCATGAACCATAGAACTATTCTGAAGGATTATCAAAGCATTCATCATATGAGGCCTAGAGAGCATGTCTGCTACTTTGTTATGGGTACCTTTCTTATACTTAATAACCAAATGAAATTGTTGCAAAAAACCCATCCACCGGAAGTGCCTACTTTGTTGCAGTTTAGATTGTGAGTGCAAATATTGAAGTGGCTGGTGATCAGTGTGGATTACAGTTTCTTTCGCCATTATGTAATGTTTCCATTTTTTAACACTCTGAACTAAAGCATAAAGTTCTTTATCATAAGTGGGATAGTTACTTGCTGCTCTTGAAAAAGTTTCAGAGTGGTAGAAAACTGGTTTACCTCCTTGCATGAGTACTGCTCCCATGGCAAATCCACTCGCATCTGTCTCGATCTCAAATGGTTGATGTAGATCTGGTAAGCCCAAAACTGGTGTGGTGCTCAACTTTCCCTTCAAAGTGTCAAAAGCCTTCTGTTGTGGACCTCCCCACTGGAAAGTTGCTCTCGTACTGGTTAATGCATGTAATGGTGATGCTATATAAGAGAAATTTGCAATAAACTTTCTCCAGTACTGAACTGCACCTAGGAAACTTCTGACCTTTGTGACTGTACTTGGCTTAGGCCAATTTACAATAGCTTCAACCTTCGCAGGGTCTATTTTCAATTGACCACTCCCTACGACATAGCCTAAGTACACTAAGGATGTCTTAGCAAATTCACATTTAGACATCTTTACATATAGTTTTTCTTTTCTCAATACATCAAAGACTTTCTTTACATGACTTACATGATCTTCCCAAGTTTGACTAAATACAAGAATATCATCTAGATAGACTATGACAAAATCATCAATAAAAGGATGAAAGACATCATTCATGACTCTCATAAAGGTAGCTGGTGCATTACAAAGCCCAAAAGGCATAACCAACCACTCAAATAGTCCCTGTTTTGTCTTAAATGCAGTCTTCCAAATATCATCTTCTGCAATTCTTATCTGATGATAACCACTTCGCAAATCTAACTTAGTGAAATAAACTGCATGTTTTAACTGATCAAGTAAATCATCAATTATGGGAAGAGGATACCTGTTCTTTACCGTTATCTTGTTCAAGGCGCGGTAGTCGATGCACATCCTCCAAGTTCCATCTTTCTTTGGAACCAACACAATTGGAGAACCACAAGGAGATGTACTAGGACGAATAACTCCTTTTTCCACCAACTCTTGAACCTGCTTTTTAATTTCCTCATTCTGCATAACAGATAAATAGTACATGCCGATATTAGGAAGTGGCACATCCTGCTGTAACTGGATTTCATGTTGTATCTCTCTCTTGGGTGGCAACCCCTTCGGTTCCTGAAACAAGTCATCATAAGCGGAAATAATCTTGACCATTTTAGTTTTATGTTTTGGGTCACACCCCTTGAAGGCCTCAAATTTATCATCTTCTTTGGCTTTTACAAGCATTAATACAAAGTTCTTACTTGAGTTGACCAACCTCTTCATTTGACCAGCATTAACTAGTGTAAGATTAGTCTTCACCTTATGTGCCCGTACAATGTATTCTACCCCATCTTTAAAAAGATGATACTTATTCTCCCCCCTATAAAAGATTGCTTTTCTGTCATAAAGATAAGGACTTCCCAACACAAGCCCACAAATATCCAAAGGAACTACATCTACTTCTACCTCATCAACAAAGTTTGCAGTGATAGCAAATCTCAATTTACACTGTTTAGTTACTTGTAATTGTGTATCATTGCAAACCCATCCAAGTGGATATGGCTTTGGATGAGGTGTTGTAGCCAAATTTAATTTCTTTACCACTTCCTCAGATATTAAGTTGACTTGGGAACCCGTATCAAACAATGTATCAACCTTAGTGTGTTTTGTTACAACATGAATGTGAAACAATTCATTTCTTTGCTTATCAACCTTAGGAGAAGATTCTTTACTTGTACTTGCACTGGAATTAGAAAAACTTGCATCAGAAGAGAGAGATATACCTTTCCCTTTACCTTGGATTCCGGCAGCAACAATCTTTGTCTCATCTCCGGAGTCAGAACCAAGATCCTATTGAACCACTGCAGTAGTCTTTTGCTTGCCTTTATTACCTCCATATCTTTTCGGCCTCAACTCAGGATGAAGCTTCCAACATCTTGAATCATCATGCCCCTCTTTCTTGCAATGGGAGCATGTGGGTTTCTCACCCTCTTTCTTAGTTGTAGTTTTCTTCTTCCCTTTGCCTTTATCTTTGTGTTTTTCTTTCCCTTTAGACTTACCCTCGAACTTAGATGGCTTCTTGGAAAAGTTATCACTAAAAGTGTTCTTACCCCTTGACTCTAAATGAGTAGCTTGAACAGACACCTCGTCTAGATTGTTGGGACTCAACACCAAAATAGTGTGCCTAAGGTAAGCATGCAAACCACCTATGTACTTAAGTAATGTGTCTTGAGTATATAAGGGAACATTCAAAGCAATAGCCCATTTTCTAAACTCATGAGTATAATCTTGGACAGACTGCCCCTTACCTTGCCTAAAGGTTTGCCAATTCATGGTTAACTGTTGCATGTAACCTAAAGGATAGAATTTTTTCCTAAGGGCAGCAACAAACTCCATCCAAGACATATTAACATGACCATGGCGAGCAATTTCTTCCCGAGTCTTACTCTCCCACCAGGTGAGAGCTATACCTCCCAACCGGAGAGTGGCTAATTGGATCCTAGAAGCATCTTCTACTAGGCCTTGAATCCTACAGTACACTTCTACTTGTTGGACCCAATCATCTAACTTCTCAGCATTTAACTCCCCACAGTATTTAGGTAACTCAAATTTTACATCTAGCTTAATAACAGGCTTAGACTTGCTCTTAAATGGATTTACATTAGAAGAAGGAGAAGGAGAAGGAGGAGAAGGGGGAGGAGAAGAAGAGGGAGAAGATGGAGGAGAAGGAGTTTCTGGAGTTTTCTCCTCTGTGTCTTTCTGATCTTCCTGCTTCTTGTGCTTTGAAGAACCTCCCTTTCACGCTTCTTCTTTTCTGCATAAAGTTCGTCCACCATCGCCTTCATGTCTAGAAATAGCTTCTGGAAATCCTTGTCACTGAGCTCTGAACTTTTTCCACCTTCTTTTACTTCCATATGTGATGGTCGATTAGCTCTTCGTCTTCCAATCTCTGGATTATATTCTTCAAGTTCTCCTTCGCCTCGTTGAAACCTGGATCTCGTTAGCATTCAATTGCTGCAATACTAGCCACACACAAATCTCTTATACCAACTTGATCTATTTAGGATCTAGGACAAATTGCTTACAGAATGCTTAACGAAAATGATAACTTAATACAATGCTTAAATGAACAAATGAAAATAATATGCTTGCCAAGATAATGAACTAAAAAGAAAGAGAGAAGATAAAGAGGAGAACAAACGCAATTGATAACGGAGTTCATCCGTAAGGACTACGTCTCCGGGCCCCTCTCCAACGGAGTGACCGATCCGATTATACTCCAAAAACAGTTACAATTGCTTCAAGACTATCTCCTTCAAGCACAGCAGCATGACGTTCCTCTGATGTGCAGAAATGTCTTCAAAATCTCCTGAGCATTCTCCCGTTCTCACCACTTGGACTTGGAAAATCCCATCTCTACCCCTCTTTTTATACATAAAATATTCCTAAATAGGCTTAACCACCAAAATTAATGTTCAACCCCCTCTAACAGCTCATACAACTCCTCTGATATCTCCATTTAGCTTTTAGTTTAGATTGTTAGAGGTAGTTCTAATTGTTTATGGCTTAATAAGCCATTTGGTTAAGGTTCGGCCAACAAACCCTTAACAAAAGTAAACAAACTCCTAACTTATTTCGGGAGCCGTTGGTCGTCTAATGGTAATAATTCTCTTTACCCGCCACGTGGTCGGGGGTTCCAAACCTCTGCCGGCCGTTTTTAAAACCAAACACCAAAATGTTTAACAACAAAAGAAACGGCCATCCATAAATAGTTAAGGCACCGGCCGCAGGTGCAACGGTCAACCAGCCCGCTGTTTCCGGGGAGATCGCGGGTTCAAACCCTAACAATCATTTTGTTAAAACCAACCAACGAACACGCCGAAATCCAAAGGACACGTGTTAGGATGCCATTCGCCGAGGGTGCTGACGAGGCTGCCGAGTTGTCTGCCACTGTGATGCCACGTCGGGGTATGGAGAGCCATGTCACCGGTACGGACGGACACGTGTCAGTCAATGATTGGTCTGTACAGTTGAGTCACTTGCCACGTGTTGGGCTGGAATTCATCCATGTGGATTCCGTACAGTATGAACTGACACGTCAACATGATGACGTCATCATATGTACCCTCAAGTCAACCGAACTTTGACTGCTTGTAACTCGAGCATACATTGTCAGATTTTGACGAAACGAGCGTTTCCAGAATCGTCTCAATGAGCCCTTCAATTTGACACCACTTCCATCAATTTCTGAGATGATCATTTTTTTCACCTTCTGGATGACCCCTAATGGCAATTTGACTGAAAGTTTGACTGGTCGTAACTTGTGCAAACGGACTCCTTTTCGCTCCGTTCGAGTTGCGTTGGAATCAGGACATCAAACTCTTTCTGATTGTGCTAAATTTTGGAGTATTGGAGACATTTCAAATTTCACTGAAAAATGTTCCCTGGATCATAGATTGAGATATGAAAAATCAAAGGAACATAAAAATGCATATCTTTAGCTTTTAAACACTGTTGAAAATCTGCATAAATCCCTTTTGGGTTTATTGGACAACAAATAAAATGATCACATCCTTGCACTGACTGATTACTTAGAATTGACCCAACAATCGGTTGATCCTCAAGGCTATCTTCATATTTTGAGTTGAGATCATTTTCACCTTTGATAAATAAAGGAATTTGCTCCCTTATGCAGCTTTGCTCAAAATGTATCACATGTTGCGATGGAACTAAATATGAACGAGAACTCGATGGTAGATCCTCAGTGATAACACAACTGGCATTGGGACCAAACAATTTACTCTTTCCCTTATACATCCGATTTGAAACAGTCCCCATCACATCTATGTTAACAGAACTAATTTCTTGAGATCCCTGAATTGTATCCTGCACCAAATTGGGCGATTGAGAATTAGATGTTGATTTTGCAACCTTAATCTTGCCATCCTAAACCTTTTTTGCTTTACAAGAAGAAGTATTGTGCCCCAAGATATGACACTCTTTACACATGTTTGAATGGTTTTCATAGAACACATCTTGTATGTGAGTTCCAAATTTAGAAAGTATTTTTAGACTTTTTGGCAGATCTTGCAACATATCAAGTAACACACAAACCCTAACTGGCAGATTTGGTTTTTGATTTAAGAAAATACCAATATGATTGGATAAAGTTTCCACAATTCGTGGCTCCCTATACTCCAATGGTAGAGAGTGCAATTGTAACTAGAAAGGAATAAATCTAATTTTATCCTTTTTAGGGTTAAAATTAGGTACCCAAGGCTGAATAGACAAACCAGAACTCCCATACACCCAAGATTTAACCCAAAAGACCGCATCTCTTGCTTGCTTGGAAGAAAAGAAAATAATTAAAAAACCATTTCCCCTATCTATATAGAAGACTTGATTAGCACCATCCCAATCTTGATAGATTAAATCTTTTAACTCAGCAATGGTCAGAGAATATTTCCAAAACTTACAAATTAATGTCGTTTCTCATATATTTTGTGATTGTTCACTAAGACAATCCTCTGAAATATTTACAATTGGAACATCCCTAGGTCGCCATTACTGAGAATCTCTTGGATGTAGAAATACACCTTACCGAAAAGAATGATTGTGATTTTGATTCTTCACTTTCCTTTGATGCATATTTGGAAACCTCTCACCTTGATAAAAGGAATTATGAGATTGCCTCTGCATCTTCTAGTGTTGCTCATTTGAAACCCTCAACCCCAAGGGCACTATATTGGGAAAAGTAGCAGGAAGAGGAGCTTTAAGTGGAAGATTGTTTGGAAACGTTGAGGGATCCCAAACCCCTCCTTCCACTCCACGGATATCAATAATTCCAGCACTAGTACTCGCATGACCCAGTGCTTCAGAAAAGGGAATGCTCTAAGATCTAAGTTGGTTTGCATTCTGCAACTATAAACGTAGAATCCTATAACAATCTTCTTGTTTCTGAACAATATTATTTGGAAAAGTAACAGGATGTTGACCACTATCATGTTGAACAACATCATCAACCTTTGGATTGAAGGGAACACCAGAAACTTCAAACTCCCAAGATCGACCAGATTTGGAAGAATCTTCATGAGAGACAAAATGATCCTCTGAATCCAACCTACATATATCAAAAGGAGGTTGTATTACCTGGTTGATTGCTTTGCTGGGACGGAACGAATTCCCATTGAAATGATTAGATCTCTAAATGGGAAAAAAAACTCCCCTATTGAAAAATCCTTGTTTCTTCAAAGAAAAAGAATTTCTTGGAAACCAAGGGGGAGATCTACAGTTTGAGCCACCAAAATCCTTTGAAAATAATCTTCTACTAGGGAGAAAACCTCCATGAAGTGGCACCGAATGCACAAAACAGATTGATTTTTTTGAAAAAATCTCGTTAGAACATTTGGGCGTGCTCCGAAATGTGAGATCCTCCATTTTCCTATGTTTTATTAATATTGTTTTTATGTAAAAAAATAGTCCCTTCAAGTGTTGATAATCAAGGTGAAACTACTATACTAAAATATTTTGAAAATGTATGAAAATTTGAAATTCGTTTAATTAACAAGGATACCATATGATAAATATTATGTGATTAAAAAACAAAAATAAGAGATAAATCATAAAGCCATAGATAAAATGGGATTTACATGGAGAAATATTTCAAAAAAAAAAAAAGATCCACATGAGTAGGAGGACAAGTATGTATTAATCTTAAAAGGAGAGATGTACAACCAAACAATAACACTCTAAATTCTAACAATACTCTAGTAGCACATGTGCCTATTAAATAATATCATCAAACTACTATATATCATACCTCCAATTTATAGAGAATGGAGAGAGGAATATGAAAAATGGTTTCCCAAAGTACTATACCATCAAACCATGGTAAAATGCAAAAAAATCCCATGTCCAAAGTGAAGAGTCACTTTTGAGAATAGAAATGTACCTCTCAATGAGCCATGAAAAGATAAAATAACCTCCATACTAATAAAAGATGGCATATTTGACTTGTAACTTCTCCATAATAACTCATACCCAAGGTGGGCATTCAATATCATCAACCAAATCATATGGAACCCACCAATAGCACTCAAGTTTCTCCACTACTCAATTCTCATGCCCAAGTTGAAGGATTTGCTAAAAATAATTTTTTAACCACCACTACCAATTGTACCTCCTTCATGAATGCATATGACAACCAATATCAATATTATAAGATAATATAAATGGAAAATTGATTTTCAATTACACTCTATGTGTTCAAGGACAAACTCCAAGAGTGTTGGAGACACATAAATAATGCATAAGATTGCAAGGTAAATGATACCTTATTTTCTAATATTCTTCCACTTCACATTATATATTGCAAATGTATCCATATGTAAAATAAATATAATTAAGTACAAGTATCAAGGCCCATGGCCTTCCTACACCAAGATAATTTAACTATGGTCACTAGCTTCATAGGCGAATGTACAACACTATCTAGAGTGTCATCCTTCTCTAAGACCTTACCATTCTCAAACATTTCTTGTATAAAGTGATACTAAAAATAGACATGTTTAATATGATCATTATACATATTTTTTGGCCAAACAAATAGTACTTTGATTGTCACAATCAATTATAACAATCATGCAATCAAAACCAATACTTATATTGAGTCGTGTAACTAGATTGCCTCTTTATAGACATGTGTAGTAGTCATATACTTTACTTGTATGGTGGAAAAAGCAACTATGGGCTAATTTTTACTCATCCAACTCACTACACCTCCAAATGGACTTAAACTATAACCACTAGTGAACTTTCAACTATCCAAGTCACCTTCCCAATCTATATCAAAAAATTCTTCTATGTACAATAACTTGTTGACATTATCAATACCATGATAACACAAATAGTAATAAAATATGTCATGCAAATATATAAATAACTTATTAAAAAAATTATAATATACTCTAATAGGGTTAGACATAAACCTTCTCAAAACTATCACTACTTGGATAATATTTGGTCTAGTGCAAACCATTGCATACATCAAACTACCAACAACACCAACATAAGGCATGCTAGGCATTCACTCAAAATCATCATTAGATTTAGGACACATATCTAAACTAAGCTTAGTACCAACTAAAAATGGAATACTCGTTAGCTTCCAATTATGCATATTGAATTATCAAAAAATGGTATTCACGTACTTGCTTTGAATTAACCAAAAAAAATTGTGTTCTTGGTACCTACTAATCTCCAACCAAAGAATATATTTAGCAGCTCTCAAGTCTTTCATGTTGATTTGTGCAAAAATTTAATGTTTTGAGCTCCCTAATCATCACCTTGTTGTTACCCATAAGCATGTAATCTATATATAAGATAATTTAATCATTAATAGTGTTAATTTATAAACATAATGATCTTCCTTACTCCTAAGAAAACTCAATTTAAATGCAAATGAATCAAACTTATGATACCATATATTAGGTGACTTTTATACCATCCAATGACCATTTAAACTATAAATTAATTTAGCAAGAGAGAAAAACTAGCTGAAATCAAATCCATATCTCTAGGAGTATCCCTTGGCTACCAATATAATCTTGTACCATTTTAACCAACCACCTGCACCAAATTTATTTTTGTACACCAACTTGAAACCAATAATATTTCTTCTCTTAGGCAAACTAGTAAGATCTCAAGTATCACAACTATCTAAGACCATCATCTCTTCTTATATGGCCTACACCCAAGACTCACTATCCTCTAAAGGGAAAGTCTCCCTAAAAGGTCTAGGTTCATTATTACTACTGAACAAAGAAAATAGACAACAAAAATATGGTGGGCTAAACTTGTCAATTGTATTTTATTATCTTGTGGACCTTCTCAAGGTAGGAGTAATAAGATATGCCTATTCTTATATTTTCTTATCATGTACATCATCATCTAAACTCTCTAAACCCTCTTCTTCTCCATCATCTAATCCATATAAATGTTCTTCCACATGTGCATCTTCTCAATTTTTTATTTTTGGTTTTGAAGTTCATTATTTTTGTTTTTTCCTTTTCCTTTGGTTGTTATTTTCCTCAATAAGCTCTAAAATCCCAAAAAACACATCTCTCAAAAAATACTTTTTTAGGTTAAAGGATTCCAAAGCTTATAATCTTTAACATTCTCACTATAACCAATGAAGATGCATTTATAAGCATTTGGATCTAGTTCAAATCACTTTTCCTATGGCATTTGAATATAAGTCTCACAACCAAATATCCTTTAATGTGAAACTAAAGGCTTTTTTTACCTATCCATGCTTCATAAGGATTTTTATCAACAAGAACTAAAAAACAAGATCTATTAATCAAAAAATTAGTATTTAAAACCACTACCCAAAAGCATATCTAGCTTTGTACCACTTAGCATACTTCTAGCTCTTTCTATTAATTTTTGGTTCATCCTTTTTGCTACCCCATTTTGTTGGGGAGTGTAAGTTGTAGTCTTCTACCAAATATTTCTTGCATGTTTATTGAACTCGTCAAATTTTTGGAACAATATTCCCCAACATTTTTAGATCTCAACGCCCTTATTTATATAATCTATTTTATTTTTCAATAAGTCTTTAAATTCCTTAAACTTAGTGAAAATTTTAGATTTAAAACACATTAAATAAACTCAAGTGTATCTAGAAACATCATCAATAGATGTAACATACTATATCAATTTACCCATAGAACCAACATCCACTAGACTAAACACATATGAATCAACAATTTTCAAAATAATCTCTTAGTTCAATTCCTTCCAATAAGAAATGAAGATCTATTCTACTTTACAAACACACAATGCTCACAAAAATTAGTTTTACCAATAGAATAAAAAAAAACTATCAACCAATTTTTTATTAAAAATAGTCTTTAGACCTTTTTCATTGATGTGACCCAAACATTATTGCCACATCATATATGTATTTTTAGTTCTAATTCATTTTTTATATTTACAAAAAGTGAAGGAATTAATTATAAATAGAGACTCAATTTGGCATCATCTAAAAATCACCAAATTCCCACTTACCAACCTACAACCATACTTGGAAAATATCACATGCATTTTAGAATTGTCTAACTTGGATACAAAAAGAAAATTTATTACAAGACCTGGAATATGCAAAATACAATCAAGGGTTTTAACTCTTATATCACAAAAACATAATTGTACCTTTCCCTTACCAATAATCCACTTGTACTATTGTCTCTGAGGAAAATCACTCCTCTATCATAAGCTATATAATATGTATAAAACTACTCTTTGTGAGCAATCATATGGTAGGAGCAACTTGAGTCAAAAATTCAAACATCATCACTTAAAATGTTAGTAGAAATAAATAATCATTGTCACCATCATCAAAATACTTTTTCGTGGAGGAATCTAAACTCTTTTTTCTTATTTTTGTATTATTTCTTCACATGTCCCCTTTTTCATAGTTCTAACACTTTACTTTGTTCTTTCATGGGATCTTAGAACATCCCTTAGACTTAGATTTTTCCTTCTTATCCCCTTTAGGCCCTCCTTTGTTTTTGACCTTTCCCATACATGTAAAGCATCTTGCAAGACTTTGTTCATGGATTTTCTTCTCATTTCTTTTGAAATGGGAGTAGCAATAAGATTATCCATTTTTGGCTCTGCACCACTATTACTAATGGCAATGATTAGATTTTCCCAAGTACCAAATAAAGAGAAAAGTAATAAGATACATTTATCTTCCTCTTCCAACTTAGCATCTATAGAAGCAAGCTAACTTACAACCAAATTGAAAACATTCAAATGGTATGCAATAGAATCACCATCTTTCATTTTAAATGAATATAACCATCTTTTGAGATCTAAATAATTTATAATATTTTTAGTTTGGTACATATCATCTATCTTCTTCCATAACTCTTATGCTATAGCCTCCTTAGAAACATTCAAGAGGATAGAATTTACAAGACACAATCATATGGCTCCTTGTGTTTTCTTTTCTAATTCTGATTGATATTCATTAGACATATCATGTGACTTCTTTTCTTGTGATATAGGCAACCACTTATCTATTTTTACAATGAGGTCCTCTATCTTCAACTTTCACATCTTGTACGTGACACTATTAAATTTCTCAATGTCCATAAGGGGTAGAAAGCATGGTATACAATCTTTTCCTCAAATATGTAAAACCACACAATACAAAATCTCCTACTACAACCAAAATATATTCAACACTTAATAGAAAGGTCCCCCTCTCTATGCAGAAACATTAGTTTTAATACCAAATTGACAATTAAGGCAAAACTATTACACTAAAATATTCTAAAAATGTATACAAACCTAAAACAAAAATTTATTTAATTAACAAGGATTACCATTTGATAAATATTATACAATTATAAAATTAGCAATAAGAAATAAATCAACAAAGCATAGATAACATAGGATTTGTGTAGAATCATTTCAAAAAACATCACACAAGAAAGAGGACAAGTATGTATTTATCTCGAAATGAGAGATACGACCATATACTAACCCTCTAAACTCTTTGACAACGGTCTAGAAACGCCTATGTACATATGAAAAAATCTCATCAAACTACTATCACATGCCTCCAACTTATAGATAATAGAGAGAGCAATACCAAAAATGATTTCCCAAAATAATGTACCATTAAACCATGGTAAAATATAAAAACTCTTGCATCTAAAATTAAGAGGTACTTCCAAGAATAGTAAATGTAGCTCTCAATTATCCATGAATAACAAAAATAACTTATGTATTAATAATAGACAACATCTTTGATTAGTAACTCCTCCATAATAGCCCCAAGGTGGGCATCCAAAATCATCATCGATTCATCTAACTCTTATGGGACCCACTAATAACACTCAAGATGCTCCACTACCTAAATCCCATGTCCAAGTTCAGAGATTTGCTAAAAATAATTTTTTAATTGCCACTACCAACTCCACCTCATCCATGAATACATGTGATAACTAATATCAAGATTCTAAGAAAATCTAAATTATAAATTAATTTTCAGTTGCACCCTATGTGTCCAAAGATACATTCAAAAAATATTGGAGATACATGAATAACACATAGGATTGAAACATAAATGACACCTTAATCTCACACTTATCTAACATCTCAATAAATTAGAGATGTAATTTTATTAAGAACAAAAATTATGTTAGAATAATGATGAAAATTTACACCTCACCATTATTGTGTAAAATAATGGGAAGATAATCAAGAAACCCAAGAAAAGAAGCATCCCATCAATTAAAAATTCCAATGCAAAACTTCCCCCTAAAATCTATGTGCATGCATTGACCAAAATCCCCACTCCTCATGAAACACACATAATTTTATTGATTCAAGATTGAACAAATAATTAGACTACTTTGTCCACCTTGAATATTATTAAGCATGAGTTGCGTTGAGTGGGGTATGGAAGTGTCCATTACCAAAGGTGGGGCCTTATGAAGGCTTCATTAATGCATGTATAATTCTATTTCCTTACACCTGGTATAACTGGAAAAGATATACAGATATATCCACAGGAAATTAAACATTTACATAGCTAAGAGAATAAGACAAAGAAGCATGCAAACTATATGACAGTGACTCAAAGAACTAAAATTTAATGGACTGTGACTAAGAAAAAGAGAATGAAATGTTTGTCAAAATGATAAATCAATTTGCAGAACACTTATTCTTATAAACCATACACAGAAACAAAGGCTATGCAAGGTAATTTATATGGAGATCACCAATATACAAAGGTTGCAAAAGGTAGTTTTTATGGATTTTTTAAGCACAAAGGTTGCGGCTTATTCACAAACATAAGTAGTCATACACAATAGATTTGACAGCAATTGGAAGTTTTTTGGCCTGCTTAATAATCTTACAAAAGGTATGGACAAAGGCATGTATACAAAACACCTCTACAAAAAGTGAAAGGCCACAATTATCCAAGTCCAGAGAATGTCGCAACCAGAAGGTAGAAAGTTAAACATTTGTTGAAATGTCTTAAAGAATATGAATTGTTTGAGTAATATACAGAGGCCATGACTGGCATAGAGGAGGCACATGATCTGTTTTACACAATGCTTTTGTTTGACAAATTGTTGGGTAACAAAGACTTGGGGGGAGAACTGTTTGGGAAAGAAATGGAAATATCAAAAACCATGAGAAAAATAAAAATAAAAATGAAATTAGAAAAATGGGTTTGGGATATGATGGCTTAATCCTTCTAAATCAATTTCGACATCTTGTTTCTGAAATGAGTAATGCCCTTGGTTTTGTTTGGATTATGTGAACAAGAAGTTTGTGTTACTCTAGCATGGCTTGTTTGTTTGTGTATAATGTGAAAAAGGAGAGTGAGTCTCGAAGAGACTACAGAATTGATTTTTTGAGATACCATGGTTGAGGTTGGAAAGATTATGAATAAAATGTAAGATACTACTCTATGGAAAATAGAAATTAATTCAAGATCCTTACATATATTATTGTACAGGAATTACAAAGCTGTAAAAATGGTCATTTAGGGGAGTTTTTTTACTACATCAATTATGAATGCAACAAAAGCTATGTTTCAAGGAAGAGATAAAATGTTTGAAAGGGGTTGTGATACAGTAAATGAGAAATTTATTGATGATGAGCTTATGTTTTGTCTTGCATAGATTTTGAAGGTACATGATGAAGAAATCAAATTCAATTCACTCATTGGTTTGTAGCTCCACTAGTTTCAAAAAAATCTTAAAATGTAAAATTTGTCATAAAGCAACTCCAAGAGTATCTAACGGAATTTACTGATGATGGGCTTATGCTTTGTCTTGCATAGGTTTTGAAGATACATGATCAAGAAATGAAATTCAATTCATTCCATTGGTTTAGTAGCTCTACCAATTTCAAAAGAATTTTAAAATGTAAAATTTGTCATAAAGCAACTCCAAGAGTATCTAACGGAATTTACTGATGATGGGCTTATGCTTTGTCTTGCATAGATTTTGAAGGTACATGAGCAAGAAATTCAATTCAATTCATTCTATTGGTTTAGTAGCTCTTCAAGTTTCAAAAGAATCTTAAAATGTAAAATTTGTCATAAAGCAACTCCAAGAGTATCTAATGGAATTTACTGATGATGGGCTTATGCTTTGTCTTGCATAGATTTTGAAGGTGCATGCTCAAGAAATCAAATTCAATTAACTCCATTGGTTTAGTAGCTCTGTCAGTTTCAAAAGAATCTTAAAATGTAAAATTTGTCATAAAGCAACTCCAAGAGTATCTAATGGAATAATAATGGTTTTAGTTGTGCAAAGAGACATGTGAACCATATGAAAAAATAATCAAAGTAAAATTTAATGGGTCATGAATGAACAAAAGATCATGAAATGTTTGTCAAAATGTTAAATTAGTTTGTGGAATGCCTATCCTTATAAACTACACAGCAAAAAAGGTTATGCAAGGTAATTTATATGGAGATTAGCAATAGACAAAGGTTGTGCAAGGTAGTTTATATGGAATTCTCAAGCACAAATGTTGCAACCTAGTAATAAGCATAAGTAGATTTAGTTGTGGTTTGAGGTTTGTTTCCATGCCTAATAATCTTGCACAAGCATGGACAAAGATGTGTGTACAAAATGCCTCTACAAAATGTGAAAGGCCACAATTAGCAAAGTTGAGACAAAGGTCATGACCAAAAGGTAGAAGTGAACCATTTGATGAAATGTCTTAAGGAATATGAGTGGCTTGAGTAATATAGAGGCCACAAATGGCATAAAGGAGGCATGTGATTTGTTTGACATAATGCTTTGGTTTACCATATTGTCAGGTAACAAGGACTTGGGGAATCATATGGTAGGAGAAACTTGAGTCAACAAGTCAAACATCATCACTTAAAGTACTACTAGAAATAAATAATCATTGTCACCATCATCAAAATACTTTTTCATGAAGGTATCTAAACTCTTTTTTCTTATTTTTGTATTCTTTCTTCACATGTCTCCTTTTTCCATAGTTCTAACACCTTACTTTGCTCTTTCATGGGATCTTAGAAAATCCCTTAGACTTAGATTTGTCCTTGTTATCCCCTTTAGGCCCTCCATTTTTTTGGACCTTTCTCATACATGTAAAGCATCTTGCAAGCCTATGTTCATGGATTTTCTTCTCATTTCTTCTAAAATGGGACTATTAATAAGATTATCCATTTTTTGCTCTGCACCACTACCACTAATGGCAATGATTAGATTTTCCCATGTATAAGGTAAAGAGAAAAATAATAAGATACATTTATCTTCCTCTTCCAAATTAGCATCTATAGAAGCAAGCTAACTTATAACCAAACTGAAAACATTCAAATGGTATGCAATAGAATCACCATCTTTCATTTTAAATGAATATAACCATCTTTTGAGATCTAAATAATTTATAATAATTTTAGTTTGGTACATATCACCTATCTTCTTCCATAACTCTTATGCTATAGCCTCCTTGGAAACATTCAAAGGATAGAATTTGCAAGACACAATCTTGTGTTTCCTTATGTTTTCTTGTATAACTTTGATTGATATTCATCACACATATTGTGTGGCTTCTTTTCGTGTGATATAGGAAACCACTTATCTATTTTTACAATGAGATACTTTGTCTTCAACTTTCAAATCTTGTATCTGACACTATTAAATTTCTCAATTTCCATAAGGGGTAGAAAGCATGGTACACAATCTTTTCCTCAAATATGTAAAACCACACAATACAAAAGCTCCCACTACAACCAAAAAATATTCAACACTTAATAGAAAGGTGTCCCTTTTTATGCAGAAACATTAGTTTTAATACCAAATTGATAATTAAGGTGAAACTATTACACTAAAATATTCTAAATGTAACGCCCCGCCACGCAACCCTAGGGGAAGTTGCAATTAACAAAAAAAACGAACTTAAAAAAAAAAAAAAAAAAATAAGAACAATTAATACATGCAAGTTCTAACCATTGCCAACCAATCCCCTAAGGTTACAAGACTAAGTTACTTAAACCCAAACAAGAAACATGAATTAAATCCATCACATTTAATTTACTTAACAATTAAGTTCACATCCACCCCATACATAATAATTTACATTGACGAATAATAAATACCACATGATTCCAATAACCATTAATATAATTACCAATAAACTCAATCTAATTTATTAATTAAATCAAATCAATCAATAAAATAAATGGCGTTTCAACATTGCAAATCAATACATATAAACATCAATTTAACTACGCAAGCCACTTGATAACCTTTATAATTTGCAATTAAATAAATACTCAAGGTGCAAAGGACCGAATTAAAACAACCAACCCGACAACAACTCGACGACACGCTATGACTAGGGTGACGACTTGGCACAGAAAACCTAGCTACTATCTCCCAATCAATTTCCGTTGGTCAATGGATACACTCAAACCTGTGAACTAGGTGGAGTCGATGTCATGTACCTGTTAACCTGCAACAAAGATTACATCGAACATGCATATATATATAATATGATCAACACACCGTGAAGAGGAAATCTCAGAGTCGTAGGGCACTCGCAAGCGAGTGATACAATCCCGTCCCCTTCACCAATACAATATCACTAACTGACATAGCTAACATCAATGATATGATCACAATCATAAAACATCATTAAATCAATTATTTGCTACATTAATCCAAAACATGCCATAAAGATAACCTCAGAATAAAATAATGTCACATCAAAATATAACATTTACATCGTTTAACAATTGCGATCAAAAGTAACCAAGTTCCAAAGTCAAAGCATAGTCAAACACAATCATAACAAAGAAAACATTGTCGAACAAAAGAGCCAAAACGGAGGGGTGTTACATCCTCCCCCCCTAGGGTCAAGCTTACTCCTGGAAGCCTGCAAGCACCCCTAGTACAAACTCCATAAGATCACACATAATCAATGGTTTGAAAACTGAACCACTCCATACCTCAACATAAAACAGCAGCAGCCCATGCTATAATCAACACAACCAAGCACATTGTCAATCTACACAACCAGCATGGTGAAGCAACCACCAACCAAGATTCCAAAACACATATCCAAGGATTAACATACAAATTACACAAATGCACCAATACACATCACTGAGAATCATCACAAGGCTACACCTAGTGCGATATTATTACAATGTTTACTCAAGACAAGGTATGCAACATTATCACTTCAACATTCATTTAACATTTTGCATTTTGAATCTAGGTACAATAATTTAACAGCTACATGATTTCCTAAGTCTCAACAATGAACTTGGGGACTCTAGGCCTCACCAATGAGATGCACCTATTATGCAATTATCATTATCATGCAATGGTTTCACTAATCCCTTTTCTCTAAACTTTTACTTACTGCAAAACGATTTTCTATTCATATTATACATTTCCAATGATTATGAATGCAACTTGGGGACTTAGGTCCTTTACCCAGAGTTTGATCTAATAAAACCAACCTTCATGAATACATAAGCATTTTCTCATAAGATACAACATACCATGGTTTCAATACTCCACACACTCAAGGACATGCATCTTCGTTAACCAATGGGAAGAGAGAGAAGACAAGAGATATTTATAGTTCTAACATAGACACGAATGCAATCATGGTTTCATCATCACACAATCACTTTCACACAAATGCATCAACCATATGAGAGTATGCAAATATCTCTATGAACTAAGAACATGATCATTCATTTTCTATTATCATATTCACAATTTCAAAACAATATAACATGCCAAGCAACTCCAAAGCCACATAGAGTCAATCAGGAAATCGCTTGCACAATGAGGTAAGGCACAAGAAGACATGCAAGGGCAGAAATAATGACAAAACTGGTTGTCGTCCACCACACACAACACACCAAATTCACACACTACACAGTTGTCCATAATGCATTCTTCCAGTAGGAAGGATATCGGTGCATTGCGCACTACACCGAGGATCCTATCCTTTCCACTGGCTTCCTGCACCATTGGACCTATACCACCTCACAATAACTTCTGAGTAGACAAGTGATATCAACCCAAAAGGGAAACATAATTACCGAATAGAGTGTCTAGGTCAACTCCATGGCTCATAGTGCCCAGAGTATAGACCTACGCCACTAACAGCTTAATGGGTCCACGTTATCCCCAAGCGCCCAGTGTTTAAACTTGGGCTCTGATACCATGTGTAACGCCCCGCCACGCAACCCTAGGGGAAGTTACAATTTACTACACAAATGAACTTTTAAAAAAAAAGAACAATTAATACATGCAAGTTCTAACCATTGCCAACCAATCCCCTAAGGTTACGAGATTGAGTTACTTAAACCCAAACAAGAAACATGAATTAAATCCATCACATTTAATTTACTTAACAATTAAGTTCACATCCATCCCATACATAATAATTTACATTGACGAATAATAAATACCACATGATTCCAATAACCATTAATATAATTACCAATAAACTCAATCTAATTTATTAATTAAATCAAATCAATCAATAAAATAAATGACGTTTCAACATTGCAAATCAATACATATAAACATCAATTTAACTACGCAAGCCACTTGATAACCTTTATAATTTGCAATTAAATAAATACTCAAGGTGCAAAGGACCGAATTAAAACAACCAACCCAACAACAACTCGATGACACGCTATGACTAGGGTGGCGACTTGGCACGAAAAACCTAGCTACTATCTCCCAATTAATTTCCGTTGGTCAATGGACACGCTCAAACCTGTGAACCAGGTGGAGTCGATGTCATGTACCTGTCAACCTGCAACAAAGATTACATCGAACATGCATATATATATAATATGATCGACAGACCGTGAAGAGGAAATCTCAGAGTCGTAGGACACTCGCAAGCGAGTGATACAATCCCATCCCCTTCACTAATACAATATCACTAACTGACGCAACTAACATCAATGATATGATCACAAGCATAAAACATCATTAAATCAATTATTTGCTAAATTAACCCAAAACATGCCATAAAGATAACCTCAGAATAAAATAACGTCACATCAAAATATAACATTTACATCGTTTAACAATTGCGATCAAAAGTAACCAAGTTCCAAAGTCAAAGCATAGTCAAACACAATCATAACAAAGAAAACACTGCCGAACAAAAGAGCCAAAACGGAGGG
The DNA here is from genome assembly GCA_007258455.2 of Sequoia sempervirens. NCBI lineage: Eukaryota > Viridiplantae > Streptophyta > Pinopsida > Cupressales > Cupressaceae > Sequoia > Sequoia sempervirens. The sequence continues at coordinate 108,964,891 of VDFB02058242.1, forward strand.
GTGTTACACTAAAAATGTATACAAATCTAAAACAAAAATTTATTTAATTAACAAGGATTACTATATGATAAATATTATAAAATTATAAAATTAGCAATAATAAATAAATCAACAAAGCATAGATAACATAGGATTTGTGTAGAATCATTTCAAAAAAATCATGCAAGAAAGAGGACAAGTATGTATTTATCTCGAAAGGAGAGATACAACCATACACTAACACTCTAAACTCTGACAATAGTATGGAAACACCTATGTACCTATCAAAAAATCTCATCAAACTACTATCACATGCCTCCAACTTATAGATAATAGAGAGAGGAATACCAAAAATGATTTCCCAAAATAATGTACCATTAGACCATGGTAAAATATAAAAATTGTTGCATCTAAAATTAAGAGGTACTTCCAAGAATAGTAAATGTAGCTCTCAATGATCCATGAATAACAAAAATAACTTATGTATTAATAATAGACAACATCTTTGATTAGTAACTCCTCCATAATAGCCCCAAGGTGGACATCCAAAATCATCATCTAACTCTTATGGGACCCACTAATAACACTCAAGATGCTCCACTACCTAAATCCCATGTCCAAGTTGAGAGATTTGATAAAAATATTTTTTTAATTGCCACTACCAATTCCACCTCATCCATGAATACACGTGATAACTAATATCAAGATTCTAAGAAAATCTAAATTACAAATTAATTTTCAGTTGCACCCTATGTGTCCAAAGATACATTCCAAAAATGTTGGAGATACATGAATAACACATAAGATTGAAAGATAAATGACACCTTAATCTCACACTTATCTAACATCTCAATAAATTAGAGATACAATTTTATTAAGAACAAAAATTATGTTAGAATAATGATAAAAAATTTACACCTCACCATTAAACTTCCCCCTAAAATCTATGTGCATGCACTGACCAAAATCCCCACTCCTCATGAAACACACATAATTTTATTGATAAAAGATTGAACAAATAATTAGCCTACTTTGTCCACCTTATTCTAGTTTTGATTGAATATTATTAAGCATGAGTTGCGTTGAGTGGGGTATGGAAGTGTCCATTACTTAAGGTGGGGCCTTATGAAGGCTTCATAAATGCATGTATAATTCTATTTCCTTACGCTTGGTATAATTGGAAAAGATATCAACAGGAAATGAAACATTTGTATAGCTGAGAGAATAAGACAAAGAAGCATGCAAACTATATGACAGTGACTCAAAGAAGTAAAATTTGATGGACTGTGGCTAAACAAACGAGCATGAAATGTTTGTCAAAATGATAAATCAATTTGCAGAACACTTATTCTTATAAACTATACACAGAAACAAAGGCTCTGCAAGGTAAATTATATGGAGATTAGCAATATACAAAGGTTGCAAAAGGTATTTTTTATCGAATTTTTAAGCACAAAGGTTGCAGCCTATTCACAAACATAAGTAGTCATACACAATGCTTTTGTTTGACAAACTGTTGGGTAACAAAGACCTGGGGGGCGAACTGTTTGGGAAAGCCTCTCAAAGAAATGGAAATATCAAAAACCAAAAGGTAGCTGAATATCCCTAGGATTGAGAAAAAAAAATGAATAATGAAATTAGAAAAATGGGTTTGGGATATGATGGCTTAATCTTTCTAAATCAATTTCGACATCTTATTCAGATATGAGTAATGCTTTTGGTTTTGTTTGGATTATGTGAACAAGAAGTTTTTGTTACTCTAGCATGACTTGTTTGTTTGTGTATAATGTGAAAAGGAGAGTGAGTCTTGAAGAGACTACAAAATTGATTTTTTGAGATACCATAGTTGAGGTTGGAAAGATTATGAACAAAATGTAAGATACTACTCTATGGAAAATAGAAATTACTTCAAGATCCTTACATATATTGTTGCACAGGAATTACAAAGCAGTAAAAATGGTCATTTAGGGGAGTTTTTTTACTACATCAATTATGAATGCAACAAAAGCTATGCTTCAAGGAAGAGATAAAATGTTTGAAAGGGGTTGTCATAAATGAGAAATTTATTGATGATGGGCTTATGCTTTGTCTTGCATAGGTTTTGAAGGTACATGATCAAGAAATCAAATTCAATTCACTCCATTGGTTTAATAGTTCCATCAGTTTCAAAAGAATCTTAAAATGTAAAATTTGTCATAAAGCAACTCCAAGAGTATCTAATGGAATCAATAATCATTCAATTTGGTTTTAGTTGCGCAAAAGGTATGTGAACCATATAAAAAATGAATCAAAGAAGTAAAATTTAATGGGTCATGAATGAACAAAAGATCATGAAATGTTTGTCAAAATGTTAAATTAGTTTGTGGAATGCCTATCCTTATAAACTACACAGCAACAAAGGTTACACAAGGTAATTTATATGGAGATTAGCAATATACAAAGGTTGTAGGTAGTTTAATGGAATTTTCGAGCACAAATGTTGCAGCCTAGTAATAAACATAAGTAGATTCGGCCATGGTTGGAGGTTCTTTTGCATGCATAATAATCTTGCACAGGTATGGACAAAGATGTGTGTACAAAATGCCTCTACAAAATGTGAAAGGCCACAATTAGCAAAGTTGAGACAAAGGTCATGACCAAAAGGTAGAAAGTGAACCATTTGATGAAATGTCTTATGAGTGGCATAAAGGAGTCATGTGATTTGTTTGATATAATGCTTTGGTTTAACATATTGTTAGGTAACAAGGACTTGGGGTATGAACTGATTGGAAAATCCTCTTAGAGAAATATAAATATCAAATACCAATAGGCTATTGAATATCTTTATCATCAAGTAGAAAACCGAGTAATGAAATTAGAAAAATGGATTTGGGAGATGATGGTTTAACCCTTCTCAATTTTGACATCTTATTTTTGAAATGGGAAATTCCCTTAATTTTTTTTGGATGATGTGAATGGGAAGATTGTGTTACTCTATCATGATTTGTGTGTTTATATATAATGTAAAAAGGAGAGTAAGTCTTAAAGAGGATGCAAGATAATTGAATTTTTGAGGTATCATAGTTGAGATTGGAAAAATTATGGACAATGCATTCAACATGCCACTGAATATTCTTATGATCAGATAGAAAAATGAATAAAGAAATCAGAAAAATGAGTTTGGGAGATGATGGTTTAACCCTTCTCAATTCTGACATCTTATTTTTGAAATAGATAATTCCCTTACTTTTGTTTGGATGATTTGAGTGGGAAGTTTTTGTTACTTTAACATGGTTTGTTTGTTTATGTATAATGTGAAAAGGCTATTTATTTTTGAAATGGGCAACTCCCTTAATTTTGTTTGGATGATGTGAATGGGAAGTTTTTGTTACTTTAGCATGATTTGTGTTTTTAAGTATAATGTGAAAAGGAGAGTAAGTCTTAAAAAGGCTGCAAGAGAATTAAATTTTTGAGGTACCATGGCGAGATTGAAATAATTATGGACAATACAATAGATACACTATATAAAATACAAATTACTTCAAGAACCTTAAAAATATTTTTGCACGAGAATTACATAGTAAAAATGGCCATTTAAGGAATTGTTTCTTTTATGTCAATGCCTCCATCAACTATAAGCGCTAAATAACAATCCAAGGAGCGATGGAGCTAGGGTGTAAGGGTGGTGTCGGTCTTGGTGTGAACAATAGGCTTATGGATTGCAAAGGTTTGGTGAACAAGGTTGGAGATGTTGGAGGTGAAGTTGGTGATTGTCTAGCTGGTAAAGAAGATGGTGGTCAAGATCCAAACATGTAGCAAAGGACAATGACGAAAAAACCTTTAGAGGGGTTGGATAAACCACTTGACCCTAGTGGAATCCCACATGTGGTGGGTTTTCAAAAAACACAAGCGATGGGAGCCTCAAGGCTATTGGCCTTAGTTTTGAGGCTCTTTTTCCTAGATCGTCTTTGTATATCCAAGCTCTGAGGTACCTAGTGGCCAATCTTTGAGATTTTAATTAGAGAATGTTTTAGGTCCCAAGCAATGGGTGTCTTTTTTTTATTCTAAACCAAAAGGTAAAAGACCTTCTTCTCTTCTAAAGGTATACTATGACCCTTATTCTAGTGAGCTTTCAATTTCTATTCTTAATGGTATTGTGGAAAAAAGTGTCACAAAGATGGAGATGACTTCGGTAGGGAAGTTTATGGGCCCAAGACCAAATATAGAATTTGTGCAGGCTTGGGCTACTAAGCGTGGAGACCAAAAGGCCAATTAGATATCGATGCCCTTCCAAATGGTTTTTATATCATTTGTATTTCCCTACAAATAAGACCTATGCAACATCCTTAATAGGGGGGTCATGGCTTATTGATGTCTACCTTGGCTCTCAAGCATTGGGAGACTAGTTTTAATGCTTCTAAAAAATCCTTCAACATGGCCTCGATTTGGGCTTGTCTATCAGGCTTACCTATGGAATACTAGGATGAATAGGTCTTTAAAGGATTTGCTAGTTCCTTTGGCCATCTCATTCCCATTTACCCAATGACCCTCACAAGAAGGAAGGTCTTTACAAGAATATTTGTGTGTGTTGAACAAGAAGCTAATCTCCCCTCCTTAATTTTCCTTAAATCTAAGTTGGGGTAATGGAAGCAGCTAAAGGAATTTGAATCCATTCCTTTTTCCTACTTTAAATGTAAGAATGCGAGACACTAGGAGAAATAATTTCCTCTCCAGACTCTTCCAATAAGGAAATTCTGGAAGGAAAAATAACATGAAGGAAGAATAAGAGTTAGGATCCCTCTTTGAATAATGTTTCAACCTTTTCAAAAGATATCTTCTCACAAGACAACACTCAATGTAAGAAACATAATGTAGAGTTTGAGCTTCTGCCCTGCTTGAGCAACCTAGTTTCTAAAAATTAATTTCAAAACTTGATTAAGTAGGGCTCCTTTTAGAAAACACTTAGAGAATGGAGCAAAACAAGGAGATAGAGCTCCCACCCAGTTTAGTCTTCCATGATTCTAAAGATAAAGAATAAATTATTGAGGAGGGACCCTTTTCTAAAGTCCTTGAAGAGCCAACGATTGAAAGGGTTGGAAAAGTTGTAAAGATTTTATAGTGCACCCTCTATGGCAATAAAATGGAGTGGATTCATAAAAGAAGGGAGATAATCATGTCAAATGTCAGATGGAATCCATGATGGAACTAATCATTGGGAGGGAAGATCTTTTTAGGGATTTTGCACTTAAGGAGATAGTGCTCTTGAATGAGGCATGTGCCCTAGTGTTTTCTCCTTTGGTTCTTGATCCTAACATGAATTATCAAGAGTGTTTCTCTCTGGTTCACTCAACCATAAGTAAAGAGTTCAAGGATAAAAGTTCAATAAAGGTTAAGGTAGAGAAAAAGGAAAACTAGTCAATCCTGAAGGAGAAAAAATAGAATAAAAAAGGCTCACCTCCTCTAGGAGGGAACCAAAGAATTCACATCAAAAGAAAAAAAGTAGAGGATTTTGGTTCAAATCCTAAGATGGGGAATATTTTCAGCCAAAGCGACTATGGAGAGAGATAGCAAGAGGGAAATTGCAAATGGAGTGAAAAAGGAAATAATGAGTATGTGCTCTAAGAGCATAGATCCACCTAAATAATGAAGATTATATCATGGAATTTTAGGGGGCTCAATAATTCTCATAAGCATGACCTCCTATCTAATCTCATCTGGGAGTATAAACCATATATTTTAATGATTCAAGAGACTAAGATGCAAAATGAAAAATTGAGTAACCTTAAGAACAAATTCTCTAAGGAGTATGGGTTCCATGGGTATAGTGTGGATGGGGCATTTAGAGGGTTGGATAATTTTTGAAGCCCCAAATTGATTAATGGTGAACCTTTGTCTAAAGACTCTCATCATAGCTCTACCAAGCTTATTCATTTGGGGGATCAAATTGCTTCTAACATCTATGCTTCAAATGTTAAGAATTCTAGGAAGAAACTATGGATTAGTCTAAAACAATTTAGATCAATCCATTCTAACTATGAGTGGTTGATTATGGGAGACTTCAATACCCCTCTTAAGGAAAATTAAAAAATGGGAGGTTCTCAACCTACTATGGATAGCAAGTCAGATTTGATGGACTTTATTGATGACCATGTCTTCATTGATTTGTATCTGAGGGGATCTATCTTTACTTGGTCTAAGAGGCATGTTGGGGATTCCCTTATTCTAGTAAGACTTGATATGGCCCTTATTTCCTCTGATTGGTTGTCTTTTATTTCAATTATTTATCTACCCTCATGAGGCTTGGGTTGGACCACTTCTCTATGTGTTGATAGTTTGGGGAAAAATAAAAACTTCCCCTTCTGGTTTGAGAAAATGTGGACCCACCACTAAAAAATTGAAAGAATATTTTGAGAATGGTAGAAAATTGAGGTGGATGGATAAGCTATGTAAAAAACGGAAAAGAAACTATCTTTTGTCAAAACAAAAAATTCATTCTTGGAATAAAAGCTCATTTGGGCATATATTCATAAGGAAGGAGGTTATTATGGGTATGCTAGATTCAATTCAATATAATATCTAGTTATCTAGAACAAACTTCGGCGTGCTCAAGTAGGAAAACATCCTTCTGGTTGAGCTACATTCTATCATCTCCAAAGAAGAAGAGTTCTAGAAACAAAGATCTAGAGTCTTGAGGTTGAAGAATGGAAATTGCAATTCTCGCTTCTTCCATATTTATACTATCAAGCATAGATATTCTAATAGAATCAAGTCTATTCAGGTTAATGGCATAAAAATTAATGATAAATTACACATCAAGATGGTTACTAATGAGTTCTTTAAAATCTCCTCCCGGTGGATTATATGGAAGACCCAGTTGTTTAGAGTGAGATCCTGAGTGTGATTCTTAAAATCCTATTGAATGAGTATAATAAGGAACCTATTATAATTATTTTGGATGTGTAAATTAGTACAGTTACCTTTTCCTTTAAAGGGTCCAAAGCTCCTGGGCTTGATGGCTTTCCTCAAATTTTCTTCCAGATCTATTGGAAAATTATTGCAAAAGACTTTATTGATGCTACCAAAGAATTTTTTATAGTTGAAGCCTACTAAAGGAGATGAATTCTACTTTTCTAGTCCTTGCCCCTACCAGTTTGGGTGCTAACTGTTTTGTAGACTTCAGACCTATTATTCTATGCAATTATGTATAGAATTTTCTCTAACATTATCACCCTTAGAGTGTAGAAACTCCTTCCTAGATTGATTGCTTCCCAACAAAGTGGATTTGTCTCGAGGAGACAGATCTTGGATTCTATAATCATTGTTAATGATGTGATTCATTCTCTATCTATCAAAAAAAGGAATGGTTTCTCTTTAAGCTTGACTTGATTAAATCCTACGATAGGGTGGATTGGGGCTTCTTACAAAAGGTTTTGGTTAAGTTTGTGTTTGGGGCCAAAATATTAGAGATCATTCTCCAAATGGTTTCTTCATCAAAAATTTAAATCCTTATTAATGGGTTCCCTTCTAGATTCTTTAAAATCTCTAGGGGTCTCTGACAAGGGGATTCTATTTTCCCCTTCTTGTTTGTGATCTTAGTTGAATTTCTCATAAGGTTTATTCTCAAAATTGTTTAAAAGGGGTAATATGTAGGGTGTTTCTCCTTCCTCCATTGGCCCCCTTGGTCTCACCAAAACTTTATTGACGGCACTATCATTATGGGTGAAGCATCAATCAGGGAATCATATTCTCTATAATCTACTTTTCTCCTTTATGAAAAGGATTATAGTTAAATAATTAACTACCCAAAAATCTCTATCCTTTTTCTTAGTATGCCTCCCCATTATCAACAAAGGATAGCTTGTATCCTCTAGTGTGTGGTGGGGATTTTTCTTTCAAGTACTTTGGTCTTCCCCTCTTCATCAACAAAGTATTTGTTTATTTTTGGTTGGGTTTAGTGGACAGGTGTCAATCCAAGTTGGCTAGTTGGAAAGGGGTTATATTAAGCTAGGTTGGTAAGATCTAGTTTCTTAAATATTCTTTATAAAATATCTCCATCTATGTTATGATCCTTTTCAAAAATATTAGGAGGTTTGCTAAAAACATTAAACAAATTCAAAAGAATTTTTTTCTATTCTAGATTGAAGGAAAGAAAGAGAATCCCTTTCATTGTCTAGGAAAATATTTGCTTACCCAAAATATTAGGAGGTCTTGGAATTAGAAAAAATTAAGGATTTCAAAAAAGCCATGTTGGCTAAGCTAGCTTGGAGGATTTTGAAGGAAAATAATGAATGGACTAAGATATGCTAGAAAAAATACTTAAATCTCAATAGAAATATGGAGTTTATTTATAATCCCAATCTCCCTGATGGATCCATCATATGGAAAAACATCTTAGATCGTAGAAATTTTATCTATAAAGGTGTGAAATAGAAATTGGGAAATGACATTTCTATAACATTTTGGTAAGATAAGTGGATTTTGGATACCCACCTCTAGGAATGTGAGTGAGCTAGCTCTTTGAAAGAGCCATGTGAGGTTTTTTGGTGATAGGGCGGCAGACTATATTGAGGAAGGATCTTGGAGTGTCTTTCTGAAGTTGATCCCTTGGTGGTGTAGATGTCAAGGATTCACTCCCTCTTGGAATGTGTTCACATACCTCTTTCTCACTCAGAAGATGACTTGGCGTGTGAAAAAATTATGAGGGTTCTTACTCTATTTCCTTGGGTTATTTCTCTAATGAGAATATGGAAGGTAGACCCTCTTTTTGGGCTACACTCTAGTGGCCTAAGTTTAACCCAAAAATTAATTCTTCACTCAAGACAATTTTTTCTCTTGTGATAATCTATACAGAAGGGTATTTTCCCTTCCCAATAGGTGTTCCATTTGTGAGTTGATTGTGAGGATGTGTTCCATCTATTGATTTTTTGCTCATTTTCCAAAGTGTTTTAGGCTCATTTTCTTAACATTTGGAACATTTTTTGGGTCTTTCCCTCTTCCTTAGAAGGAGTGGTCCTTTAATGGCACTTTTCATCCTCTAACCCTTCCCTAAAGCTTCTTTGGACTCTCATGCTCCCTCATTTTTCTTGGGGCCTATTGAAGGAGAGAAATAATCATTATTTTAGAGAAAGAGGCTAATATGATTATTCCTACCACTAATGAGAATCTCAATATTCATATTCCTAATAAAATCTCCAAGAACTCAAATCTTGGAGTGTCCATCTATGATCTTCATATTGCGAAGGGGTGGATAATTTCGGTTGATATCTTTATCTGCTTCAAGAGTAAGAAGAAGTCTAGAGAAGGGGTTTTATGGAAGCCTCCACTTGTGGGATGGATCAAAATAAATTTTGAAGGGGCAGCCAAGGGAAACCCTAGGCCGATAGAGGGTGGAGGAGTAATTAAAAATGAGAAAGGTAGATTTCTTGTTGCGATGATGTTCCCATTGGGCTCTCAATCTAATTATTTTGTTGAAGCAGTCATTTCCTTTCACAACAAAGTTTTCCATTATATGGAATTTAAAAATGTGCTTGATGAGGGGGACTCTCTAAACATATCAATTCCTAATTGATAGGAAAAATCCTAGTTGGACCATTAATTAATTCAAAATAGATGCTTCTGCGTTGACTAAGGATTTTGAGGAGATGGAATTTTATCATGTGTTATTTGAAGGTAATCAGGCGTTTCATGTCTTTGCTAATGTTGGATTGAATACCGATAACTAAATGAGGTGGCAGTGTACTCTGGCATACCTCTACAATCCAAATATGTGTTTTTTAATTATAACATATTTTATGGTGGAACTAAGGGATGAGACCTTATTAATGAATAAGGGGATGTTCACACATTTTATGGTTATTTTTATAAGATTTTGAGGGAAGCTTTTGGATAGCGACATTTGTGTCTTGAGGAAGAAAAATCTAAGTGGGATCTTGGTTAACAAGAAAAACTATTGTTTCAAAAAGAGAAGTGGGGTCCCTGGGAAAAGAGTTGAGAACACTTTGATTAGGATGGGGGGCAACCGTAATATAATTGAGACCACTAATTGTGTTGGGATTCATTACTAGCCTAAAATTTTGAATGTGATAAAGGAGGGTGGGTTGGTTCCATTCATGGATAAACTCAATGGTCACAATGTTTGGATGGGAGACAACCATTAATGAGGAATTAATAGCATAGGTGACTGGAATTTATATGGAGTGTAGAAATCTTTTCAAAGATTGTAAGGCAGGTGATGAGGCATTGCATATTTTCTTCAAGAGCAACGAAAGAAGTAAATTGCTGAAACTTTACTTTGGATATGAAATATCCTTTATTACACCCATTTGGGTTGTGATTGTGGAGATTATTAGGAGGTGTATGACCCTTAAGGTTTGTTATAATAATATCTATGGCTACCATTTTACTTTGCTAAACCATTTCAGAAATAAAATTTTAGTCTCCTTGTCTTTTTATATCTTAGCTTCTCTTGAACAATCTATCTTTGAGAATAGGATAAACTTGAAAATGCATTTCCTCTATGAAGTCCTTATTTTGTTAATTGTTAACTACATGAAATCTATGAATCCTATTTGGTTATGAGGTAAAATATAGAGAAAATGTAAGAAACCTAGGTTTGAGTAAATCTCAAATGAGGAGTCCTTGAAGACCTAGGAGGAGGAAACTTGTGAGGATGGGGAAGATGAAGAAGATTTTGGGAATTTTGTCTAAATTATCTATCACAATTCTAATGATGTTGATTATGTGAAAGAAAGGCAGTTTCTACCCTCACAAGAAAAACAAAAGGTTGTGGGAGGCACCCCCAAGTTTCTAAGAAAAAAGGTATTGTTAATTATACCTCTCTATGGTTGGAGGATTCTAGTTATTCTACTAATAAGGAGGATTATAGGAGTGATATCTATGAAGAGATAACCATGGGTACTAAATATCAGAAGAAAAGAAAACCCCTCTTTGTAAGGAAAGAAAAATAAAAATAAGTAAATTTGGAAATACTAGGGTCTATTGAAGATATTGTGGGGCTAGGGTTGGAGATGTTTGCACAAGGAAACAAACCCAATGAGGGAGGGAACCTTGATACCTCTAGGAATATAAGTTGATGAAACTAGGGGTGGGTATCCCTTTCCCCTATTCCCAATCCTACTCCTAAATCTTGTATGGAGTTCTCTTTCCTGATTTCTAATGTTGTCAATTTTAAAGAATTAGTAGACGCTCTTCATTCTATTTGAGATTTTGTTAATGCTCAAAAAAGGATATCTAAATGGTTTTATGTTGAGATAAATCACATTAATATGAAGTTAGAAATTCTATAAGAACATATCAAAGGTCAAGTTGAAATTCAAAGGTCAGAGGAGATAAAAATATTGAAAGGATGGGATGTCATCCACAAGGTTGAAAAAATGGAAATGGATTTGCATACATTATAGAATGACCTTGATGATAAGGGGAAATGCATGGATAAGTGCAAATAGGATAGGGAGGGGAAAAAAATATGGAATATGAAATCAAAAATATTAATAGATGTGAAGAGGGTGGTGAAGGTTAGCTAATGCTCTATCCAGCTCAAAATGAAGTTCAAAACAAAACAACAATGTAAACACTAAAAATAATATTACCATGTAGAACTCCATTATGAAAATGATTTTCTCCATGTGATTGAAATGTAAATGCTCTTGTTGCATAAAATACTATTTTGACAACATGTAGATAGCAAAGATGTGATGGGGAGATCAATAGTGGAGAACAAATGAGAGTATTTCCCTAGGATCAAGGATAGAATGGAGGGTTATGATGGAGGTTGTTAGAATGTGAAGGGCTAGGATGCATTTACTAAAATTAGTTAGTTGCAACCATGAAGGATGCGAGGAATGATGTACTTAGGTGTTCTTTATTCTTGGAAGTTGGTGGAAAGAATAAAGCAACCATGAGGGATGTGAGGGACAAGTGTACTTAGGTCCCTTTATTCTTGAGATTTGGTGGAGAGAATATAGCTACAATTAAATAATAATATGGTAAAAGAAAGAAGTTGGGTCCACATATAGGGGAATTTTTGATCTTGTATAAAATCTCGACAAAAATGAGTAATTGTTTAGGCTCAAGCTCCCAAACCTAAATTTTTAAAATGGGCACCCATTCTAATTACATAAGGTTTTAGAATGGGTATGTATTTTAGAGTGTGAAAGCATTTCATGAAATTTAAAATTTGAAACACATGCATTTGCTTTTGTTTTAGGTTTGGAAACCTACCCCTTAGCCTTGGACCTACAAGTACAATGTCATGAAAACATCGAGAGAAAAACTAATTTTAGCAATATGTGTTACACCCTATTTCTAGGTTACCAAATTACTTTTACCTTTCTAAGTAAATATGTTTTAAATGCATGATTATATTTTGATGAAATTTCAATGGATGAATGGAATATATGAATATGTGTTATGATGAATTACTTTCAAAATGTTTTAATGATGCTTATAATATATGATGAATATGATTTATATGTATCAGCTAACTATGTACATGTTGCACTAAGTTGGATGTAGGAAAGGTTGGAACCCTTCAAAGGGGAAGGGACAGTATCACCCAAGAGAGGATTTTGGTATGGGAACCATTGGCATGTCTATCTAAGTTGACACACACACTCACAAACATAGGTTAAAGGAACCCAATCAAATCAGCCTAAGATATGTATCGGTAAGTTCTAAACCTAAGTTGTTAGGCTTTTGGTCGTTGGGTAAAAGCTATGTTGTGGTTGTATTTAAACCACATTGATCGTTTAATCAAATTGAACTAAAAAGATCATGGAAAGTGTATTTGAATATTCATATATATATTTATGAATATAGATATAGTAAACGGATATAAATATATAAGGGGTAAGTATATGTTTGTATATATATAATCATGTCGATAATTAAGTATGGTATATAATATATACATATATATTATTATATCTAATTAGTTATCATATATATATATATGCAGCCATAATAATGGCAAATCAGCCACGCGCAGGTGAGGTTATCAGCAAGTTAGTGGTTGTTGCAAGTTGTGATTTATAAGAGTCAGTTCATGCATAAGTTAAACAATATAAGGTAGAATGAAGGAGAGCTTTACTAAGTTTGAGGCCACGTGAGGCATATGGAGAGGTAGCCAAAGCCACGCATGAGGCAAACTTATAATTTCTTTGTTAGCTGTTGGTAACCACATAAACTAGGTGCCATAATGAGCATGTAAATCTGCATGCCAAGTTCAATTTTGACCAAGTAAAAGGTGAAAATGCAGCCCACATATGAGGGCACATGAGTGAATTTGGAATGTTGTCTGGATTGGCAACTCAATGTGCCATAGAGAATACTTATTTAGCCATGTTTGATTTCTAGCAAACATCAAGTTAGAAACCACCAGCCAGGTCGTGGCATCTTGGGAAAGCATTAGAGTTGGTTTCAAAGACACATTTGCAACTATATTTTACACAGCAACACCCACGGCTGGCAGGGAATTGTGAAGTGGCATCAAATTTAGCTTTCTTTTAGCAAACAACTTCTACCATTTTTATATAAATAGAGAGCAGCTGCACAGTAATCTGAGTTTGTGCATTTGTGAGAATTGTGAGTTTGAGAGCAGCATATTTGTGAGTTTGAGAGAATTGAGTAGTTGTTTTAGTGTGAGAAAAGACTGATTTGAGAAACTAAGAATAGAGGAGGCAACAGGCAGAGCCATTGTGCATTGAGTAAGGAATCGCTGATACTCGTTTGGAGCTATATTATTCCAGGAAAGCTTAAGATATTTCTATCTCTTTCTTTTTTTATTTTGAAACTAAGTTTGAATATGGTTTGAAAGTGTTTGTGCTATCATTGTGTGCATACTATTGCTATTGGATAGTTTATGAGAGCTTGTGCATTTAGCTGGATTATGTATAAGCTAGATTAGGGAATCTAAAAAGTATGATAAGTAGCTATCTTGATTATATTACTTGATTAACATAGCAAAGAGAAGCTAAATAGGGTAATAGGTTAATATCCTAGTAATACAGGATTGTATTTGTATTATTTGTATGAGTTATGTTGCTTTGTAATGAAAGGGATTGAAATCCTAATAGAAGTATTATGACATTACTATCTAGGGAATGATGTTATTTTATGAATACCTTTATTTGGTAGTTTGACCATGGGTGGAGAATTTGCATTCACAATTGCTTATAACCCTTGAAAGTAGGAGATTAGTTTATTCCCTAGGGTTAGGGTATACACTTGAATAAGAGTGTATATCATTTTTCAACAAGAGAGTTAGAACACGTATTAGAAGTAAATACGTCCTCACTATCTTTGAATGATACTATCTTATATTTTGACCAAAAGGCTATATTAATACCTAGTCACGGTATTCTAATCTTAGAGAAGAGGACTATACGTCTTGGCAAACCAAAGTCATAATGTGAGGAGATTTTAAGGTGCAGAAGCACAGACCCCTCTCAAGTAGAAAACGTTCTCCAAATTGGATACTAACTTATCATACGAGCATATGCAAGATCATGAGGGGCCAAAAAGTGGCAATGAGAAAAAGAAAAAAAACATGTTTTTACTTTGACAAAATCACGAAACAAAAAGTGACTTTTTGTATGGGTCGGGTAAAATTTGAATTTGGTTTGGTAATACCAAACCAAAATGGATATTTGTTTCCCAAAATTATTTTTCATCAATTTATGTATTCAAAAATAAGTATTTTAATTAATTTTATATTTTCAAAACGGATATCCATTTTGAAAATCCCAAAAATCACACTTCCATAAAATGGGCATAACTTTTGTATTATTAATCAAAATTTTGATTTTTTATAGGCGTTGGAAAGGTGATTCAGAGGTCTACACAATGGATAAGATTATTGTGATATATTGCACACAAAAAAATAATTATAATCAATTTTTTAAGTTCCTCCTTAAGTTTTAAAATTTTGAATGCTCATAATTCTTGCATACAAAGTCTTTTTTCATGTTTTTTTTGCAATAATCATCCTAAATGACTTGAAACATTAAAGAAGTAACAATTAATGAAACATTTATATTTTTTTTTACTAAGCAAAGTAAAAAATATATATAAATCATCATAGAGGGCCTCCTTGTTGGATTTGATCCTATGTGCACCTTTGCCCAAGTTGAACTAGGAGAACATATATTTCTCTCCCACTATCTATTTAGGTCTCTCCCTCTCTCCCCCTCTCCTTCATTTAACCTCTCTACCTATCTCTCCACTTTTACCTTACTCTACCTAGATATCTATCTCTCTTCTCTCTCTCCCTCTCTACCTAGCTCTCTCCCTTTTTCTTCCCCTCTATCTTTCCTAGGTTATATATCTCTACATATCTCTCCCTCTTTCTATCTATATCTCTCTATGTCTCTCTCTATTCGTATCACTCTTTATTTCTATATCTCTCTACTTATCTATCTCTCTATGTTTCTCTCCCTCCCTCTCCCTCTCCCTCCCTTTATCTATTTGTATAATCTCCATCTTCATTAAGTTATCTCCATATCTCTCTCTCACTCATATATATACACACACCCTATTTATGCCTCCCTATCTCTATCTCTTTTTCATTTCCCCTCTCCATCTCTCTTTCCCTATCTCTATTAATTGTCTTGATCACCTCCTTTCTCTCTATCTTTCCCCCTCTATCTATATCTCTCTATCTCTCTCTTTATATATCTATCTATATCTTATTATCTCTATCCCTCTCTTATCCATTCTCTCTCTATCCCTTTCTATCCATATATTTCTCTACCTCTATCTCCCTATCTCTCTATATCTCTCCATATCCTCTCTATCTTTCTATATATCTACCCCTCTCTATCTATCTCCTACTCTCCCTCCCTCCTCTATCTTCCCCCTCTGTATCTCTCCCTCTTTATCTCTACCTCTTTATCTCTCACTCTCTATCTCTATTTCTCTCTCTATCACTTTATCTTTACATATATATCTTTCTATCTCCATATTCCTCTATATCTCTCTATCTCTTCATCTCTATTACTAACTCCCTATCTCTCTATATTTGTATCTCTCCCTTTACCTCTCTTTATTTATATATATTTTCTCCCTCTCCCTCTATCTTCCTCTCTACCTTTCTATAGAGAGATAGGGGGAGTGGAGATAGAGAGTAGTAGAGAGGGAAGGTTAAAGAGGTAGAGAGGAGAGAGAGAAGAGAGATATAAAGAGATATCTAAAGCAAGATACATGGGAAAGAGGGAGGGATGGATTGAGAAGTACATAGAAAGAGAGAAATACAAATAGGGGAGATATAAGCATAGAGGGAGGGAGGGAGGCAGAGAGGGAGGCAGAGGTAGAGATAGAAAGTTAGGTTGGGAGTGATATAGGAAAAGGTAGGTAGAAAGAGAGGAGGATGGAGATGGGGGACAAAGAGAAGTAAAGACAAAGAAAAAGAGGGAGAGGTGGGTAAAGAGAGGGAGGGTGAGGGGATATATAGGGAAGTATAGAGGGAAGGGGAGAGAGAGGTAAGGTGGGAAGGGTAGAGGGTGAGAGGAGATAGGGAGAAGTAGAGAGGGAAGGGGGGAGAGAGGTATATAGAGAGGGAGAGGGAGAGAGGGAGAGGGAGAGAGAGAGACAAGGAGAGAGAGGGAAGGATGAAGATAGGGAAGGAGAGGTAGTGTGGAAGGGATAAAGGGAGAAGTAGGTAGAGAGAGGGGGAGTGGGAAGGTAAGAGAGAGGTAGATAGGAGAGAGGGTGAAGAGAGATATAGAGAGACATCTAAAGGGAGAGCTCGAGGGGTAATGATGAAGGGATGGAGTGAGAGGTAGGTAGAAAGTAAAAGAGAGGGGAGATAAAGAGAATTAGAGAGGGAGGGAAGAAGGGAGAGGTAGAGATAGAGAGGTAGGTTGGGAGGGATATAGGGAGAGATAGGTAGACAAAGATGGAGATGCGGATGGGAAATAAATAAAAGTAGAGACAAAGATAGAGAGAGGTAATGTGGTCACCCTCCATTTCTCTACCTATCTCTCCCTCTAACCCTACAACCTTACCTCTCTCTCTTTGTTTCTACTTCTCTTTATCTCCTATATACATCTTCCTCTTTGTCTACCTACCTCTCCCTATATCCCTCCCACCCTACCTCTCTGTCTCTACCTCTTTGTTCCTCCCTCCCTCTCTACTTCTCTCTATCTCCACTTTTCAATTCTCTCTACCTATCTCTCACTCCATCCCTCCCTCATTCCCCCTCTCTCCCTTCATATATCTCTCTATATCTATCTTCACCCTCTCTCTCCTCTCTACCTCTCTCTCACCTTCCCTCTCTACTTCTTTCTATCTCCACTTGCCATCTCTCTCTACCTACTTATCCCTCTATCCCTCCCACCCTAATCTCTCATTAACTACCTCTCCCTCCTTCCCTCTCTCTCTCTCCTTGTCTCTCTCCATATCCCTCTCTCAATAACTCTCTCTCCCCTCTCTACTTATATCTATCTCACCTCACCCTCTCCCTCTCTACCTACCTCTCACTCTATCCCTCCCACCTTACCTCTCTCTCCCCTTCCCTTTGTACTTCTCTACATATCCCCTCACCCTCCCTCTCTCTACCTATCCCTCCTTCTATCGCTTCCACCTTACCTCTCTCTTTGTCTCTACTTCTCTTTATCTCCCATATCCATCTTCCTCTCTATCTAGCTACCTCTTCCTATATCCATCCCACCATACCTCTTTATCTCTATATTTCCCTTCTTCCCTTCCTCTCTACTTCTCTTTGTATCTCTCTTTACCTACCCCTCACTCCATCCCTCCCTCATTCCCCCTCTCTATCTCGTTATATATCTCTATATCTCTTATCTCTCTCTACTCTCTACCTCTCTAACCTTTCCTCTCTACTTCCCTCTATCTTCCTCTCAAATTTCCTCTCTAATCTTTGTAGGAGTGATAGGGAGAGAGGAGAGAGGGATAGAAAGAGGAAGAGATATCTAGAGATAGATATTACTTGGGAAAGATAGAGGGGAAGAGAAAGGGGGAGAGAGAGGGAGAGAGAGGGAAAGGGAGTGTGGGGAGGGAGTATAGATAAATATAAAAAGAGGGAGAGGTGGAGAGGGAGAGAGGAAAAATAAATCCAAAAGGTACACTTATATATTGAAAAAGTGGAAATATTAATGATGTGGTTGCCAAGGATGGGTATGGTAAGTAAAATTTATTTCACAATCAAGATAATAGAGAAAGATATAACAATATAAATTGATGAAGAATTGGGCATGCAAAGAGTTTCAAATATAAAATTGAGATATAAATATCATCCAAGAAACCCTAATATGAATAAGAAACCATGGAAGAAGACTAGGTTGTATAGGATTTATTGGGTTTACTAAAATACAAAGAGGTGTAAAGAGGGACAAAGAGAGGAAATCAAGGGATAGGTAGAGAGATAGTTCTAGAGCTTGGGAGAGAGAGATATAGGGAAGGAGGGAGAGTTAGGTATAGAGAGAGTGAGAGGTTAGAGGGAGAGATATAGAGAGATAGCTAGGGGGATAGGGAGATTTGATATTGAGTTAAGTAGAGAGGGAAGGATGAAGGGAAAATGAGGTACAGAGATAGGTCTAGAGAGAAAGAGAGAGATCTAAAGAGGGACAAAGAGAGAGGAAAGGAATGAGGGAGAGAGAGGTAGAGAGATAGGTCTAGAGCTCAAGGAGAGAGAGTGAGAAAGATAGGTCTAAAGAGGGACAAAGAGAGAATGAAGGAGGGAGGGATGGAGAAATAGATAGATAAGTCTAGAGTTCAATATATTGAGAGGGAGAGGTCTAAAGAGGTAAAAAGAGAGGGAGGGAGAGACAAGTGGGGAGATAGGTCTAGAGTTTAAGGGGAGACAGTGAAATATAGAGGTAAAGAAAGAGACAGAGAAATATGATGATTTATGAAGATTTGTTCATCGCCTTACTATAAAAAATATAAATATGTTATTATTTATTACTTTTTTATAATTTTTCAAGTATTTTGAGATGATTGTTACAAAAATATCATGAAAAAGGGACTTTGTGTGTGAAAGTAGTGAGCATTTGATATTTCAAAAATGAAATATGAAGCTAAAATGATTATAATTAATTTTGTTTATAATCTAGAAACATTACCTAGTCCATTGCATAGAGCTCTGAATCACCTTTCCAACGCCTATAAAAAATCAAAATTTTGATAAGAAATGCAAAAGTTATGCCCATTTTATTAAAAAGAGGTTTTTGGGTTTTTCAAAATAGATATCTATTTTCAAGACATACAAATGGGTACTTATTTCTAAGAAATGGATATCCATTTTGTCTGACAAAATCTGCAACCTTGGGGTTTTCCTTGGGATTTGGCTTGGGGGTGTCATACCTGGAAAGTCAATTGCAAGAACATGTTTAGAAATTTTTCTTAGTTTTCCAGAGTTCGCCCTTGGGGCTAACGACCTTTTTTATCCAAATTTGATTAAATGAAAAGGGTTTATTAACCAAATTGTCAACTTTCCACCAATATAAGATATGCCTTAATTTGAATTTAATAGATAATCATTATTTGTTTTTTACATGCATTATGACTAAAGTCCTCATCTATAGGTTGATTGAAAAACATCAATAATTCTCAAATGATTTCACATTTTTTGAATCTGAAAGATGTGGCACATTCTATGCTTCCCATACTATAGGATTAAAAAAATTGAATTTCATAAATTTATGACAAAGTTATGGTGGTTAGACAAACAAGTTTTAATATTTTTAAAAAGTTCTAATAAAAAATTCTTAACTAATTATTTACTTGGAAAAAAATTACAAAAAAAAAGTACCACATTTAGGCATGTGTCTTCTACTTATATTGAAAGTTTCAAAAATAATATTTTTTTGCCTGTACTTAGGTTGGTTAGACATACACCTCCTTTTTTTTCCTGAAAAATTTAGTACTAGGCATTGAAATTTCAAATTTTCACCAAATAGATTTACTTTTTTCCAAAAAATGACTAGTAGTTTAGAAACTACATTCAATTTGCTACAAAAAAATTTCTTACATATTTTTAAAATTATGTTAATAACTTATTCAAATTTTTATGCCAAGTTGTCTAACTCTATTTTTCTTAATTTTCGTTATCACTTAAGGGCCTAGTTTGGACTGTTGGTCTAAATAAATGTATTGTACCTAGTTAATTCATTCACTAGGTAATTAGGGGACATATTCACATGTCAAGTTTGTTTAGGCTATAAGATTCCTTCTAGAAGGTTGAGTTGTCTTTTCTAGAACTTATCTTATCCTAGGTTGTTAGGACTTAGTTGTCTCATGTGATAGGATTAAGACACTTGCCATGATCTTGTCTAATCCTATCTCTCTCCTTGCCTATGTGAGCAAGGCATCATATGTACTTTTCCATATTCAGTTTGGAATTCTTGCATCTTTAATGATAGCATGATATTTTTGTCATTTCTCTCTTGTGGAAGATATTATGTCATGCAAGTGATCCTAGGGTGTTTGAAGAGTTCACCATAAATTCTCATATGGTATCAAAGCTTCAATGTTGTAGACTTCTTCTCAGATCTGAGGGACCAATCTTGGCGTGAAATTTTTGTTGGGTGTGAGTTGGGGTCTTGAGAACCTTGCCATTGAACCGTTTTTTATTAGTCATTTTCATTTTTGCTTCAAAAATCTAGCTTCCATTCACTGGTAACAAAAATGATTTCTAAATTTTATTCCTGGGATCCAAACGCCATCTAGGTATCAATTAGATTTTGCATTTCTTGAGCAGATCTACAAAAAATTGTTGTCCAAAAAGAGTCACGCATCCTTTTTTTCTACAAGTTGAAGGTTAAAAAAACTTCACTTTTTCATTTTCTTCTAGCTGGATCAAAAAACCATTTTTGGGTTTTATTCTTAGCATCAAAATATTTCTAGATTTATGTTATTATCTACTCACAGTGAATAGATTTTTCAGAAATTAAATTAGAAGTAAAACTTTTTTGTTAAAAAAATTGTTTCATACAAGCTAAATTCAGCTTTTTTAAAAAATTCATAACTTTTTCCTCAGTTATTGGATTTTCATGATTCAAGTGGCATTGAAAAGTTGATTTTGTCCTCTACAAAAATCTAAGGTCATTTTTATTTATGGAGGAAGATGTGAACATTCATCAGTGCATGCACTATTTCCTTTTTGCATGCATTAGGTTTGCATTTTCCCTGCACCTCATTTCAATTCTAGATCATTTCTCAATCAATTGTTGCTTCATAGATTCTAGAGTTGTGTTAGTTTGTGAATTTTTCAGTGTTCCTTGGCATCAGGTATGTTGTTGCTTTATCATGATTCTAACTTGAGTCCTTGAGTGACTCTAATATGGTTTTTAGCAAACAAAATTATCTTTCCTTGCTTGTTAGATTGAGGATTCTAGTGTTACTCCCCAAGTGTGCTTCCAATGCTTTTTTGCAGTAGGTTATCTCATTATGGGGGGTTGTATGATCTCTCTTGTCATCCTTTGTGTGGATAGAGATTGATTGAATATGTGATGGATATCATTATTGTGTTTATCTCTCTTTTGGGAAGGAGTTTTGTCCCGCTTGGTTTTCTCCTTTTCTCTGTTTGTGAGAGATTTTTTTGTATTGTACATGGGTACCTAACATGGCCTCATAGCCGAGACCCATTCTTGCATCTTTGTGTCATTTGCATAATAATCTTCTCCCTAAGTTTCACTTAAAGGGGGGTATTGGTGTGAATAAATGTCTTGTATCTGGTTAATTCACTCACTAGGTAATTAGGGGACATATTCACATGTTAAGTTTACTTAGGCTCTAAGATTCCTTCTAGAAGAATAAATTGTCTTTTCTAGAACTTATCTTATCCTAGGTTGTTAGGACTCAGTTGTCTCATGTGATAGTATTAATACATTTGTCATGATCTAGTCTAATTCTATCTCTCTC
This sequence comes from Sequoia sempervirens, assembly GCA_007258455.2. Lineage (NCBI taxonomy): Eukaryota > Viridiplantae > Streptophyta > Pinopsida > Cupressales > Cupressaceae > Sequoia > Sequoia sempervirens. Next base: position 108,986,749 of record VDFB02058242.1, read on the forward strand.
CTTGCCTCTATAAGCAAGGCATCATATGTACTTTGCCATATTCAATTTGGCATTTTTGTATCTTTAATGATAGCATGATATTTCTGTCATTTCTCTCTTGTGGAAGCTATTTTGTCTTACAAGTGACCCTGGGGTGTTTGAGGAGTTCACCATAAACTCCTATATTGGTCCTGCACTGAATCATACATTTTAAACATGAGAAAATGTGTTATATTGAAGGAAAAGACATATGATTGTCTATGTACATACAAAGGTAGGTACCTTATATAAATTATGCAAAGGATAACTAGGAAAGAACCATAAGGAAATTGTAGATTAGTCAAAAGGTTCTTAGTTGAATTATTAGAAGTTAAATAACTTATTATGTTGACTTATTATTGGGCATTACTATGAACATAAGATTTTATATGATATTTAATGTCAAGAATAACCAAATTGGTTATGGTATCCTAGAAGGACAGGGCCATACTAAGCATAACAATACGAAGAAGTAATCTTCAAATCAAGTTTAATATTAGATTATTATACATATCAACATATTGACAGTGCTTTAGATTGAGATCAGACGTGTCTAGTCGGTGACATGGTTTCATCAGTATTAACTAATTATGTATGAACTAGAAGAGTTGTTACTCCCATGATTTAAAGAAAGAAATTGAATAAGAGGCAGTTGCTAGTCCTAGATTGTTACAGGTGTGTAATATGGTATTCAAGAGGTTGGGTCAAACCTAATTGATTAATTAAGTCATTATTTGTATGTCATCAATTTTGAATGAAGTCTTGTTTATGATATTTAAACCTTGGGATCAAACCAAGGGAAGAGTTATGCATAGGTCAGTAGAGTTTTCAAGTCGAGTAAGGGGGTGGGTGAACATACAACACCACTTCATAGAAAATGGATTTATTATATATATGAAAACTTTGGCCAATGTAAATTTGTAGAAGTCGTTGCATACACTTTGTCGGTTCATTGTGCACCAAGATTGCATAGCTAGTTAGGAGTGTCATGCATAGTTGGCGAGTATCCATAGTTGTGTGACCATACTAGTTATGTAGGACACCATACTTAGGTAGTCATTATTAGAGGTTTCCATACCAAACTCTTCGTTGAAGGGTAGGGCCATTGTCCAATTAGAAAGATGTGTGAGGGACCGCTATGTCCATGGTTGGAGGAAAAACACTTGGGTGATGCTCTCCCTCTTGCAATCGGCAGCTAAGGCTTGTGGAATAGAAGAAGTGTGATCCAAATGAGGACACCTTGACCTTGAACTCTTGTAAGTTATGAATTTGTGTATGAACATGATCATGGATCAATTACAATTTTTATTTGAAAAGATGAGTTTCATCTACTTGGAATTATGTAATGTTATTTCATTTATGCAATGACATGTGGAAATTATTTATGCAATATACAATTAAGTTATTGAAAAGGAAAATTTCATTTCCCTATTTTTGGAAACTTGTGTTACTCATTTTTTGAGTTAAAACATAGGTGAAAACTATTGAGTAAATATTAGGTATGTTACAATATCGCTGATGATTTTTTTTTCAAAAAAAATTATGAAATTAAAACCTATTCTAGATGACAATGTTTAGTTTTCAAATATGTAAATTTTGTATGATTAGATTTTTTCTATTTTTTCATTAATTTATGAGGAAACTGGTCCATAAACTTGAAATGTTAGGTTTTCATATTTTTTAATAGCTTCTAATTTATTAAGTTTCTTGAAAAAATTATATGACATCAATATACACATAATTTTTTACACAATGAAAAAAATTCAAAAAGTGATTAGTTTACGTCAAATTATGGTAGTCATACATGAAAGGTTTTCAAAAACAACAATTAGGGTCAATACAAATTTAATAAAAAAAAATATTTGAAAAAATTATTAAAAAAAAAAATATTATCATCAATCTTTAGTATAATACACATATTTTTCCAAAAAGAATTAGAATAATACTTTTATTTAGGTCAAATTATTGTGGCTATACATGTGCATCGTATGGCCCTAAAAAAGTGACTTTTAAAAATGGTTTTTATACATGTCTATTAAAAATTAATTTGTATCATCTGGGTATTAGAATAAATTACATATTTAAAAACTAGAGTTAAAATACTACATTTCATCTTACTAAAATTTATTAAGATTTTGCGTATTAAGTGCTTCAAATTTTTAGTTCAACTGTGACAAATTTTAAAAATCAAGAAAAACACTTCCACTTTTTGAAACATTTTGTGGACCCTACTTCTTGCACATACCCAATATTATTTAATTATTTTAGCCATGTGTGAGGTGGAAAATAAGGGTAAATAATAATAAAATTATTTATTTATGTGAGATGGAAAAAGGAGTAATTACTTAAATAATAAGATTATTTAATTAAATGAGGGAAATAATGTGAAGAGGATTTGTCTAGGTGATGTATTATTTAGTTGATTAGGATAAGGGTACTAGGGAAATATTTAGGTGTCTACATGCTACATTGATTGTCATTGAATTGAAAGGAGTAATTAATGTTGTTGTATAGAAACACTTACGGACCAAGATGTTTGTGGTGCTATTTTCAATAGCTATCAACATATTTACTTTATATCATAAAATTACACCATACTCAGAAGAAAAGTCTTTATAGGTTAAGTATTTTAGACTTTTTTTCAACAAGTCACCACGACCTTAAGAGATTCATCTCGGAAAAGTAAATTAGATATAGCTAACAACATGAATGTGGTTTCCATGTGATGCAAAATCAAAAGATTTTACTTTTAAAAATCTAGATTTTAGTGAGAGTCTAATGAGGCAACATTGTAAAGTAATTTTATTTTAATTACAATCAAAAATAATAATTATGGTATGCAAGGAAGTTGAACAGAGGAAGGAGGAATAGAATTATGTTCAACATCAAGAATAGTGAAGGATAAGCAGTTGAATAGGGGATGGGGGCCTAGATCGATTGGCTAAAGCATCTTGTTGCAAGCAAGAGGTCATGAGGTCTAGTCTTCCCCCATCCTTGTGGTACCAAAGGGCGTGTCATGCCAGCATCGTCGACCACATGAAAAAATTTTACCAAGCGCATTGTAGTTTATAGGGGGGCTACCTGATTCTTGTAGTCTAAAAAAAAGTATAAGCAGTTGAATTATGATCAAGTCAAAATTACAAATTGTTTGAAGATGCAAATATTTGTTTTGAATGTAAAGGTGAGGGAAAATTCTTCAAAATGAGTGGAAGGAAAAAGTGAATGTGAAAGGAAAACCTATGACCTTTTATTTATGAAAACTTATTTATCATTTTGGGACAATTTGCAGAGAAAGGCTATTTTCCTCCCTTCCAATTTTTTGTGTATATTCTCATTTATTGTTCATTGCAATACATTGGAAAACCTATTGATGTTTGAGATATTAAATAAACATATCAATTGCTCCATTCTATTATATTTTTATTATTCAATGGGATTTCCAAACTCTAAATTTTATTTCTTTATGAGTTTTCATGCATTTATTTCACCTAAGTGTCGATGATGTTGATATGTGTTTACACCATTGGTGCTTGGCTAATTGTGAATCATTTTCTTGGTCATATGAACACATCCATGAGATCATAAGGTTGAATCACACACCCAATTTCCCTTTGAAGATTGCACCATCTTGCACTTGAATTACACATTGTGAGTTAAGAAAAGTTTAGCTTCTCAGCTTCGTCCACTTCGCAAGTCGTATGGAAGGAGTGAAGTCAGGTTTGGATTTAATTTTATTATTCCTTTATCCCTTTTCTTCTCCCATTCTCTTTTATAATTTTTTTAGATTTGATGGTAAATTTGCTTTAAAATTCAATTTCAATGATAATTTTTAGTTATGTAGGGTAGATAATTGACTTAAATTTTGACTTTCGATAATAATTTTTTTGTAAATCTCATTATATGTTTTATCATTGTTCTAGAAAATTAAAATTAAAATAAGTAAAAGATAAACAAATTTATTTTGCAAACAATTCAAATTTTACCATTTCATTCTAACTTTTTAGGGGAATTAACTATTATCCTGCTTTCTTTTTGTAAATTAATTAATTTTGATTAAATTAAAACAACCAAATTAACATGTTCTCACACAAATAAATTTTGATTTAATTGTTACTTTATTTTTTCTAATCTAATTCCAATGACAAATCAAACGAAGTATAAATGAATTCACAAATATATTATTGTTTTGTGGTTTTGAATCAAATTTTAAAATAAGTTTAAAGATGGAATCATTTATAGGAAATCTAAAATAGTTGCAACTAAAAGCATAATAATCATTAATGCAATTTAAACAAAATGAAAATTTTGTACACCTAATTTGATGAATGTCACTAAGACATCTTCTATTTCAAAACAACCAAATCCTAATCACTCTATTTCGCCCCTTAATGGACTAACTAAAGCGCTCTCCAACTAAGGATTATAATAAACCTCTAATTCATTTAACAAAGACTCTTGAGGCTAGCCACCTTCCAAGCAAGGGAATGTTTGTTGTTCTACCTTATAAGTTTCATGACTTGTGGGTATGTTGGTGTATCAAAACATGCATCAACAATCCTTGATTTTTATTGCATGGAAAAATTACTTTAAAAGGGGTTTTGTGGGATTATTGTACAACTTTCTACTATTCAACTCAAGGACTCCTCTACTTCTACCCAACCCAAGGATCTTCCGGAACATTTGCTGCACCATTCAATTTTATTTCTCAAACCAACTAGCTTACCACATGCTACAATGAAGATCATGTAACTTAGCTATTTTGTAAGACTACCTCTCCAAACATATTTCTCTATTGGTATTCATTTCGTTAAAAATTTGAGATACAAAAATTAACTTAAGAACTGTTATGTTGAGAAATTATTCAACCAAGCACTAATCCATACTCTTCTTTGGTCCTATTGGTCTACAAAAAAGATGGTTCTTGGCACCTTCACATTGATTTTCAAGAACTAAACAAAATGACCAAGGATAAATTTATCATTTCAATGGTTGGTGAGCTCTTTGATGAACTTCAAGGGGCCTGATTCTTCCTCAAGATAGATTTATAGTCAAGCTATCATCAAAGAAGGACATTCTAAAATAGCCTTCCAAACTCATGATGATCATTATGAGTTTCTTGTCATATGCCATTTGGCCTCAACAATACACCATCTATATTTTAAAGTTTGATTAATATAATTTTTTTCCCATTTTTGTGGAAGTTCATCTAGTCTTCTTTGATGATATACTTGTTTATATTTGGACATGGAAATAACACCCATTAACCTAGACCAAGCCCTTCAAATCCTATCTACTAACAACTTATTTGTCAAATGCTCATTTGGCCAAAAGGATATTGAATATCTAGGGTGCATTATTTTCAAAGAAGGCATTAAGGTGGATCCAACAAAAATTGAAGCCATGTAGAACAAGCCTAACCTAAAACACTAAAGACCCACCAAAAGTTTTTAGGCCTCACAATATATTATTATAGACTTGTTAGTGACTATGAAAAAATAGCAAGCCACCAACATAGCTATGTTGAAAAAGTCTCATTCCAATGGTTTGACACTATAGTAGGGACCTTTGATATACTCAAGCAAGCTATGTGCACTACAACTATTCTTGCTATGATCGACTTCTCCAAAACATGTCATTGAAATTGGTGCTTCAAGCTCTAAATTGGATTTGTTATCATGTAGGTTGACCCTTTGCCTTTCTCAAGTAAGACCCTCACCAACCAAAATCTCCCCCATTCCACCTATGAGAAGGATATGATAGTCGTCTTCACACAATCAATACATGGTGCACATACCTTGTTGATAAATACTTATACATTAAAATTGTCTATCATAACCTCGAGAATTTTTTGGAATAAGGAGTTTCTTCCCTGGAGCAATAGAAGTAGATCACCAAGTTGTTGGGTTATTAATATGAAAACACCTACAAAAAGGGCAAGATAATGTTGTGACAAATGCATTGTCATGACAATTTAAAGACCATCAAGCTCTAAAGTGTTTTATCATTGCCCACCCCTACCTAACTAAATGATTTACACCAATAATGTCAACAAGATAACCACCTTCAACAACTCATTGAGTAGGTGTCCAATAACCCCTCTTTGAAGCCTAATTATTCATGGGATGGATCATATTTGCAATATAGCGGTCATATGGTTTTGGCCTCTCAATAATCTTTGCAATAAATTGAGTTTCATGCTACACCATCTATTGGTCACTCTTAAGTTTCTCAAAAAATATGAATGACTTCATCATAAAAAAATTCTAAGGTATGAAATCAAACATCAAATAGTTTGTGGAAGAATGTGAGAACCGTGAATGCAACAAAGGTGAATTTTTTTTATCTCAAGTTAGCTTCAACCATTGTCCAATCTTGTTTGTGTGTGGACCAATATTTATGTGGACTTCATCAAAGGACTTCCATAGTCTATCAAGAAATCAGTCATTTTGGTGGTGGCAAATTGCCTCTCTAAATACACCCATTTTTGTGCCCTAGCCCATCTCGATTCTTCCTCCATTGTTGCCTAGACATTCATCAACTAAATCTTTCACCTTCACAACATACCTATCCCCTAATAGTCATGATCTTATTTTAACTAGTCACTATGGCATGAACTTTTCCAATGCCATAGTACCCAACTTAAAATGAGCTATGCATATCACCCACAAATAGATGACCTTACTAAAATGGTCAATAAGTTCTTGAAGACTTATTTATGTTGCTTCACTTCATATCACCATCATTGAACCAAGTGGTTATCATTGGAAAAATGATGGTATAATACCATTTATCACATAGCCACCAAGATGACACCATATGAAGCCATGTATGGTCAATCTCCATCTCTCCAAACATGATACTAGACACTTCCAAGATACATGTAGTGGATTATGCCCTTTGTACATGTGAATACATGTAGTGGATTCTCCACACCCTCAAGGACAACCTTGCCCTAGCAAAAAACCACATGAAGCAACTAACCAATCAACATTGTTCAAAGCACTCTTTTGCTATTGATGATGTGGCCTTTCTTTGCCTACAACCATACAAACATTTTTTCTTAAAGATAAAGGCTCATCAAAAGTGAGTTGGCAAGTTTTACAGGCTGTAATAGATTGGGGTTTCCTCCTTCCTCAAAGCTCCAACTAGTTTTTCATATTTCCTACATCAAGAAAGCTCTTCGCCAACATATTTGTGCCCAATCTACATTACCCAAGCTAGATGTAAAAGGTAGATGTAAAAGGATTATTCTCTTGACATCTAGGCAACCATGTCAACCCTACAACCACACCATCATAAAGTTTCTTGTCCAAGTGTAATGCTTTGTAAGCCATTCCATTTGCTAAAGCAGGCTTATTCCACATGATTGGGAAGTGGAAATTCTCTTGAGTGTTATTAGTTTAAATAGAGGATTGAGATAGAAGACTAGGTTTATATGAATGAGATAGAAGACTAGGTTGGTTTATATGAATTATGTTATATTGAGCATTGCTTAAAGGTTGCCCTTCAATCATTGTGTTTCATTTATGATGCTTTTTTTTTTTCATATATCAAACTAATCTATTGTAAAAATTAATATACCTCATCAAAGAGACCATCGATATACTATAATGTGATTGTGTAAAATCAAAGCAATATCATTCATTGTGTTTTCATTTACAATGTTTTTTCTTGTATTTTGTATATCTAACTAATCTATTGCAAAAGTTAATATCACAAAAACCACCCATTATGAAGTATATTTTATAGGCATTGAATAATGAAAGATTGTTTGCACCTTTACCATTGTGACATTAAGTCTCCTTGGACTCGATGTTCCAGGGAATGTGTCAATGTCAAGTGCACACTCTTTTATAGGTCTATTGTGGCTCGACCATCTACTCAACTACGAAATTATGGAATTTCTTTTACTTCTACTCAACTAGAATGAGCCATTGAACTAGAGATTACTTAAATGGCAATTAAATGGCATATACCTTCATGAACATCCTAATGACATTTGTCAACCTCTCTCAAATTTTTATCAATCTATAGATTTCAAGTATTCACTACTTTTAAGGTGTGCTGAAAACACTAAGATGCCCAATGAAAGTGGTCATTACAATTTTTAATTCTAGTAAATAGAGAACTATAATAATTTTGGCATAGATACATTTCACATACGTATAATATCTCTTTATTTCCTCTTCACAATAGGGAAAGAGGCTTCTTCGGCTAACAAGTTGAAGCTCAACATCTAGTTGCAGAGTGCATCGTAGCATTGTTGATCTTACATGTGTATATGACAATTCAAAGGCCTGTTCAATATTGAGTCTCCTTGGCTGAAATCTATATATGTCGCAATCATCTATCAATTGCAAGATTGAATTGATTTTGTGAAAGGTATGAAATATTTAAAGAATCAAAAATACTTCAAACTACACCAAGCAAAGACACGGTGTGGCTCTCTTGTGATCACAAATAGTAATGAGTAATTATATTGAATAATAAATGCATGTGTGTCTTCGATATATATATAACCTGGAAGGCCCAGGAGCGAAAAAAAATCACCCAAAAGCTGGGTATAAACACAACCAGGACCATATCCATAAAGCCTTAAAAAGTTATATATTAGTTGTTGAACTGACAAGTCATTGACTAAAACACTCGAGCGAAAAATTGCATATCAGAATATAATATATTAACAATACCGATTAAAATGTCTGAACAACCCAATCTAAAACAAGTCCAAAAACCACCTGTCAATTAGGGGAGAGGGCCCAGTAGTTGAGCACCCTAACTTCACACTTCTCAAAATCCTACTCGAAAATTTCTCAAATCACTCCCAATTTTTTACAGCATCTTACTTGTCACATCCCCTGCTTATAATTAAGGTTTCTGGACGTCATCAAACAAGATGTCACATCAGCATGCATTTATTGAGGTGTTCAAAAAGCCCCAAAAAAGTTAGACCAATAGTTGTGCACTTTCTAGTGTGCTAATATGACATCACATGATTTGTTACTTTTTAAATCTAAGGAATACATTTCATTCAGTTATGGGTACTCATCATCAACACTAACAACTTTAAAATCACAACCATTTGTGCAATATTATTAAAAATATTGGACATTAAATCAACAAAAGCTATAACTATTGGAACATGCTCAACTACTGAATCCTCTCTTCTAACCCGTAACAGAAAACCATAACAGTTAGAAAACTAAAACGAAGGTCGAAACAAATTACACAAATTATTTCTTTTTATGAAAAATTTTAGTGAGAAATGTTGATGAATAATTACTTAATCGAAAGAAACCAACTAATTACAAACATCTTATAAAATAATGAAAATGGCATTGGATTTATATTTGGATTGATCTATATATCTCTCACAAGGAGAGTAAGAAGCGTAGTTTCACAATAAACATCTTAATGAAAATGGCATTGGATTTATATTTGGATTGATCTATATATCTCTCACAAGGAGAGTAAGAAGCGGAGTTTCACAATAAACATCTTAATGAAAATGGCATTGGATTTATATTTGGATTGATCTATATATCTCTCACAAGGAGAGTAAGAAGCGTAGTTTCACAATAAACATCTTAATGAAATGGTACTGAACGTATATTTGAATTGATTTATATATATATATATATCTCATAAGGAGAGTAAGAAGCGTAGTTTCACAATCAAACCATAGAACTAAAAGCTCGGATGGTCAAGTTGCTACACCACTCTCCTTAACTTACCTCTCCCAGGAGCATGTTAAACAATCGTATCTATCCCTTGCTCAACGAAGCATTAGGAGGAAGATGCATTAAATGGTACACTATCTACAAAAAATGATTTAACAAATTGTGGTGCAAGCAGAGCAAGGTGTGTTATTGCAGTGTTGTAAAAGTAAAAGCAGCATAAGACTGTCTAGCGTTTTTGAAAATTGAAATGTCTGATTCCGAAGGCAAAGACAAGGCCAAAGGCGAAACAAAAGCCAACCAACACAACTGCCACCACTCCCACCAAGTCGTAATGATACCCAAAATAGTCTCGTACAAAATGTTTCACGGGTTGGTGTGTCCCATCGGCCAGCCTTAAACTGGTCTCCACGTCTCCATATTGCGAGGACAAAAGGCCATAGAGCGTCCAGGCTACAGGATTCAACCAATAATACCATCTCCACCATACAGGAATCATCTGTCAAGTTGCAAGCACCAACCTTGTTTATTAGAATGCACTTTCACATAATTCCAACGCATTTGTTAATGGGGAAGAAGGCAACTTACCCGATGAGGAATCATAAATCCTGAGAAAAGATTCCACAGCATAAAGAAAGGTGCGGCTATAATTGCAGCAACATTATGGTCCGGGGTGATTGCCACTGTCATCATCCCAAAGAATGTGAAGTACATGAAGGTAAAATACATGAAGAGGAAATACCAAAAGACTTTCCCCGCCGACCACTCAAAGGAGGCCATGGAATAAAAGATCGATCCGTAGATGACTGCTTGGAGCAATATGTATGGAAATTCGATTGCCCCCTGCTTACATTTCAATATCATTAGGCCACACTGATATATAAAACAGAACTCCCAAAACAACTATTTAAAACTAAATTTCATTAAGTGCGATCCCATAAGTTGATGAAAACTATACACAGTTATTTAGAAGTTTCTTTCAATCTAATGGACTGTTGAAACCTCGTGTACATTGACTATTAAAACCATAATATGCAATTGTCCAAGCTTAAGTAAAATTTGATATCTTGTCACCCTGACCATCCATAGTTAACATTCCATGCATTGTCATACAGGACCCTGAATTTGACTGCCACCTTTCAACAAGTTAATGACTTGGGACTACATGATACGCACCTGAGCAAAAGCATACGGTAGAGCCGAATACATTCCAGCAGCTTTTTCCCGATAGAAAACCATTCTTTCCACTGAAATTACGGGTTGCACTGAAGATGAATTGGTCACACCCATGAAGAGAACGGCTGTATACATTGAACCCATGGCATTCAAAATATCCTGCTGTTCACTCCTGTACCACCACACAACATATGCCTTATCTTAGCCTTAAGGTTAACTCCCTTTAAATTTTAAAGAATTATAAGTAATGTAAGCATCAACAGGCATTGGTTCATTGCACTGGTTCTAAAGTTCTTTGGAAAACTACAAAGGAAAACTTATTTCTGGCAATTTTCCGGCATGAAAATATGAGTTCATCGTTAAAAAAGGTTTTTAACGTTTTACTTAAAGTACCTCCTGAAAATATAATTTTAATCCATCAGGGACAACAAAGGCTTTTTTCCACTCAGTGAAGCAAAGTTGAAAAGTTATTCAAATTATGAAGTAGCAGGCATACAACATCGAAGTACAAAAACACACTGTACGAGGAGCAGATTTAATCTAAATATGTGGGAATAGATAGGATTTACATATCTACGCAAAGGAGTGTTTAACAGTTACAGCACCTAAAAATGTGATTTGAAGCATAAAATTGAAACAACGATAAAAAATGAGTTCAGAACACCAACCTTTTGGATCCAAAATTCCAACATATAGTGCCAAACATTAATGAGATAATTAATGTGAAGAAAAGTCTAACTGCAGTGTAATGGGGGTTCCTCCAGTAGGACCAGTGCTGCTTCCATAGGCAAGCCATGCATTGTGCTAGAAAGGACTGAGAGTACTTTGTCTCAAAATGAAGCTCTCTTGAACCTGGAATTGGCTTGCTCAAACTATCTACCAGTGCCATGTTTTGCCTGTGATAGGAAAATGCACCACAAGATTGAAAACAAAATGTGAGAATCCAATGTAAAAGACTGAAGAGATCAATGAGACAAACTCACACACCTATACAATTCCGATTCTCTATAGATTTCACCGAAGTTGACCCCTAGACGGCGCTCTTCTGACATAGATGTTACTTCCAGCATCCATGTAGCTGGATTATACCCTTCCTTGATCTGTGGAACCCCCTCAATGGCCTACACAATTCGTTTTAAATTAGTTGAACCATATATGACAATTTTCAGCTAGGATTTGACTCTTAAGCTAGATGTAATGAGATTGTTTGTGAAAAGCATTGCGGTCAAATATATCTGGCATGACCAATTCCTTGTATATAAATTCAACTTCTTCTATGAAGGATTCAGCCCTATTGGTTCTTGTACAAGAAACTACAACTATTACAACTTCAAAAAACAAACTGTTCTTTAAAAGGTACCAGATTCAGGTCTGGATCTCTTGACAGAATAAAACTGTAGTGGATGGCATCTTACCGAAAAATATTCTATAAGTTTGTTAGAATTGCGACCCAATGGACCTGCATAGATAAGCTGACCTCCTCGCTTCATTAAGAATAGCTGCAGCACATTTCACTTAGCTTTAAGATGATGGCAATTTCACATGCTTAAGCAGAGCTATTTTAAGAAAATTAAGTCTTCACCTCATCAAATGCTTCAAAGATATCAATACTAGGCTGATGGATGGTGCAAACAATAGTTCTCCCTGTGTCAACAATATTTCTTACTGTTCTCATAATTATAGCTGCTGCCCGAGCATCCAAGCCTGATGTTGGCTCGTCCATGAATATAATTGAAGGATTGGCCACAAGCTCTACTGCTATTGTTAATCGCTTACGTTGTTCAGTAGATAGGCCATTCACTCCAGGAAGCCCAACCAAGGCACCTCTCAAAGAAGTGAGCTCCACAAGTTCCATTACTTCATCCACAAACATCTGAACATTGAAATTCATATTGTAATATTACATAAATAATTATATTCACTAAAAATCAAAATAGAGCAATAAGACTAGAGTAGGAAATTAGAATATTAGAAAGAAAACAAACTAAATAGATGGTGCCAAAAGAATTTGGGATTAATTTTCATTGAGAGTTCAATTTGGAAGAAAAATAATTACAATAAATATTTTCATAACAATTATCAAATATTTGAGTAGGTAGCAGGCTCTTTGCTTTGGGCTTTACCTGGTTTGTTAATCCACGAGTAGTGGGTCAAGGCATTAAAATGGAGATCCCAAACTTCAACGCTAGCAAGATTTAGACAGTTTTGGTGTATACCTCAAAAACATTACATAAATGATATTAACCACTTTTGCAAAGCTACAAAGATTTCTTGGATAGATTGCTGTATCTGTCATGGGATGATTGGCAATGCCATTGATCACATCATTTTTTAATTTCAAGCTGTTCTGCCTCCTTTTCAAAATCTTGATGCCACTCTTAACTTTTTTTCAAGGGACCACGATGCTAGATTAATGTGAGTGTGAAGGTCAGGCGTCCTGATTTTGAATTGACTTGAAGTGGATATGGTGTAACACAGTTTGCTGAAATTATTGCATTGGTGAGTTTGCTACAAAATTATGGTTAGCAATGAAACTAGGGACAAGGCTAATTATGGTGCCAACCAAGCTTCTGCATGCCCAACCTGTCTAGCAGATGATGACACTTCCAATCATATATTTCTCAATTGCAAGTGGACTGTTAAAATTTGGTCTCTTCACTGATATGCTTTTCCTCTTTCATGCTTGGATTGATGATCCAGATCACAGGAGATGTTAGTCTAGATGTGTCATATGCATAGAAACAATATTAATAATAAATCAGAGCTAAGGATTAATTAGAGAAAGACACCTAGGAGAGATATTAAAACTGGACTAGAAAAGTTTATTAATTTGTATGTTATGTACATGGCATACTCTTGAGGGATATTTATTTATTTGTTGTTTATCTTCCACATTCTATCTAAGCTATGTTATGTTTATTCTATGAAATCTGTTGTATGGATTATGCATACTGTTACAAATCTGAGAAAGCTAAAGAATCATAATAAAGTTAAAAGGTTTGATCTTCCACATGATTCTTCACCTTCTATTGATTAGGCTGAATGGCATCAAAATGTTACACTATCGGAACTCGGTGGTGTCATGGGTTATGAGTGAATATCTTAGTGGTTTGTTTTGTAAGGGCCTGGAACCCCAACAAAGCAGATGATTAAGACCACATAATGGCACCATGTCTGATCTACCCAGATTGTCTCATGCCACTAGAAAAATGTGTGGCATTCGGTGGAAATGTATTACTAATCTTGGAGAGACCACAATCCTCAGGTTAGTGTCCTATCCACAGACCATGAAGCATGATCTAACATTGTCCTAGGACATTAGAATGGTCTTAGCGACATCACCGGAGTTGTGTTTGAATTACCCACCTGGATCACTTGTCCCACCTTAAAAAGCACTAGTTCCAATTATGTTAATCCTAGTAAGCGTGTGGAAATACTTAGCCTTAGTGAACCATCTTCCCCAGTGAGTGAGTTGAACTGCTCTCAAAACTCCTAAGGTGCCAAATTGGAATCAGAATTGTGTATGGGTTAGGTGGATATAGTATGCCACAGCAAAATAAAATTTGAGGCCGGGTACCTCCATACCAAAAAACATATAAAAATCATAAATATATAACAATATTTAAATAGCATAATATTAACATGCTAAAATGTTAATAATTAGTTTTAATTTATTTTATGAAGTAACATATATGTTACATCCCGACTTTATAGCTACTATTGCATAGGGCAATTGATTGTAATGTTTGAATCTTTATAGTGAATAAAACAATGATGTTTTTGTTATCAATAATGGCGTTCTATTTAAATGATGGTTTCATTTGATTGTTACTTCAATTGATGTAATTTTGAATGAATGTTGCATAGAATTATAGAATAATGTTATTCTAACTTGTGAGATGTTTTTTACCTTTTTATGAGCATATGACTGCCGATGTCATGTCATGGTGCGCAGGTATGAAGACTGTTCCTCCAGACAGAGGAGAGACATCATTCGGGGAAGAACTTGGTCGGGTAAACAGTAACAATTACCAAATTGAGCATACACACACATACTATAGATTGAGTAAGCCAAGTCTGTTTGTCGAGATAACGGTAAGTCATCCATAGACTTGTCTAATTGACCTTAAGGTTCTGAATTCACTTCTTTATGTTTAAGAGATGTGATTGTTTAAACGTCAGACTTGCTATACCATGACCCAAGTATGAATGAGGTGAATGTTATGAGTTAATGATTGATTGGGAACGCACATACATCTATACATTGTAAACATGTATTTATATGTACAGACATATCAATACATGTGTATGTTAAGCAGACGGATATGCTCGTACACATGTGTCGACATGTATGTACGCATACATACGTATACACAGGTATATATATATGTACATACTCTACCTAGTGTTTATGGTGAAATTAATAATGTTTAATCTTAGCCTTTGAATTTAATAATACACCTATATACACATATACATGGGTACGTATAATGAAAGTATGCTGACTGGCTCGCAGTATACGTACTTTGAAAAATAAAAATGTATACGGGTATATTTGTATATTATTAAATATAATTATATATTTAGTATTATATATAATATAGTTTTTACAGGATATACATTTATGTATATAAGTTTATTTTAAACTTGATATATACATAGATATATATGATGTAGATTAAAACTATATTATAAATATATTAAATACAATAAAATTAAATATATATATTATATATCCTTTGGAAAATGAATAGAGTTAAATATATAAATATATATATTTAATGAGTTAAAAATATAAATAAATATATTTATATATCTTTTGGAGAAAATATTTGCAAATGTTTAAAGGATAAATAATGCATTGGGCTTTATTTCAAAAAGGATAAATAATGCGCAATATTTAGTAGAAGGAAAATTTTGAATAAAAATGAGTATCGAACCTGGGCTTAATATCGATTTTATTTAAAGCTTTATTTGAAACATATTAATCTATGAGAAGCAATTTCGAATGGAAAATAATCGAAGATTTCATTTTGTTTGAGATTATTAAAACAAGAGGAATCGAATTTATAAACATTTAAAAAGGCAGAAAACACGTTTTCTTTGAAAAACGCATAAAAACCGCCTGGGAAAGTCGCGCGTATGAAGAAAAACGCGTCAGAAACGCGGGGGCAAAGAACTGGTCACTGAGAAATGGTCGAATGCTAATCTCTTGGCCCGAAATGGTGACGTGGGAACATCATAACCTTGACCCTTTCATCTGAAACGAACTTCCTGTTTTAATTGCTTCAAAATAACCTAAAATCTGGAGAACGTCTTGAGCTGTCAAAATCCGCCATGTGAGTTGATTTATTCTGCAAATTGCTGTCATCTTAGAAGGTCGAATCACCTCCTTAATTCGCCACATTGCAAGTTTGAAATATTCTGTAGATGTCTGGCATTTTTCTTACCTTCTTAATAGCAAATTAGTTGAGCAGGGACCCTATATAAAGGACGTTACTTCATTCTTCAAATCACGCCTTTTGCTAAATTCTGAGTTGAGCTTTTGTGTGCGAATTCATCTGGAGAACATTTCTTTTCTGAGTATTTTACTGTGTGTGGGAGTAATTTCGGCTGTGAGAGTATTCATCATATCTGAGAGTATCATTGCATTAATCATTTATGCCAATCATCAATTCTGAGTTTAACATTAAAGGATAGAGATTATCCTTCATTCTGGTTTGAAAGTTCTCCGTCAATAACAAGAAGGCTGGAGATCTTTTGACTGAAGGAAAAAGGAGCTTCAGACTCAATCTAAATCACCATCTGCATAAGAGTATTTTTATAAATATCAGGCAAGCTATTCACCTTCTTATTCCATTCTAATATACTTCTAAAGTTCAATAGGCATTCTATTCGTTCATACTATAGAAGAGTTTTTGATCAAGGGTTGAATTCCTGTTTACTAAATGTACAAGGATAAGAATGTGATATTTTGTTCTATTCTTTAATGCTTGCAAAGATTAGGATTTGCACTTAGAATTCATAATCAAAGATAAGGCTGTGGAATTTAAGTAATAGTATTGTCTGTTTTCTTTTGTATGCATTGCTTGCATTAGTGTACAAACTACACTGGAAGCCTAGATACATTATAAAGTGTTTGCTTAATATTAACTCCATATGAAGAGTATATGTTTAAGTAGGTACTAAACACTAGGACGGGAATGATAGCATCGAGTCAAGTAACAATTTTCAGCTTAAGTCATTAAGGTTAACTTAGTGAAGCTTGTGTAACTCCTAGGCATTGATTTCCAGGAAAGGAGAGGACTTTGAGTTACTTGTTATGCTTTTCATTTTTAGTAGTTTAGTGTGATGTGGGAGGTCTAGGGTACGCACTACCCCAGAAGGACTAACCTACGCATAGTGTAAGAAAGCCTTAATGCAAATCGGCCCTAAGTAGTGTTTATGATAGATGACCTTCATTCGAAGTACTGAATGATAATACTTTGGCCAAAGTAGTGAAACGTACGACTGCCATGTAGACGTGAGTTAGTTGAGACTACACTGTCAGTTCATTGTGATCCGAGTACTAGTTCGAGATTGTGTAATAGCAAGGTTCTAGTTGTGTAGGACACAGCACTATGCTCAGTTGGTAATCGTTAAAGGATGCCCTACCAATCTCTTCTTCGAAGGGAGGGCCATCTATCTAACGATAGGTGTGCGGGGGACCGCATTATAAGTCCGTGGTTGGCGGAAAAGCGCCCGAGTGATGTTTCTCCTCCACAGCAAGCGGCCGATGTACCAAGATTTGAAAGGACGATCTCCTGGACCTTCTTACTACTATTTGTTTTAAAGCTCATTGGAGCTATGATAGTTAAGGTATGTATTCTTGTTTCATGTATTGTGAAGTTTTTATATTGAAGTGGAATCTTTATTGTAAACTAACATGACAATTTGTTCACGTTTTATCAATAAAGGAAAAGAAAAATTCTATTGCAATGACATGTTAACATGTTTACTTACTTTTAGGATGTAATTTATCGAAATTTTATTTTACGGAATGGTCGGGTTGTTACAATATAGAACTAAATAGTAAATATGAATATTTAAATGTATTTAATCATAATATTAAAAATAATCTATACACAAAACTAAAATACCCAAAAGTGCAAAACTACCATAAAATAAGTAGGTATAAAAGCAAAACTAAAATGGTTATTTAGACTTAAACCTGATGAGATTAAGTAGGTAAAATGCAATACTAATAAATAACTAAATAAATGGATTTTCCCATTGTCCCTGCAAGGAGCTTTAGCCCTTAACCCTTAACCCCGTGAGCCAACAACACACAAAAATCCTTTCCCCTTTTCACTTGACTGTTTGTTGTTGCTGCAACTCAAGACTATGAAATGTGTTTTTCAGTTTTTCCAGGTTTCCTTGTTGCTGCAAGACTTCAAACACAAAATGCATAATAATGCCAGACGTTTAGCATTTGCAGACAGTTGTTTAAGGTTTCACTAGTCAAAAAGTTCAAAAAATTCCACCAATAAAAACCAAACCCAGTCCACAGGCAATTCAGATCTGTACCTGATTCCAGTATGACTCATACCTGGAGGCTGGAAACATTGTTATTTCCAGCCAATTTGGTAACATAAGACAACTCTATATAACAAAATAGAACAATTTTGTGTATGCATCATTTCCAAAATCTAATCTAACATTAAAACTTAGGTTGTTTTGCTATTGAGTGTTTCTAAATGTGGAATATGTATAGCAATATGACACCAACTTCTTAAGAGTTGGTGCGCCATGATATAGGAAGGCGTCACTTCCAAGATCTTGTATCTCTTGCCATCTACTAGTACGATGATACTCCATAGATTGGCTAGATATGTACCATAGTGATTATGCATGCATGAATGCCCAAGGACTATATAAAAAACATCAATTGGCACTTTATCACAAATCATCTCATCTGTGAAAAGATGTATGGAATATGATGAGCAGCATTGATGAGTGGCATGCGTACCTTTGGTGTTATCAAAACTGAACCATCCCAATTTGTAAGGCTACAAATGAGGCATGGTTGAAAATTTCAATCACTTGATAATTGCTTGAGGAATGAAGTTCTCTACTGCCATTGATCAACTCTTGCACCCACATCTTTTAATGGAATCGGCAGGTATGCTTCTTCTTGAGACTGGTGTAATAAAGGCGCAGGCTCATGTGGAGGCAATCACAACACTTGGATCACAGTCAACGATGCTATCTTGAAAATCCTCTATATCTACCAGTACCCACGTGGCAGTCTGCATATGAGAGGTTGCTTATTTAATCTTCAATGACAGCCACATAATGATAGGATTTTCCATAAGTATTAACCCTCGCTGTCTTTAGTTTGGACAGAATGAATGGCTGTAGACCACCGTGGTAGTTCAAGGCTCTGTGATGCTCTGGCTCAAACAGCTCAAGATTTGCATAGAGGTCAGTGTGGTCTTGGACTAATTGATCATTTCCTTTATGTAATTGTTCCCAACAAATATGTCAATCATCATGGATAACTCCAGGATAATATTAATACATGAAGACCTCTAGGAATTTCTCCCATGTTATGTCAGATTCTTCTTTTGTTTGATATTTTTCCTATAGAGTGATTACTTGTCACCAATTCTTAATGGGGTGAAATACTTTCAAAAGTGAAACCTTGATATTTTCTTCATCAGAGAAATCATTCATGGAAAAGTATATTTCTAAATAACATATTTAATCATCTATTGCATTAGCATCAATTCTACCCTCAAACACAAGAGTGTCTAAATTTACTTGAAAATTATGGGGGATTCAACCTCCAAATGGAATGGTATGGCTAAGGATTATGCCAATTGAAACACCCATTCAAGGACTGCAGCAAACTTGTTGAACTTTTAAGGATTAAGCTAAAGTGCCTTTGAAATTCCATCATCAATCATTTCTTAGTTTAAATCCTATGATCCATGCTCTCACTATGTCTAATTCCATGGTTACCATATGATACTTGATGATACATAATGTTACAAATTCATTTGATAAAAAACCATTATGGGAGTCAAAGTAATTGATCTTTCACATGACTCTTCAACTTCTAACAGTGACCTAAACAGTTCTAAAATGTAATATCAATGTAACCATATATTGTGGGTGGTCCTCAATAGCTTGCTTTGTAGGTGTCTGGAACCAGTCGAAATTGATGATGAAGACCATACAAGGTTTAGTGTGGACTTCAATGGTGCAATGTCCAATCTACCTAGATTATCTCACACCTCTGGAAACTTTTGTGCTACATCTTGTGAAGATGGTTCCTTGGAGTACTAAAAAGTGAAAACCATGAACCATGGATCAGCTTTTCCGTAGACCATGAGTTGGCAGCATCACTAGAGTTGTGTTCAAATAATAGACCTAGATCATTTGGTCATTTCAAAAATGGGTTTTTCTTCCATCACCTTGCAGTGGAGGTTAGCATTACTATTCTCTGTCAAATCCTCTTTTTCTTCTTTTCACATTCACCTTCATATGAGAAAAAAAGTACTAAAACTTTTTAAACATTTTCAGATTAAATCCCATTTCCATGCATACAATTCTCTACATGCTTAACTGCAATAAATATTGCAGAACTTCATCATCAAGAAAGGTGTTTGTTATATGTGTGTTATCTTCCTCAATTTCAATTTCAGGCATGCTTCACACAGGCACACCATTTTCCCCAACCTTCATCATTGTGTTTCTTCTCCTCCTCCCAAATCTCCATTTATTCATTCTATTGCATGATATTCCTCCATCGTGGTGCACTTTACAAGTACATCACCTTCCACTAGATAGAAACTTGTCGTCTTTTCTAATAGACAACTCACTTAAGCAATTATTTCTTCTCTTGTTTCGCCAATTTTTAAAAACAAATCCACATCAGTCACCCTCGTTGGAAGATCTCTTCTCCTACTTGCAAATCTCCATTTAAGTATTCTATTGCATCATATTCCTTCACCATGGTCCACTCTTACTAGATGGGAACTGACCAGCCTTTCCAATGGAGAACTCATTTAAGCGATCATTTCTACTTTAGTTGCATCATTCTTAAAATGCAAAGCCACTTCAATCACCCTCATTTGAAATGCAAATCCACTTCAGTCACCCTCATTCATTGGAAAATTGATTTGCTGTCTTCAACACTTTTTAGTCCTCCAATGTCTGCCCATCCTCTTCTGCACTGTACTTTCTTCTCCGACCTGCATATTAGATTAATCCATTTGACCAATACAACTCTCTTGGCAACTTTTTTGGCTACGTGTAACAGTGCAACAATGTACTAGGGTTCCTTATCTGTATACCCATTTTATCCACTCTGTAAGGCTATGCC
The DNA here is from genome assembly GCA_007258455.2 of Sequoia sempervirens. NCBI lineage: Eukaryota > Viridiplantae > Streptophyta > Pinopsida > Cupressales > Cupressaceae > Sequoia > Sequoia sempervirens. The sequence continues at coordinate 109,007,989 of VDFB02058242.1, forward strand.
TATCTCTTTCAACAATTTAACACCTTTCTTCTACAGTCTCTCCAACAATGATTAGTTCTAACTTCTTGATGGCCTGCTTGCACTCACCAGAAATTTATTAAATATTCTCCTATCCCTCCCAGCATTTTTTGTTGCTCTGTTACCCGCCCATGCAGAGCACCTCCGAACTTGGCTTTGCATCTTTTTTTCCAACATCAAGATCTAAAGATCCAAATACAATACATTAAAGAAGACTACCACTGTCATGTGTAGTTCACTGAAGAAAGACAACTCAAATAAAACTTTAAAGCTTTCATCTTTTATTAAATGTCCTGCTTGCTCTCACCAGAAATTTAATAAATGTCCTATCCTTCCCAGCATCTTTTGGTTGCTCAGATACCAATTGATGCAGAGCACCTCAGAACTTGGCTTGCATCTTTTGTTCCATCAGCAAAATCAGTCTCTCAACTTGATGTTGAACATAGAGATCCGAATACAAAACATAAAAGAAGACTACCACTATTACAAGTACAGCTCACTGAAAAAACACAATTCAAACAAAACACGGGAGCTTTCAGATCATAAATGTACATATCATGATGAAAAGGAGGAAAAAGCAGTCTTCAATACCATTAAGAAATCTTTTTAAACATTTTGATTAGTTGATGATTTTTGGTTTGACGGATTGCAGCTCTGCAATCTTGTTAAAGGAAGGAGAAGTTGACTGATGCAGCCCAACGGTTTGGTTGGCCATTTCAAAAGAGATGATATTCAAGTTGAGGAGTGAAACTTTATTTTTGCCACCAAAGAGATGTGGACAAATTGTTCCTGCTTACACAGCTTGTCAAATTGTAAAAGATAAGAAACAAAATGCATGTTTATATAACATCCTTTCCAACTACTGCAAACCCAGTGAGGGAATGATTCAGATTTCAGTGAATGTAGTGGTGAACCAATTTTCTAAGATGACAGACTGCATTCCTTATAAAAAGCCCGACTATCACTCATTTCTTCTTTAAAGAATAAGTGTGGTTGCATGCCGTTCCAAAATCCATAACCATTCACCAAAACATTAAGTTCTGATGTCACTTTTGAGAACAATATAGAAAAAGATTGCAGTATAGTTCAAGATACCACACCCAAATGGTTGGTCAAAGAGAGATACTGAATAGACATTTGGGAAAGTTTAACAAGTGATAACACTAAGCAAAAGGATTTGATTTTCATTTCAGCACAGGTTGAATATGCATATAATTCCAGCATAAACAGGAAATTCTCCCTTCCAAATTGTCTGTGGCCCAAACCCGAAGGAGTTATGAATTTTTTGAATTTACTGGAATAACTTGAATTAATCAAGATGCAGAAGATTTTGTTAAACACATCTATGAAGTTTAACGAGGAAGAAATCATTTGTAGAAGGCAAACAAACTGTACAAGGAAAGGAAATATTTACATCCAAGGGAAAAGATATTTGGCTATAGGGTGATTTAGCAATGGTTCAACTGCACAAGAAAATATATCCAACAAATAAAGAAAATTTATCCTTGTAAAATCCTAAGAAAGATTAAATAAAATGTCTGTTTGATTGACTCATCAGAAAAAAGTTGACATTGGTGGAGTGTTTAATGCAGAAAATTTGTTGATATGACCATTGCTGAATGTGTTTCTCTATGTTTCCAATTAATAACAGCTGTCTACGTAATGCTTCTTTGTAGTTTATTTCTATCAACTCTTTACAATTGTTCTAGCTGTCTATTGGTTTTTTTAATTTATTGATATCTACCCTTTACAGCTCTTCAAACTGTCCACTTATCTTTTCATTTATTTCTATTATCTTTTACAGTTGTTTCAAGTGTCACCTACTTGTATCTAGCCACCTAATCAGCTGTCTTACTTTAACTTTATTTTTATCACCCCATTTGCATGTGGATTATACTTAACTTTCTAACTACATGGTAGTGTCGTCATCATTTCCTCAATACTTAGAGGAAATTGTCCACAATGTCTACATGAGATTTTGGAATTCCTTTGCAAAAAGTGAACTCAGAGAACCATTTGGCCTGAGCTGGTGGAGTTATTTTTAAGTCAGCATGGTATGAATGTAGTGGTTCTCCCCTTGCAATTGGTGTAGAGCTCAATATCAAGCAAAGCATTTTTTGCCAATAGTTGTTGAAATTTTGGAATGGTAACCTTCAGATGAGTGATAAATATATCTTTCTCCAACTGAGATGGCTCAAAGAAATTGAGATTGCTCACATTGACAACATCATGGATGACAAGCTGAGGTAAAGGCATTAGGTCCAATTTCTTGGAGAACAGTGTCAAAGTCCATTGGAAAGATTAGACTGGCTACAAAGAGAGCACTGACAGATGTAATCTGTAACCTTCTTCCACATAGAAGGCCAATAAAAGTACCATTTAAGATGTTGCAAGATCTTCTAGACCCTAAAATGGAGGATGAGTGAGCTTCCTTCAACAGAAGTTGGTGAGAAGGGACTCATGGGAACACAAAGTTAAATGAAAATACCACAATCACGGAAAGGTTTTTGGTTTACCAATATCAAATTTTGTAAAGCTTGAACAATCAGGGAAAATTGAGTATCCGTGGAGTAGTAAGACTTCCAATCATAATATATGGCACATTGAGCATCCAAAATGCTATCTATCCGAGTATAAGGATGGCTAAGATCTGCCACTTTGTTGGTGACACCCCCTAATATTTAATCACTAAATGAAACAATTGAATATAAGATGCCCACTTTGAACGCATTGTTCTTGTAGGGCCCTTTATATAGTGGCAGTGGGAGGGCAAGATGAGGAGGCACCTTTCTTTAAATAGAACCCAAATTCCCCATCCACCCTATCTATGGTTGGGGAGGGCCAAGAGAAGGGCAAGCAGTTCATGGGGGGTTTCCCTTTACCGTTAGGGAGAGGAGGCCCAAGGCCCTTCATTCTGACTCAGGCGACATTTATAATGAATAGATGGGTTGGCTGATGACAGATAATTGATCTCATTCATCCCAGCTGAGAATTTAAAACATGAAGGGGTTGGTGTTCAACATGCAAAATTACCTTTGCATCATGAATACAATGACATTGCTACTTGAACACTTGGACCAAGGCAAAGAACACTCTGTCATCCCTGTTGTAATTGAGCTCAGCATGTGACAATGCTTCAAAACGATAGATCATTTAGATGTCCTATCTGCTTATGTATTGTGCATACGGCATATGGGAAGCAGTAGTCTCAATCTGAAGTGGTTCTAGCAAGTCAAGGGGAGCAAGCACTGAAGTAAAGCAAACAAAAAACAACTTGAGTTACTAGTGGGCTCCAATTAATATCCTTTTGATTGGATGCCACATCCCCATAAAACCAACCTATAATAATCAAACATTTTTAGTCCCAATGTAATTCAGACTAGTGTTGAAACTAGTAATGACTGATGTGTGGTAATTATGAATAATCATATGACTCTATACGTGTTGCTTGTTTGAATCCCATAAATTATAAGTTCTTAGCTGAATGGAAATTTATTGTACTTGAACAATTGCCAAATTCTAACATTGTGTACTCATGTGCAAGGTACGACATGATAAGTCGCCAATTTAGTCAGGGACAAGATGATGCAGATTTTGCATTCTATCAAGAATGTCCATTATGCCAAAACTAGTTCCATAGCCATCATGTATGAAACATTAAAAGTCCATGTGGCAAGTGTTTCTATGTTAGCAGGTTCTCTCGACACCACCGCCCCCCCCAAACGCTTATGGGTTTAGTCTGAAGCTAGGCCTAAGGCTGATACACTACTAGGTTCACCTAGGGTGCCTGAGTGAGACCTTGGGCAAACCCAAACTGAACCCGAGCGAACCCAAGGGGACCCACAGGTTGCCCTTAAGAAAGAAAAAGAAAATTGCATTTTTAAATTTTTTTAAAACATTTCTATAAACAAAAAATTGCCAAATACCTATTTTCACCCTCAAGTGATTGTGGTTTCAAAGGCTTTGCCCCCAAACCCCCACAAGGGGGAACCGCCCCCCAGCCCCATTGAGGTCTCCATTCCTAGACCCCCACTAGTTGCCATCCCCAGATCTAGGCCCTTGGTTCCCTTAGTTAAGTGCAGTTTGATTGCATGCAAAAGAAGTTGAGGATTTGTCTTTGTGCACTCCAACTTGCATCTCGTGTCACATAAGAAAATTGATTACAATGAGGGGGTGATGTGATGAGGAATTGTGATCTAACTCTGGAGTGTGCTGACTTAGACATTATTGTTGCACAACTTGCCGAAATCTCTTTAAATGAGGCATCTTGTAAATATGGCATGGCTAGTGGAAATGGCATTATAAGTTATAACTCATTGTGGTTCAAATGAGATTGAACCAAATGTTGACTTTGATGCTCTAGATGAAGAGCAATATGAAAATTATTGCATATTGATTGTAATTTTCATTGTGTATTGACATTTGAAAAATCACTAGATTATAAATTTAAGAGTTTTTTCATTTTTGCAAATAATGAGGCATTTAATTTTTTGTTTATGGGCAATTATAAGTATCATTGTTTATATATATATAGTCAAACCCGTACCCGAACCCAAGGAAAAAAATTACCACACTCTCATACCCAAACCCCATACCTGAACTCGGACTAGGACTTGATAACTTAGATTTAAATGATCTTTGTTAAGTAAATTAAGGTCATCTCTTCTACGAAATTGCATTGTATGTTATTACAATAGAATTGAAATTATAATATTTAATGTTATCTTAATGCCAATTGTGATTTTAATTAAAAGGGTTAAATAAACCTTATTTGCATTATAACTTGAAATAATTAATTCTACTAGTTAGTATTAAATTAGGAGCTACTCATATCTCATCCAAGTGGGGAGAATTTAAAATATAGCATACATAAATATATATAGGGCACTAACTATAGAGCATTTAGAGATCAATGCAGTGCTGTCAAAAAGCACATGATGGAAATGAAGGAAGAGAAATGACCATAGCCAGGAATATTGGAGCACTATGAGAAGGTTGTTGGAAGAGAATGTATCTATATATTGAAGGGAATTGGCCAAGTAAAATGGAGGTGGTTGTTTAAGTAGGAGCTCGAGTTGGCATGCAGATGAGACCAGTGAGATCAGTTTAGTTTCAAATTGCATTATTTCCAATTTGAAAATCTCCTAGAAAGAGTCGAAAGAGTCCATATTCTTGTTATTTAGTGCTCAGTTAGATCTGCCCTTTATCTTTTATATTACATTACCTTTCAATAAACTGATCTGTCTAAATAAAAATTACCATCTTTTATAAAGAGTTGATTGGTAATTTTGTTCAAGCATGTGAAGGTCAAGGTCCAAATGGACCTGAATGCCTATTCTTGTTGTTTTGTTATCTAACTTCCATCTCACAATAGATATATGAAGTACATAGTTACACTATTATTGATAGGAATGAGATACACGTTGTGGCATCACCAAAACTGGTATTCAGCTGACCCACCTGTGGAATAAGAGTCTTCTACCCACCTTTAAATTTCTATCCAGATAGGCTTAGTCTTAGTTAGCTGTGTTTAGCCAATTACTGTGCACCTTATTCCAGCCAGGTGACCTACTGTCTTTAAAATGATTGAATTGTATGATAGAACTGGTTCTCACTGTTATATGGACTGTGTGCACTGAATTGATGAGCAGCTTCTTTTGGCTGGGATAGTTGCCCTTATATGCATGTGAATATCAGCATCTTGATTTAGGAAGGGTGTACTTATAATTTTAATCAGTGCTTCTGCTGTAGGTGTGAAGAATGGTCACCCTCCCATAAATCATTGGTATATCAAATAAATGTTTGCATATTGGAAGTAATTCTGCAAGTTGGAATTAGCCCGAACGGGTAGTAGAGTAGGCTTGGGCAGTGGGTTTGCTCCCCATTGGTCTCGGGTTCGACTCTGCTCCCGGGTTTAAGAGGTGGGACTTCTTGCGGGCGGGGGATCTCACCCGCAGGAAACTAGTCTCGCCCTAGCTCGCCTCAGGTACCCAAGGTAAGGGCTGCTGGGCCGCTGGGCTGGGTCGCGGGGACACCCCTGTAGTATAAAAAGAAAAAAAATTCTGCAAGTTGGAATTTATCAAATCTTCATTTGCTTTTAATATAAATAAACCAAGAATTTACATCCAGCACATTGAAAGAATGGGCCAGTGATCACAGCCCAAGAATGATTTGGTTGCTGTAGGATACGTTTGCCTTTGCAAAAGCTAGGCACACGGCTTAGAATTCAAGATCACCTGAGGCCACAAGCATGTGCACCAGAAGTTCCTTATTTTATTTGATTTTCACAAGACTTAGTGCCACATCAGTCATCTAAGGAAGTTTTGAATGTTTATAATCCAAGTCATGGAATCATATGAAGAAATGAGAAGGTGGTGCACATGCCAGCCAAGCACCCTTCAACATAGGTATTATTTTTACTTTATGTGCATTTAATCCCTCATACTTTAGAGACGTAGATATGGAGAAGTTTATAAGATACTTGGCATTAAGAATAAGGTGAAGTTGATCAAACAGGGCACAGACGGAGCAAGCCAAGCGCATTAACAAAAAGGCAATTTTAAGATTATACTGAGACTTAGTCCCGCATGTATTATGTGTAGTGATAGCAGGCATTTATAAGGCATAGCAATTAGGAAGTGGAGACCAGCCCAACTGTGTAGACCATGGGTTTGAAGCGTAAGTTTTACACAATGGATTTTGAAGTTTTAAAACATTTGTTAGCTCCACGTGCATCATGCAAAATAAGTTCAAAGGTTTATAAGATATAGTGTGCCCTCTGGTAGGTAAAGTCATAGGAAAGGGAGGGCTGATGTCCCTTCCTTGTGCACCCAAATTGGAGGTTTGAGACCCCTCCTGCACAACCCAATAAAGCACACAATTGGCTGTTGAAGACTTGCTGGTTACTCGAGCAATGGGGTGATTTGCTCCAAGACCTGGCAAATACAAATAATATCTTATTAAACAAATCTAAAAACCAATATTTGTTGAGGGGGCAAGAACTTAATACTATAGAAATTAGCATTTTAAAATATATTATTAATAACCATATAATGTGATAGAACAGTAATTGAATACTTATATGGCTGGCTGAGTGTACAATGAGACCATATAGACAATTGAATCATAAAATGATAAAACTAAAAGGAAATTGCAACCTTGACTGAATAACTTAGCCAATTGTTATGATTAGCCCAACCAATCACCTAAGACTTAGAAATTGCAATTCGGTATGTAAGCCAGCTTAAATTGTACTATGTTATGGTTAACTAGTCTAGGCTGTGTCAAACCTGTAGGTCAACATGGTTAGGATTAGATTGTTAATACTTGATTATACATAGTGTTGGCGTAAAATCTAACACCTCTGGAGTGCAGGTTTGTACGGACAGCTATGTACACTACGCAATGAGTGCTCTTCAAATTAGGAGGGGAAGCTCCCTCGTTGTGCTGGAATGCATGAAAAAGAAAAGTAATCTAAGTCCTATCTTTTTGTTCTCAGCTGGAAGAGGCACAAGGTTAAGAAAACCAAGAACGTTGCAGCTAAGGATTTTCTGGTTTCGTAGATCATTAACTACAACTAAGCTATCTACTTTAAATCTATCCAATTTCCTCAAGAAAACAGAGCATGAGGAAATGGAGCAGGGTTTTGACTATCGGACGATAAACGAGTTTAGATTCTCTACTTGAAGGCAAGGTGGCGCATCTATCAGCTCAATCTAGACAAGTTTATTGGGCACAAAAAAGATTTAAGAATTTACCATGACAATCTTATGAAACCCTATGTGGCATAACACTTGATCAAAATAGTATCTATCAGCTCAATCTAGACAAGTTTATTGGGCACAAAAAAGATTTAAGAATTTACCATGACAATCTTATGAAACCCTATGTGGCATAACACTTGATCAAAATAGTAAAGACTTACAAAACAGATTTATCATCACAACCTCTTGAAACCCTATGTGGCATAACAATTGATCACAATGGTAAAGATACACAAAACAGATTTATCATCACAATCTCTTGAAACCCTATGTGGCATAACAATTGATCATAATGGTAAAGTTGCACAAAACAGAAAGAATTCACCATTACAATTGCATGAAACCCTATGTGGCATAACAATTAATCGTAATAGTGAAGACACATGAACAAATACCAAAAGAGCAATATTGAGGGCAAGGTAGGCGCAGCATATATTTCTCTCTCAAGCAAAAGTTAATTACAAATGAGCAAAAGCTCTTATTTATATACATCAAGGTGTAGGGAACCCTAAAATCACCTTGAGTCAACTACAGTCTTGCAATGCATGCAAGATTTATTACTAAACCCTAATGAAATAAACTATACAGTTAACTGGAAAGCTACCATCAGTTAACCGATACATTTAACCTAAATAGACCATGTGCAAGCATGCACGTCCTTATTTAAAGCAAAGTTAACTGGACACTACCCTCAGTTAACTGGAAACCCTAACCCTAACTCCTGTGATGATAATTCCAAGGACGAGATAAGCATGTGTTAAGTCAGCAAGTAAACTCAAGACTGAAAGTCGAGTTAACTGCTGCTCATGACTCAACCCTTGAAATTAACTGCAGGTTCCAACTGGCAGATCACTCCATGTCATCTCGGTCTAACACTTCAACCAAGAACTCCTCAATCTCTCTGTCATCTGGCACTTTGATGCTGTTCAAAGCAATAATAATCTGCCTCTTCAATTCCTTGTCGCCTTCTTTGACTGCATGTATGCATTCTCTGACATCTTCAGCCGCCTTCTTGAAACTAACTGAAATTACTGAAAATGTGATCAAAACCTCCATCAAGATATCACGAACATGCTTCTGAAACTCAGTTTGTACAACCTCGAGATCAGCGTAGGTACCATTTTCACGAAGATAATGGCACAAGATTTGAGTGATTTTGGCGGCTCCGTAAATGAAGTGATCTCTATTCCTTTTGCAACATAACGCTTCTTTGTCAGCTGCTCTGATGAAAACTTAAATTAAGACCGATTTGGTCTCGAATTCAGTCTAGTTGAATCGCCTTCTCAAAAACTTGCCCATTGACTGTGAACACGGCTATCTTCTGACAACTTTCTCAGAAAGCTAAAATGGCTCCTAGTGAGGCTAAAAATACCCTATCGGAGGATAATTTTCACCAAAAATTCTGAGACATGGGTTTTGTCCGGAAAATGATTCTAAGACAACCCACAACGTCAAAATTGTGAAAAAACATCGTTTAGCCTAACATGCAAAGACTTTTCAGTTGAGAACTGCAGGGGTTTTAGAGCTTCTCGGGGAAATTTTTCTTGAGAAAATCTGGAACATGGGTTTTATGCACAACGGAATTCTGAACAAACCCAGATGACTGAATTCTTGAAAAAATGTGTTTCAAGCCCACATGCAAAGAGATTCTCGGAAAAAAGCACAAAGCTTCAGAATGAAGGCTACGGGGCGATTTCCTCGAAAAAATCTAAGACGTGGGTTTTGCAGCAAATGCTGAAATATGCGAACCCAGATGATCAGATTCTGAATATGTGTTGAATTTCTTTGACATGCGAAGAAAGTACCTAAGGTGAGAAATAGAAGAAATAAGACAGAAGATAGAAAGTTTTGCTTGTTTGCTTCTGAAAAATCTGCCAATCTCTGTTGTAGAACTTGATGAAACCTGCATGCAAAGTGAAAATAAAGTCTAGAATCGCCTTCCTCTGAACAATCTGAACTCGTTGCTATGAAGAATGCTGAATTCGGACACCTGTAGCACCTTTAGCTTGCTGCTCGCTCAAGAAGAATGTGAACTTCGAAGCTAAAGATGATGAAATAATGGACGCCATTGCTTGGTTAAATAGATTTTCATCTATGAAATTCGCATAAGGCATAGAATCCATGAAAAGTGCACTTGGCTTGTGATTGGACCTCATTCTAGTTAACTGAAACTCGAATATGCTAAATAAATCGCCATGCATTAGGGTTTGCCTTTCAATACTTCAGTTCAACACTTCATGCGACTTTGACTTCAGTTAGCACTTCATATTAAGTTCGCCATCCTTCACACTTGCTTTAGATTCACAAATTTGAACTAAGGCGTCCCTTTTGATAACTAAAGTTAGCAATCAAGAATTCGCCATATTTCATGCAATGAATATTCTAAATATAGCGACCCTTTCAAGACTTCAGTTGGCCTTCAAGAAGTGTGCCAACTTCACACTTATGCTTCAATTCAATTCTAAAAATAACAACCCTTTTAGAACTAAAGTTATCATTCCTTAGAAAATGAGTAGCTTCACTAATTTATGCTTCATCAATAAAATCTAAATATGGCGACCCTTTTGATAAGTTCAGTTAACACTCAAATGCGCCATACTTCACAAATTTATGCTTCATTAATTTATGCCGTCCCTTCTAGAACTCCAGTTGACACTCAATGAAGCGCCATCTTCACTAAAATCTTCACAATTGCAACCAAATTCGCCATGCATGTGAACTCTAGTTGACATTTACTGATAATCTTCAATTAAGTCAACATGCAATCAAGTTAACTCAACATGCAATCAAGTTAACTCAACATGCAAACTAGTTAACTCGACATGCGAACTGAAAGATCACTCAACATGCCAATATATGAACTGAAGATGACAACCCAGAAAACGTTTAGTCTAACTACAATCAGAACTCCAGTTAGGGCGTCCATTCAACTCTCTTTCAAAAATCCAACTTTGAGCTCTTAAGGCGAATTCCAGACTTAGCCAAATTTCATGAAAATTTAAGCTAAAACCTCTGCCGGGACCTCTGTTCATCTTCTGACACTGGCTGACTGACTTCTCCGATTGGCTGGCTGACAGGTGCATCGCAGAGCTGAGCAAAAACTGATCAAAAGGCATCTTGAGACTGAAAACCATAAAACTGACATCTGAAGGCTCAAAAATCCAAGCGCCTTTTTCAAAAGCTGCGCTTTTCTCAGACTCGGTCAAATTTCGACATCGCATCTCGAACGAAGGGAAAAATAAATCCTTCATAACCGATTTATCAACTTCAGGACTGGATCTCAGGTTCACTGCGGTTGACTTCATTTGCATGACAGCTACAAAGGCACATTTCCCAAGAAAACATCATTTGAGGGGTGAAAAACAAGGGCGCCTTTTTGAAAAGTTGCTCTTTTTCCTCCAGACTTAGCCATTTCTGGAAATGACAAAAATAATATAAAAACTTTGACTGCAAGCTGCTGAGACATTTTCTGATAGAGACAGGCAATGGAAAGTTGAACGTAACACGGACACATTGAACATCTGATATCATCAAAATGAAAGCATTAAAGGCTTGAAAAGCTCAGGCGCCTTTCTGAAAATGTGCTCTTTTGCTTTTTCTTTGATATTCTGACTAAGATTTGACCCTATGTTTGACCTCTGGTTCACTGACTTCAGCAACTCAAATTCACCCACTGACGGATGCGTCGCGAAGCTCGAACAAACGTGAGACAAACATCTTGGATGGCATTCAGTCAAAATCCTTCATTTGGCACCTCAAAAAGATGGGCGCCATTCTCAGAAGCTGCGCTTTTCTCCAGTGTTAGTCAATTCTTACTTTCTCCTCGTTTTACGCTGTATCTTCCATAACTTGCTCGAAACAGGTCTGTTTGACAGGCTTGATAGCTCACTGTGAAGCTAACGTGATGCCGGACAAATGTCTGCTGGAGGTAGCAAACCCTAAAAAACAGGATCTGGGCCCCTAAAAGATAGGGCGCCCTTTTGAAAAAGTGCTCCCTTCTCCAGAGATAGAAAATTTTGATGATTTTCCTTCAAATTTTCACTTTTCTTAAATCTCTTCAGGAACAGACTGACATGACATTGACACCAACTCCATATTTGAAAACTCCAAAAACGACCTTCTGACATCACTTTAACAAGGTTAAGACTCAATTAAGCAAAATGCCTTAGTGAAGCAAAAATTTTGGTTTTGGGTACAACACATAGTTTCCAATTTAGAAAATGATACAAGAACAATCACCTATAGCATATGTGTATAAGAGAACAATGCCCTCTACCTATCCCCTCTTAGGCTTAAACTCAGCCTTGGTTGTGATGCCATAGGTGATTGTTCTTGTATCACTTTCTAAATTGGAAACTATGTATAATCAAGTATTAACACATAGATTATACTTGATTATCTACAATTCCCAATTTAGAGAGTGATACAAGAACCATCACCTATGGCATCAAAACCAAGGCTCAGTTTAAGGACCCGAGAGGGCATAGGCAAAGGGCATTGTTCTCTTACATGCATAGATAGCCTGGCTTACCCTGAGGCATACACCAAACCTAGAAAGCCTATGACCTAACCGTAGATAACATTAGTTATCCTATGAACAATAAGAGCCAAGAAGAATACTTTGCAAGTAGGTGCAAGTAGTTGTCTCCGTGTGTATAGCTAGCAAATACCAAAGCATGCAGGTGATTAGAGGCTAGAAGCTTCCCATCTCAGGTTGGCTTAGTGGGCAGTGGTGTAATCAACAAGAAATAGAATCTATTTTCTGCCAATGCTATGTTTTGTATTTCTGCATTATGTGTTTGTATAATTGTGAACTGGATTGCGCAGTTGATGTCCTTGCATGTTGTCAACAAGTAGTATGGAATGCTTATTATGGCATCACAGTGGCAAAGAGCCAAGAAAGGGAAAAAGAGATGTATTATGGGATGCACTAACTTTCCACTTTCCAACTAGTCACAAATATGAAACAGGTTTGTCAGTTGGTGAACCAGGTAAAAGAAGTTTGATAATGCAATAGTGTTGCATTCACTGGTCATTGTTTGGGTTTTGGATGTTATGCATGTAATTTGATGTTGTTTGTGATATGTTTGTATACTTGTATTTATAAGTTTACACCCAATAATATACTAGATATTAGCATTATAAATTATAAACTATCTCCTAGGATAGTACAATAAAATACATAGAGATGGGGTGGGGAAGGAGCTTTACTCACTTGATTGGGATCACCTTGCACTATTCCACTCAAATGCCAAGAGTATCAAAAGCAAATTTCCAGGGGATGCTTGTTCGTGATCATTGGCTTCATCATGGAAAACTGTACCAAACTATATTGATATATTGGTATTATGAATATATGCTTGGTGCATTGAATGGATTTAAGGATATAATACAACAATGCCATCAATCATGTTTTGTTCTCTAATTTATGATTAGAACCTTAATCCAGCTTTTGTACTTGTAACTACATTGTAAAGTATGTGTGCTAAGACATATTTGTATTAATGAAATGAAACCACATGTTACATGGTTAAATAGTAATTGTGAAATGACCTTTTTGTGATTATACTATGTAGAGTCGTATTGGTGCAATGCAAAGTTTAGACAAGAATTATTGAGAAATAGTGTCATGGAAAAAAGCAATCCACATGTTACATGGTTAAATAGTTAATTGTGAAATGCCATTTTGTGATTATACTGAGAAGAATTGTATTGGTACAATGCAAAGTTTAGACAAGAATAATGGAGTAATAGTGTCATGAAGAAAAACATAAACACACACACACACACACATATGTATGCAATCCACCATTTCTACTTGTAACTACATTATAAATTATGTAAGCTAAGACATAATTCTATTAATGAAATGAAACCACATGTTACATGGTTAAATAGTTAATTGTGAAATGACCTTTTCGTGATTGAACTCTGTAGAATTGTAAAGTTCATGTCTGCAAGAAAACTCTTAAGATCTAAAGTGTTGGATAGAATGGGCCACTCCTAAAGGACCTTTATTTTTTATAGATTTGCATGTATTTTGTGCTCATTAATGAGGACCAATTACTTTATTGAGCTATGACCAAACGAATTTATCTTTTCTTAGAGATGATGTTGGCAAAGAAGAACCAAAATATCATCTACACATTGACTAGGTCATCCCATGACTTGTAGAGAAAGTTGCCATGAAGGTAGACAACATCAAATTAGCCACGATGGGATCACAAAACATCATTAATGAAGTGATTGAAAGTGGCAAGTACATTGGTAATGTTGAAAGGCATGAAAAACTACTAGCATAGTCCAAACTTGGTCTTAAAAGTTGCTTCCAAACATCTTGAGGCTCCATGCAAATTTGACAAAACAGCCTAGGTGAACTTGATGCAAAGGACATCATCAATGTGTTTGTACCTCTAACTTGATTCAAGGGCAACTGAACTAGTCTATACATTACTAGACTAGTTGGTCAAATATCTGATAAAGATGAAGACATCAAGCCAACAACTCTTCTTTATAACCAAAGGGGGTAAAATGTCAATCAAATAGTCACTTTAAAATCTATCCAAATATCAATTTCTAGTGTCTCTATCAGCACTCAAAAGGGAGCATTTTGCTTCCTCCTTGCCCCCCAAGAATTTGCTACTCCCCAATGAGCATTACCAAACCATGTATCAATCCTTTCACAATGATCAACAACAGCACTAGTAATTCCTCTCTTCTAGGCCCTAATAGAGATATTTGACAATATTTGTATCCTATCCTTCCTGTCCTCCTTAGTCCTTGCTCTTTGTGGATTTTGTTCCTCCCACATAGCTATTTGTATTAGTTTCTTAATCACTTCTATTGGTGTTAAACAAAATCATTTTGTTTTTAGTACTTTGGTTTCTTTATTTTGCTTTCCTAGGATGTTCTCTTCCTAGAACTTTCCAGTGTAAACTGATGTAATTCTTGGATCCCATTGACCTACTTTTGGTCCCTTGTAATGTCCCCTTCTCGAGCAGATCTTCTCAGATGACCGTTGGCCTATTCCGAAGACCCGTAGGCTACTGGGACGGTTTGATTAGGGTTTCTTGTGTGGAGGTTGCAGTTGCTCGTGAATTGGTGATTGAACTGCGGATTCCTTCAGGGTTTTCTATGGGCTTCGCAGTGATATGTTTCTCTTGGCATTCTGAGCACTTTCTGGAATTTACTATTTTTAGTAAATTTTATTTCTGGCAGTGGTCCTATTGGTCTCGGCACAGTTGACTTTCCTCTTCAGTCGACTCAATTGGTTTATTCAATTTTGGCCTTGGGAGGCAGTTTCGGAAAGATAAGTTCATTTCACTTAAATAACATTATATTTATTCCCCCCTTGGCCTAATCTCTTAACTTAATGTTGTTTTAAAAGGTGGTCTTTAAGGGGTGGCGCCATCATTGAGATTATTTTATAATTATTAAGGTTGAATTAAAACCTTAAGTTGGACGCCAATATTGAAGTGATGAATTTAATTTAAAAAGTCAAAGTTAAAGCCTTGAAGAAAGTTCGCCCTTTCTTGGAGGGAAAAGGAATTAGGGTTTCTTGAAGCTTCTGGAAAGGTCTTCGCAAATTATAAAAAGGCATCTTGGGTCTTCACTTGGGCATCTTTTGGTCTACAGGAATGTTATGTTGCCAGTTTGGCTCTGGGATTGCTTCGAGGAATGTACGCCTCCTAGCTAGGCATTGCTTCTTGCTTGAAAGATAGCGACTAGTGGTGAGATAGTGTAGTTTGTGAGTCTTGCATTGGGTTTTGTGCATTGTAATCAGCTTGTGGCTTCTAGATCAGATTTATGCATATTAGAGAATTTCTAGATTTCATCATTTATTACAGCAGATTGTCTTTTTCATTCATAAGTCAAAAAATGCAAAAAATATTCTTCTGGGTATTGTCTAGAATCAACTGTCTGTAAAGGGCGAACTAGTTCCTTGAGTTTCAGATTTTTTAGAACAGCCTTCAATTTTTAATGTCAAATCGCCCCTCTTGCTGGGCCGTACCATCTGTACTTGCATTGGTTTTCGTGCATAAATAATATAAGGTCTTTTGCTGGGGTTTCAGTGTCCTATCTTGGTCGCCATTTTATTAGGATCATATTGCATTTCGTCTGGAGGAATTTGATTAAGTTTGGAGCAAGTTGTGAGTGAATTTGTGAGTTTCAGGGCTGCTGTTCGTGCACGTGGAAAAACAGGACTGTCATAAATCAGATTTCGAGGTTGGTCTGTTTAGTGCAATTTCAGATCTAAGCTTCATTATTCAGTAAAGGAAACTCATATATATTGTTACAGCTCTATTTATATGTTGATTCACATTGATAGCAAGATATTATCTTTCATATTGTAAGCTGGCAGTAGTACTGACAGTAGTGGTTATTCTTGCTTATCATAATTTGTAATGCTCAGCTTTCCGTTCAGTAATTGCAATTGTATTTCCTTTACCTCCGCCCTATGGTAGCTCCTTTCCCACTCCGGGTTAGAAAGCACATTCTGGGTGTCGAGTACTTTCAGCATTTTAGCTCATTTCTCTTTCAAGCATTGTAATTTGTAACACTCTGCCATATGGTCGCCTCAACTCCATACTGGATTGGGTAGCACATACTTGGTGTTGAGTTCCCTTTCAGTTCTTGTAGTGTAGAAGATCCTCTGACCATATGCTCGCCATTATCGACGCCATTCTTGGTTAGAGTTCCTTCCAGCTTGTTTCTGCATTCAGATCCTCTAACCAATGCTCACACCTTGCCCTCATCGGGATCCTGGTGTACATTCTGGTTAGAGTTGCTTCAGCGTCATTTTGGTTTAGCTGCTAACCTTAACGGGTGCATTGGTTGTAACTTGCAATTGAAAAAATTAAAAAAAAAATTGGCTCGGAATATTTCATCCCTCATGGACGTTAATATACTTATCTATTACCATTATAAGCTAGACATGAGATTGCCTGAGGTGAGGACTTGATCATTCAAATGAGCCTCCACTATCATGATTTTTTGTTGTATGGGATATGATTGCATCTTGAAATATGCCTCCAAACTACAAATCCAAGCATCTAATTTGTCCCCATTGATTGTGCTAGGAATAAAAATGAGAAAATATTGATGTCAAACCTAAAGGCAAATTGGGAAATTGGGCTGTTGGAAGGAATGGAGTTTATTAGTTTGCTATTCTAAGTGGTTTTTCCAAGTTTTGAGGATGGAGGAGCAAAGGAATGGAAGGACACAATTTCAAGGACATCAAAAAAATTCCAAATTTTGTAAACAACAGGGGGACAACTATTTTAGTAATATATAAAAAATAATTTTTGAATATTTAAAACACAAATGAATTAAAAAATTTTAATATAACATAAACAAATACATAATAGCTATTTTTTAAATTTTCAAAAGAACATATATTGTGCTAAATTTGCAATGGCAATCCCACTGATCTATATGATAATCATAATGTGATTTTCATAATTTCATTTCATCAATAAGTTACAAACTCATGAGTCAGAAGTCAAAGTTGAAAATCACAACTATAAAGTCCATCAAAATGCCAAAACAATATATGTATAGCTTAAGTTAGCAAAAAGGATCAATAATCAGTCATTGTCCCATGGATATATTGAGAATTACTCATCACTCGAACTGCTAATTTTTATAGTTTTTTTGAAGTAGTTTTTCCTTAGAAATCAAATTATCAAAGTGATTTTTAAATAGTTTTTTTTTTTTTTTTTTCATATAGTGTGTTATAAAGGGCTTTGTACCATCCACAAGACAATTAAGGGACCAAGAAGACACCAAGGCATTTCCTAAGCATTTCATTTTGGGGGAACATCCCCACGAATGTGCCCTCATTAAGAAGACATCAATTTGGAGACAAGGATGGGATTAAGGGACCAACAAGACAGCAAGACATTCCCTAAGCTTTTCATATTGGGAGTATGTCCCCACAAATGCTCCTCACACCACCCCCCCCTTCCCAATTAGGGAGGCATCAAATTTGGAGGCAAGGATGGGATCAAGGGACCAACAAGACACCAAGGCATTCCCTAAGTGTTTCATTTTGGGGGTATGTCCCCATGAATGCTCCCCCAATTTTGTCCCCATCCCCTAGCTCAAAAAATGTTACCACATCATTTGCAAAGTTGAAGGTGAAATGCATTTTGATGATGTCTTTAGTCATGTAGGTCTTGAGTGAGCAATTGGGACCAAATCAAGATTTTTTGTAGAGCCTAAGGAACTAATTGAACCATCAATTAGAGATATTACTACAAAGCATAATGATACAAATAAAACCACCACCACTATGATCATAGATTGCAAACTCGCTAAGTACTTGCGAGTCTCACAAGTATTTGCAAGTAATTGTGGTGCCAACTAGCTTGACCTCAAAATCACCAAGTGTCTGACCTGAGTTTCCAGCATGTTTACAAAATGACTTGCAGCGAGTGCTTGGTAAGTCAGTAAGAAACTCATGCATACCAAATTTTTGCTGAGTTTTGCCAAATTTTCAATTTAGATAATTTTTAGGTTGCCTAGTCAGTCAAATTTGAGTCTGCTGAGTCCGAATTTGTGAACCATGATCATGATCAACAATCTATAAGCAGTAGAATAATAGGAATGAGAAATGGCAGTTGTTAGACAGCAGAAAATTGACATCTAAAAAGAAGCATCAGTTAAAAAGTAATTGTAGATTTTGACTTTAGAATTTTCAATTTTTTGAGCAGAAAATTGACTGCAACCTTTTTGAAGCAAATAAATGCTGCTAACCTGAAATTCTTAAATCTGCAGCCAGAAATTCCTATATCAGTAATCTGAAATCTGATAAATAACCACGTTAATATTTATCCTGGCTATAGCAAGAGAACACAGACTGCTAGCAGAAATTTAAAATTTTGGAAACAAAGAGAAAATTCAGAAATGCAAAGAGCCTGATTGTTAGGCGATTGCTAGATATACACAAGGAGAACATATATAAGCAGTGTTCCATGAGGGTTACATCTCAGACATCCTGGGGACTTGGAGGGGTCATCCCCTTTTCAGGACTGGACACCATGCTCCATGTGTTGCACAATTTTTTTTAAGTAAAGTTTTTAGGAAAAAATGCAAAAACCCCTAAAAGCTAAAAGGGGGAAGATCGCCATTACAAATTCAGCAAATTGTATCTACTTTTTCAAATTTCAGCTGCTTTTATTTTGTTTAAGTTATTTTAATAGCCATCCCTTTGCTGTTCCAAAAATTTTGAAATTTTTTACCATCCCCAATACCATGTCCCAACATCCCCTCTGTCTTGGAAAGTCAGAGAAATACTTTGTTAAATAATATGTTATCTGAAATTTGAAAACATGCAGAAAATATGAAGTATGGGTGGGCCTAATCTGGATTTTGAAAACATCCTAAATTTTTCAGTTACGGTAAACTCTCTGATACCAATTAATATGTATTAAGGGGGAAAACTGAATGCCTTGCGGTCTTCCCCTTTGTATGGACTCAACTAGGTTGTTCGTAATGTAACGACTAGTGCACAAGTGGCACATTTTTGTGTAAAAGTTGGCATAGAACCTGAACCTAACCCAATCTTAACTTCATGCATCCCAAAAATCTGGACTTGATCCATGTTTTACAATTTTCCTTCCCTAGGTCAAATCCACAGGCACGAACTTGGTTTAAATCCACAGCAAAGCAATGACCCCTGAGCTTATGAATTTTAATTTTATCTTGTGCCAAAGCTGACCCCCTTTTACACTTCTCCTTACTTGGGTCAAATCTGCGAGCGCAGAGATGAACTTGGTTTATATCCACAGCACAGCATTGACCCCTGAGCTTTTAAGTTTTAAATTTAAATTTAATCCTAGGTCGAATCTGAGTCCCTTCCTATTAGTTGTTACTTGCTGATTTGAGCACAAAATGTGTTAATTTGTGTGTTAGAGGTAGTGTGTAAGGACAAACCTTATTTATTTTATCATCATCTATCATTTCAGATCCAACTCATGAGCTTCACTACATGTTGCATTATGTTCAAAGCATAGCATCAGCATATACATGTCCTAGGCATATTGAATGTTAGGGGGTATGTCTTTGATTTTTATTCCAAAACCGATAAATTGGACGCAAGGATTTGACAAAAGGAGAAGACCTCCCTTAGTGAACTCCCAAAAGTGTTCATCAACACCGCCTATTTTTCAGACATCAAGGAAAACAAAAGAGCACAGTTCATTTTCACAAACACAATTTGAATCCACATATAGGGTTCATTTCTGCAAGCGTGGAGATCATTTCCACAAGTGCAGATTTGAACCAACGCAAGATACACTGAAATTTTCCAGATTGACAGGTGTCATTTGACAGAATACAAAACACAGAATTTTAGGATGAATCACAGAGCACTATTTGTCTCAACATATTCTATAACAACTCCTAGAGCTAAGTGCTTCTTTGTGAACATATTTTTGTAGCATTATCAGTCTCGGTTCTTTATTCTAGGAAATAATTTATCATTGCAGATTTATTAATTCATCCTAGGATACATGTCTAGGAAGCATTTATTTTCTATATAATATGACTATTGTTGAATATGTTTCTCCATGTTTTGATTACATATTATGAGGAAAGATGTATATATAAGTAAAAAATCCTAGAGTCATTTAGTGTTCCTAGTTGCTGTTTACCTAATTTTTATTTCTTCATATCTAGGCCTTCACAGTTTTTTGAATCATTGCTCTACTTATTAATGTATCGCCATCTACCATTTACAGCTGTTTGAATTGCCCACCCAACTTCTTTTATCTTTTACAGCTATTTCAACTATCGAATACTTATATATCTATCACCAACACAACAATCTTACTTTATTTTTATCAGCCCTCTTGCATGTGAACCATGTTAACTTTCTAGCTACATGGTATCTCCTCATCATTTTCTTTTTACTTAAGAAGAAATTGTCCCCAATTTCTACATGGGATTTCCAAATTTCTTGGAAAAGCTTACTTAGAAAACCATTTGCTTTTGTTGACTTGTTAGATTCCAACTTCTTTGTACTTCGATACAAGAAATGAGATCTTTAACTCTGAGTAGAACATTAGAGTAAATTGGCCATACATTTGCCTTCAAAATAATAACTAAGTCCAACAAGAAGTTAAAAACAGAAATCTAATTAAGCCATTGTTGTACAAAAAGAAAATTACAGTAATGCCAACAAATGAGGAAAAGAAGCAGACAACTATATCAATGATGGAAGAGGAGTACAGGAAAAGAAGATTCAAAATAGCATCGATGTGGGGGTCTTGTTGGAAAGATGTTGTACACCTTGCATAAAAAAGTTGTATGAAATATTGATTAGGTGCGTTAAAAACACAAGGAGACACATAAGAACAAAGGAGAAAAATTTGTTGAGGAGAAGAAAAAACTGTTAATAGAATCACCTATTTTTTGTACGGTTGTTGTAATGTGAAAACTCGTTTGAACTCATCTTGGAATACTATAAGAGAGCTTTTGAAAGTATATGTCACCTCATGAAACCACTTTGGAACCAGCTGATGAGGTGTTGTGTTGGTTAGTCTATGGTTTTGGATACTACTAATGGTTTCCAAGTGAGCTAATTTCCTATATAAACAAGTCTTGAGTGAGTGGTCTATTAATTTTCAAAAAGTTACCCCTGCAAAAATTGAAGTGAGGAGTTTTTAATTGCAGGGTTATGCTGTCAGATTTCCTCCACAGGACAAGGATGTTAATCTCCACATTAAGGCTCTGAGCCTGCAAGTGTATTGTAACTAGTTTATATGTTATTGAAATAATACATTGGTTGGCACTTTGGACAGTGGGGTTTTTTATCCAAAAGGGTTTTTCCCATGTATATTGGTGTCTTTTTTCTTTTGTCTAATGCTTCTTCTATTCTTCTCTCATTCTTTGGACAGTGGGGTTTTTTATCCAAAAGGGTTTTTCCCATGTATATTGGTGTCTTTTTTCTTTTGTCTAATGCTTCTTCTATTCTTCTCTCATTCTTACTCTATGTTACCAGTTCGCCCAGTATGAAGCCCGGGTTCGGTTCGGTTCAGTCCAGTTCGGATTCGGAAAACGAGTTCAGTTCGATGCAAATATGCCCTGGGTTCGTATTTCTCACTATGAGTTCAACCAGGGTTTGAAACCCTGACTGTGGGTCTGACCAGGGTCCTTTTTTTCAAACCCAGGTAGAATTTGCACCCAGGCGGACTTTTTCAACATGCTTTTGCAATTTTTAATTAATTTTTTGACTTTTTGTTGACTTTTAAAGACTATTTTATTCCCTCTAACCCTAACATTTGCCTCTAGCACATGAAATAGGTAAAGTGATACTCATTTACCAATTTGTGAATGAAAAAAAAGGTTTTTTGCCTCCATTGCTGAACTTTCTCTCTTGCTTGCACAAGCTTGAATAGACTTGAAGGTTGATTGTAGATTGTTCGAAGTTGGTTGTTGTGCTATTCCTAAGCACTTGCAAGTGCCTGTTCATTGCCAAGAAGATCGTAGAGCAAGATTTCTTCAAAAGAGGTAGGTTTTTTGAAGTTTTTTTATTTATTTTTTTACATTTTTTTTAACAAATGAAATTCGACTCTTTTGTTTTGTTTTTTAGTTTTTGTTTTGTTTTACTTTTCATTCATCTAAATGTCTATAACACGTGTTCAATTTTTTCATTTTTTTGAAATTAATTAAGTCTTTTAGTTTCAAATTCAATGAATCAATACCAAAATTTCAATATGTTGTGCCTTAGGTATTCCGTATTACAATGGCAACCGATACCTCCTCAGGCTCAATCCAAACTCATTTCAAAACAAACCCAAACTCTCCCCTTTGGAAATATGTAGAAATGGTTCAGCAACTTCCAGGTGATGGAGGTTATATTTAGATTTGTAGTCATTGCCATGTTCAATATTCGAGCTCATAAAGTCAAGTGAAAGGGCACTTGTGCAGAATCCCTGAAACAGGCATCAAAAATTGTCTAGGTGAAAACAATAAAGGCATTCCAAAAGATGTAGTGTTGAAATATATTGCTGAGCAAGAAAAAGCAAACCAAAAAGCAGCCAGCGTTAAAACAAGCCATCCTTTGAAGAAAGGATCTCGATCCATGAAACCCCCTACACCGCCCTCTTATTTTCCACCTACAGAAAGCCATCCATTTATGGACATCCCTCAAGAGCAAACCGTGCCCTCTTCAAATAAAAAATCTAAGGGGCCGTTGGAAGCTTCATTTCAAAATGAGGCAAGAGAGATTGCTGATCAAGACATAGCAAGATGTGTCTATGCCAATGGATTGGCGTTCAACGTTGTCCGTTCACCATATTGGCAAAAAATGGTGAAATCTATTAATGAGGCTCCAAAGGGGTATAAGGGCCCAGGTTTTGAGAAGGTGTGTTGCACCTTATTGGAGAAAGAGGTGAAACATGTAGCAAACTCTTTGAAGCCCATAAGGGATTCGTGGATCGAAACAGGGGTGACCATCATTTTTGATGGATGGAAAGATGCAAAAAATCGGCCATTGATCAATGTTATTGTCGTGTCCCCTAAAGGGGCAATGTTTTTGAGAGCAGTGGATTGTGAAGGGGCAATGTTTTTGAGAGCAATGGATTGTGAAGGACAGGTGAAGGATGGTCCATTTATTGCTGACATCCTTTGCCAAGCTATTGAAGAAGCGGGCCATCAAAATGTTGTGCAAGTTGTAACCGACAATGCCAAAAATTGTAGGGCTGTTAGGTTATTGGTTGAGGAGAAGTATCCACACATTTTTTGGACACCTTGTGCTATCCACTCCCTCAATCTAATGCTACAAAAAATTGGATCCAAAATTGAGTGGATCAAATAGGTGTATGCTGAGGACGAAGACATCCAAATGTTTGTCACCAACCACCATATGACAAAAGGAATATTTAGACAATTCTCAAAATTGGAGTTGTTGAAGGTAAGTTAATTCTCAATATTTTTAAATTTTTGAATTTTCTTTTAATTTTAACTTTTGATTTTGTAAATTTAAATTATATTTTAATTTTAATTTTGATTTTCAAACAAGTTGTCGAGACCCATTTTGCCTCCAACACAATTGTGTTGAGACGACTTATAAACGTTCGTGAGGCACTCTGTGTCATGGTAATCAGCCCTAATTGGACCATACGGAGGCAATCTAGTAGTGAAAGGGCAAATAGGGTCAAGCAAAGGATCCTAGATGATAATTGGTGGCATCGTGTTGAGTATCTCGTCAGTTTCACTGAGCCCATATTGAGCATGATCCGTTACACTGACATGGATAGACCTTGTTTGGGCAAAGTATATGATGGTATCGACTCAATGATTGAGAAGATGAAATCCATCATCAATGCTACAGGAAATCATTTTTGATAGATGGAACAAAATGACCACTCCGTTGCATCTTCTCACTTTTGCATTGAGTCCTAAATATTATAGTCCTGAGATACTTTCTGCTTCATCAAGAGTTGCTCCATATAGGGATGCTGAAGTGGCTCAAGGGTACAAGGCAGCACTTCATAGACTCTTCACTGATCGTGACCAACGTGATCGAGTGAGGGCTGAGTTCATGGCTTTTGCATGCTCCAATAGTGCTGATCAAAATCTTGATGCTCTTCGAGACAAGTACAAGGCGGATACTCATAGTTGGTGGTACTTCCATGGGCAAGAATACAGGCACCTCCAACCTATTGCAATAAAAAATTTATCCCAAATAAGTTTTATATTTTGTAATTTTAATTTTAATTTATATTAATTAATAATTTTGTTTAGTTAAATTTTGTAATTCTTAACTATTTAATTTGGTCTTAATAGGTTGCTAGTTCATCTTCTTCTGAGAGGAATTGGAGCACATACTCCTTCATCTACTCAATAAAACGCAATAGGCTACATTCAAAAAGGCAGAGGACTTGGTGTATGTGCATTCAAACTTGCACTTCCTTACACACAAGCAAAGTTCCTACAAAGAAAGAGACACAAGGAGGTGGGATATTGAAACAAAGCAGCTTGACTTGGATGCTTCCACAAGTCACTTAGCTGCACTTGATATTGATGATGACTATCAGCCTGAAGCAATGACTGAGCATGAGAGTGGTAGTGTCAGTGCTAGTGGCAATGCTTGTGCAAGTGCATCTAATGATGCTAATGATGCTGCTTTTTTTGATGACCCATATGATTCAGATTGATCAATGATCAATAATTATTAATGGCTGATTGTAAACACTTGACATTTTTATGTTTGAAGTTTGAACTTTAACTTATAATTCTATATCATGACATTTGAGTATAAAGTGGTGGTGTATTTTTGCTATGTTATTTGACTATTAATATGGTGGTGTATTCTAAACTTAATTACTGCTGCAAATATGTATATATTTCTGATTTTTATATGTTTTTGTATTACCGAACCCAAAACGAACCCAACCTCAAAAAAAAAATTTCCCGAACCGGCGAACCAGGTTCTCAAACCCGAACCCAAACCCAAAACCAAACCAGTAACTTAGTTCTTAATCCTAATGTGTTATTTTACTGCCATTATGCTTCTAAAAAAAATCATAGAGATGAAATTTGCATTTCTTTCCTCTAAGGCTTGATGTGGAAAATGAATCTGCATCCTAATTCCATTATATGGGCATAGTTTGTTTGAACTCGTATCAAACTTTTATTTAGTAGATCTTACAATACTGTAAGTGCATACTGTGTATTTTCCTAACAGGTCTTACTATTTCTGTTGTCTTATAAAAGTGTACGAGAGTGAAACAATTTATTAGATCATATGAGGTGTGGTGCAAAAGAAAAAAGAAAAGAAAAAAAATGCTACAGGAATTGTTTACCTATAAGATTGAACCATTCCTTCCTTTCAAATTATAACAGACCACAGATTGAAGAATCTAGACAGATAGATAACTGTACCTTTCTGGTATCTGAAGAAACTTCAGATGGAAGACGAAGCCATGCAGAATATAGGAGGGATTCATAAACTGTGACATGAGGTGAATGAATATCGTTTTGTTCACAGTACCCTGAAATTCTAGCAAATGTTTCTTGTTTCTTAGGATGACCAGATATGTTAATGCTACCCTCTATATAGCCACCCGTTTTCCGCCCAGCCAATACATCCATCAATGTGGTCTTACCAGCTCCACTAACTCCCACCAAAGCGGTAAGAATGCCAGGTCTAAAAGCTCCAGTCACATCCCGTAAAAGTTGCAGCCGTTCCTCTGTTATGCCTTGTTGTTTCATTTCCTATGGATATAATCAAGATATCCGAGGTTATGCTATGGGTAAAATAAGAACAAAAACTTTATCTGAATTTAATATGCATGCAATGCAGTAAACTTTATGTACCGGTGGCATGTCCACATAGTAGTTAACATGTTTGAAGCAAATATTAAATGGTTGAAATGGAAGAACCATGCCCCTCCTTTGGTTTGTTGTGAAAGATTCTGAGTTCCCATTTTGAACAGACGCAGACCTCGTAAGCCTAAAACTTCTATCTAGTCCTGCAAATACACACTTGATAAGGATTTGTCTTCTTTTTGTTCAGCTTCTACAATGAAATACCTTCATAGAGTTATTTGCCTAATACCTTGAGTTCTTTCCTTCATAGACCCTTGTCGAGAAGTTGGAGTCAACTCTATCAATCTTTCTCCTGTCCTATTTGCATGCCTCTCCTGGAGAACATCCTCAGAGACCACTGCCTGAGATTTCCCAATAGCTGCAAAATATGATTTCAGATCTCTCAGAAACTATATCTTTTTATAAAATTCAGTACACAATGAAAATTATAAACACACTAGTTGTAATACAGATTAACAGTGAATTGGCAAAAAATCCACATCTAGTGTTCACATCATTACAATTATGTTTTGGTACAGAACTTACTATCAAAAACAGGATCCGCATGTATTTTAGGTGGTAAACTCCAGAACATAGCATAACATGCTTTACCACATATCCTGTACTTTCTAGCTTTTTCTGTATTAATGCTATGGTTCGGCTGGTTTCCCTTTAACAAGAAGTTTAAAACACTAACAACAATTTGTTGATTTTCTATTTGATGTACTTGCTATCATATTTCCTCAAATAATTAGTGTCAATCTTAATTTGCACTTATAAAAGAAGCTAAAAGTTCTAATACCACTATGTTTTTTTCCTGATTTTCCCAAAAAATTTGATGCAGTTAGATGGGAGGATGATACTTACGATTAAGGTAGGCTAATGTCCAAGTGAAAAGAACATTGAATAAGATGACATAACCCGCTAAAGCTGCAACACCAATCCAGTACCAGTAGGCATATGGAAATAGTCCCCGAGATTTCAGCACGAATTCACCTAAAGTCTGGTTACCAACATGCTGTAGTGAATAATACCAAGCATCAGCTATTGGTCAATGACTTTTTCTAACTGCAGATGAAATTATATGGAATTAAAATTTCTAAACTTATAATTATACCTTATGCCATGAGTGTCCCAAGAATTCATTGACACTTGCTGAATTCTGAGCATACATTAATGGAGATATCCAATAACCCCATATCCACCAGCCTCTGATGCTTTCTGTTGAAATGGAGAAAATAAACTCTATTAAACTCCACTAAAGACCCTGAGCACCAACGGAACTAAGTAAAACAGTTACAGATTTTAAACAGGTTAGCATGACATCTAGAAATAAATAACAATATATTAGTATAAATACTATACTTGCTATCAGGCAAGCTCAACAAAAACTTAAAACACATAGCACATTGCTAAAAACTCTCTCCTATTACAATCATATAAAAAAAACTAATAAGTAATAACAGACAGTTTTAAGAAAATAAATGAACTCGTGCATAAGGTAGATCTTACGTCGAGAAAGAATGAATCCTCCAAGAGTCATGATTATCAGCATTGCGAATGAACCAAATGTGTTGGAAACCACCATGTTACGACCCAGTGAAGCAATTAATCTGAAGAGTCCAAGCGACATCTGGTGTACAACGAAAACAAGTAAAAACTGACGAAAGAATCTGCAAATCAGAAAAGTAAACATTACACTGAATGAGGAATCCTTGGCATGCATTTAGATGAGTTCCAAAATAAGTAGAGTATACTTTTTAGGGTTCATTTTACGCTGATTATTAAATAGTTTATAAGAAGATCATTACATGGTCCTCCATAAAAAAATTCTTAGCCCCATAACAGCAATCCAAATAAGACATTGTACCCAAATTACATATAACAATGTGCATTTTCTAGATTAAAGGGTTGCTACCTTTCAACCTGGGGATCAAAACCAATCACATAATAAGTCATAAAGACCCAAATGCTAGATTCCAACAGCGAACTAGGAAGACTGAAAACCCATGTAGGAAGGGTGTATATCCAAGTGGGATAGAAGAGCAGATCTCTCTGTTTATATAGAACAGGAAGTTTGGCTATGGTCATGGCTGTTTCAGTAAACCCATTAAACATACACATAAGTATTCCAAAGTAGAGTGCACCCATGTAAAGTCCCCCATCATTTACTGTGCTATGATGCATCTTTGTCCTGAAAAAAACTGTCATTGTGCAGAATGCAACGAAGGAGATCTGTTACAGAAACAAAATCAAGGTTCAAACACTCAATTAGAGACTCAATTACCATAAGAACCAATAAGATTGAAAATTTGAAACATGCAGTAATAAGTTACTAAGCTTGTTTGCCAAGAATAAGTTTTTATACAACTTATGAATATAAAGCAAACAATACAGCTTTATCTATATGCATGATTGTCACCCCAGAGATAATACGGAGTCTCTATAGATCCATCATTATATTTTTTAATTCTTTTGACGCCAGATTAAAAACTTTAGCTTGAATAGGTTAATATTTTTAATTTAGTTCTGGGCTTCCAAACTTTTCCTTGATGAAAATAAGAAGTAGAAGATTGAGGTTTCCAAACTTCTTTTAAAGGGTTTGTAAATATAACCGTTATCAAATTCTAAAATATGTGATGTTCTAGAGCAAATAATAATTTTCAAAACTAATCACAAATCTTTTCCTGAAATTTTCCCCGGTCTACAGATATTTATACCTGCACAGTTTTGAAGACATAAATAAATGAATTTCTTCTGATGAGAACCCATTCCCTCCAAAAGCTGGCCCGCAAGAGCTCAGCTTTACCTACACCATATCTTGAAGTTGCAAGAGCTGCAGGATGGCTCTTCCTTTTATCATAAGGTACTGCCAAATCTTCCGACAGCTTTTTGCCTAGAGGAAAGCTTCGAAAGGCTTTAACAAAATCCACGATGGGCACGTATCGATATGGCCGGTCACCGTGAGCCCAATACTGCTGCTGATCCTTCCTGGATGTCACCTGCACAGCACCTTTAAAATTTAAATAAAAGATAACAAATTTTAATGTTTGCAAAGTTCACGATTAGCAGGAAAAAGCTCCTGGAGAACACCCATGATCAAGATTTTTAAACCATCACCATTTCAGAATCCATATAATCAAGATGATGTGTATTGCATTATATAATAGAGATCCTGACGAGAATAACTCTTTTAACATACATAAGATGCCAAGTGGAGAGATGAGGATGACAAACTTTTCGAATCGCAGAATTTCTCTTTTTGTTTAGTGCTTTAGTACTTACTTCCTGCAGGAAATCTGCTACAGCTTTTCTCTCGGGGCACCTGAAACCCAATGATTCGAAGAACTCCAGAACATGTTGCCGAGGTCCCTGGTATACAATCTGGCCTTCTGATAAGAGAATAATGTCATCGAAGAGCTCGAACGTTTCAGGGGCAGGCTGCAATAAAGAGATGACTGCGGTGCCGTCTAATGCATGCACGGATTGACGCAAATACTTGACAATCTGGAACGTTGTCGAGCTGTCTAGACCTGTAGATATCTCGTCCATCAGCAGAACTCTTGCAGGACCCACAAGCAGCTCTCCTGCACATTGTGTTATACAGCGGGCTCAATAACTTTCATCGCACCACCCAAAACTACCCATTTTGGCCACTCCAACTTACCGGTTGTCAGACGTTTCCTTTGGCCCCCGGAAATCCCTCTTCTCATTTCGTCTCCCACTATGGTATCAGCGCACATATCCAGCCCTAAAATCTGCACATTATTTTTTCAACAAACAGGAGATGCTTGAATTACTTTACTAGACTGAAAAAGAATCAGTTAGCATCGAATCACGTTGCGGTGTCTGTAAGATAAAAGGCTATCCGTTCATATGACTTCGATTTTTTTTTCATAATTGCATTGAAAGAGCAGAAGACAGACCTTCATTACGTAGTCCGTTACGAGACGGTGCGCTTGCCCGTCCTCTAACGCAGAGGCCTGCATTCATATTTAAAAGATATGTTATTCTTAAAATCGTCATTGAAGTAACTAGCTTTAACATCAATATGGTTTAAACAAACTTCACCTTCATAAACATGTCAATATCCTCATCGGGCTTAATACCAGCATATTTCTCCCGCCTGGATAGCTCCACTAACATGTCTGTATGAAATTTAAAACACCCAAGTTGACATGTCTGTATGAAAAGTAAGCGGATAACGAAAGTAGTCGATGGAAAATAAAAACAAATTGCTACTTTTACGCCAACGAAAATATCGCTATCAGCAAACAGAATATGCAAATAGGTTTTAACAAAAAACGAAATGGTGTAAGAAGTAGGTATGAAATGTTTTTTTTTTAATAATTCAGATCAGATTCTATGATTTTATCATGAGAAAGCAAGAGATGAGAGAGAAATGATGGGTCATAGAGTTTTGATAATATGAATTATACAGTTTGATCCAAAGTGGAAAGAAAAAATCATTCATATGAACAATTCATACCAATAACATGGACCGTGGAAATTGTATGTCTGCCAGTAAGAAATGGAGTAGATTTAATCGTATTCTGTAATCTATAATTACAGAGGTAAATTATGCAGCACTAAATTACGATCCAAATCATTGATTTATAAATCTGCTACACAGTCTACAGCAATTTAAGCGAAGCTGATGTTTATGTGACGTACCATATCGAGTGCCAACTCCTTGGCAACGACCCGAGAAGTCGAGAGTTTCTCTCACAGTCAATTCAGCCACATGCAAATCATTCTGACTAACATAAGCTGAGGTTCTCTGAGGCACAAATTCGTCTAAATCGTGTCCATTGTAAGTCACCCTTCCAGATATCTGCGCATGCAAATTAATGACGGAGCACATGGAAACGTGTGAGCACTGAGCAGCAGTAATGGATTATTTTATTTTACCTACTTAGAAACGCCGTAAGCATAGAGGAAGGTGGCACAGACAATCGTACATGCAGCTGGGGATCGAGGCGACCAGCTAAAGCCAAAAGCAGCGTCGTTTTCCCGGAGCTGGGCGGTCCCAGGAGAAGAGTCATCCTGTACTAAGTGCAAGCTGTCAGACTCCAGTTGGAGCATTAAAAACTCTTTGCACAAATCGAGGGGACGGAATATAATTGTACCTGGACGGCTTCACTATTCCGCTCACATCTGATAGAATGGGCAGTCGTCTTTTCCCACTGGGAAATATTAGCAGGAACCTCAAAATTGCCTAGGTATCGATTCAGATCATGAGTGCCCATGAAGCAGGGAACGAAAATTCAGAAAACAACAAGATCAAAAATGCCAAACTTACCTGAGCCATATTTACTACAAAATTGGGTATGGTGGGCAGCGCTCTGCTGCCGATATAAACATCTGCATCTATATTTAAGCCTTTAAAGCGCACCTCGATTTTAGGCAGTGAAATTCCTACTCTGAATTTTGAAAAAATCAAGGCAGAGGAGATTAAGTGCTCAGAAATAAAAAGGAAAACGGAATGAAAATGCAGGAGTTTGGGCTCACCTGGTGATTCTTTCGCGCATCATGAAAAGGAAGCGCTCGGAATTTTGGTCGGCAATGTTGAAGAGCCTGTCGAGCAGCAGCTGGCGATCCTGAAATGTAAGAGCAGCGACATGGACGTCGTGCTGGTCGCCTGCGTCGGTGCGCAGAACGCCCCTGCGAAGGCGATCGTAAGTGGGGAGACTTTCCAAGGCAGCCCATCTGAGCGCCTCTTCGTCATCGTCCTCGTCTTGTGAGCGACGAGACCCCCACGCATAGATGCTCCCTGATCTCTGCATTCTCTAACTCCCTCTACAGTCGAAGGAACACCACTCTTTACTCCTCTGCCCCGCTGCCCTTTTTACTCGCCTGGGAATGCATTGAATGCTGTCCATCTACTTCATTCACACCTCTCAACCAATCTATACCAAACCCCTCAGCCTCTTCAACACCATGGTCGCTTTTGCCATAACGCCCAGCACGCTGACGATGTTCTTCTCCACTTCCCACCCTCTCATTTTTTCCCACTATGGGGACGTGTGATCAAGCGCTTCCCCGTTTATCACCTTGCATTAACTGTTGTGGGTCAAATAACGTTAAATCGTACTCATGTCTGCAATGCGTGAGCTGGGTAGATTTCATATCTCCGTCTGCTCTTTATGTGGGCGTCATGCATTCAACGGTCTTAATTAGTCATTCTCCCAGAAAACTGGTGCCCGAGCTGTACAAGGTAGTCCTGTAATCACCGCCGTAGCCATTAATAACCGTTTTGTATGGGCCATAGTTCCCGTATTCCTATTGTCCGAAAAAAAAAATTAGTTGGACTATCCTTTTTATGATAGGGATAGGATAGTCTCAATTGCATATGCCTGTAAAAATAGGTCTATATATATAAATGTACTCATCTAAAATATGTGAGGTATTTTTCTACATATTAATGGTTTTTTTTTTTTTTGTCATAATATTGGAGATGGATAGTTCTTGGCATATTGCAAAGTTGATTATTTTCAATGAGTTCATGGGAATCAGATTTTGCTAAGTGTAAGGCCTCAACATCATAAAGAATAAGGTTAGGATCATAAGGAATATGGTTGGGATTTGGAACAACTTTTAGCAAAATGGATACCCTTTGATCCTTAGTTCTTAGTCAAAGAGGTTTTAGCCTAAGACTCTTGCTCTCATATCAAATAGCTAAACGCTTATGATCTCTGGAGTTAGCTCACTCAGTCTTGGCTACCGCTTTAGGTAGTGCCGCTTTAGGTAGTCTGGGTCGTGGGTTCAACTCTTGATTTGCCCACTGTGTGGATGGGGTCCATTGCACATTGTTTGAGAGGTTATAAGGGGGGCTCGGCTTATAAAGAGCTAAGCTCCAAGTCGTTGGGCTAAACTTTCGATTACTCTCAATAAAAATAATAATAACTAAACATTTATGTGAATTTGATATAAAACTCTCCAACAAAGAATAAAAAATTATTATTTATAATGAATAAATTTTTAGAGTATGAATTAAAAAAAAAATGTGTTCTTACTTTAGTTTACTAAGAGTTAGTTTATTTATTACATATTTAAAAAAATTGGTGTCTCTATTAGTCCCTCTCAAGAATACTATGCATCTATTGCATTCAATTTCTTTTATTATTTTAAATAGTTATAAAAATATCATTTATCTTCCTTTCTATTAGTTCATGTTGGAAATAGTTAGTGCAAATCAAATTTGAATATTTTTTTAAATAAATTATACGGCCAACATATTTAATTCATTAAATCAATTTTTAATTCTATTAATGGATTGAATGACATGAACAAAGATTATATGTCATAATAGTCATTTTTTTATTATCAAGTGGCAAGGTAAATTAATATGAAAATGAATATTGGCTTTAATAAAATTAGATTGGTTGATTTTAAAATTATTTTGTTTCTTTGAATGACATTTTTAATGTCACTAATGGCTTTAATAAAATTACATTGGTTGATTTTAAGATTTTTTTGTTTTTATACATTAAGATATGCACAAATAAAATATTAAAAATAGTTATATTTGTAACAGCGTTCACCTAGAAACTTGTCTCGCATTGGAACTGTATTGCCCCTTCTAATACCCATAACTACATAGGTTCCTTTACATTTTGTTTTATGTTCCAAAAATAAAAATTAATTGCAATAACAATATCCTAAAAATATAGCTAACTACAATTTACATAACAAATTAACACTATCTAACCATATTTAGTAAATCACCACCAATGCAATGTGTATCTTGTTTTATAGAGCTATTTTACTTATTTTAGAGTGAGTTAGGGTCTTTATATTGCTTCTAAAGAATTTTTCTTTCAACTATTATTTCACAGTCATGACATCATATGCTTTTCTCTTTGATGTCATTGTAGAGTATGCATATCAATGTAATAAATTAATAATTAAGAGATTAAAGTATAATTCAAAAAATAATTATAAAAATAAGGATTATCAATCATTAACATTATATTATATTATTGTTAATTTATAAATTAAAAAATTGATTTCATCGACAATACTTAATACTTATTATATTTGGATGCTTTTACTAATACTATCTTAATGATTGTTCACATTATAAAATATTCATAATAAATAATAAACAAATTTACTTTGTCATTTAAACTATAGTAATCAAATGTTGTGATGGAGACACTTTTCTAAACCTTCAAGTTAAATATTTGAAACAATACTATGTTCTAGGAAACTCTTATTTAAGATAATAAACTAGCAGTCGCACCTTGGTGTGCAATGAGTACGCCGATGGTTTTTTTGTTAATTTAGAATTTGTATGGATAGAGCTTAGTATTTGACATTAAGTACAGTAGAATGTAATTGTGAAATGTTTTGAACTAAGAAGAAAAACAATTTGAAATAAATGTTTGTTTTGTGTAGGAAGATGGAATAAAAGTGTTTATTAATGATGGTATATATATTATTATAATGTTTGAAACTAAATAATATTGAGTATACATTCAAAATAGTAAACTAATTGTTCTCCATGTTTATAATATAATTTATAAACTATGAATATTAGTGAAAGTTTAGAAACAATATTTGATTCTTTACTTTCTTTCTTTGTATAAAATGCAATCATTATTTTGATAAGCTAAATTTAGTGTATTTAAATATGTTTTTCTAAATAAAATATAATATAATAGAAAAAATATTTGATTTTTTGCTTTCTTTCTTTATTTCTTTATTTGATTATTTTATATTGGGTTTATTGGTTTCATCAGTTAGATATTTTTTAATAGTATTGCATCATGTGAACACATTCTCAACCGTCGATGCCTTTATAATATGATTTATACACTTTGAATATTGGTGGAAAATTAGAAACAATATCTAATTATTTACTTTCTTTCTTTGTGTAAAATGCAATGATTAATTAAAAAGATAAATTAGTGTAGTAAAATATTTTTGTAAAATATAATAATTATGGAAATATAGAAAGAATATCTAATTATTTGCTTTCTTTCTTTGTATAAAATGTTTTATTTTTTAATATTATTTTTAATTATTTTATATTGGGTTTCATCGAACGGTGAGATCTTTTTCAATGGTCAACCATCATTCTACCACATTCTCAATCGTTGATCATTAAAGTCAACCAGTAATGTTCATATAGGGAAAACCTTCGACTTACTAATAGCAAAATAGCAAAAGGCTAGAGGCAAAATTACACTTAATTCATATCCAAAAGAATCTACAACAAGTTAGTTTTAATTAATGAGTAAACAAACTAGCATACATATATTAAATATTAATATATATAAAATACGCCGAGAGTTATCTTTTCTCAAGGCGCCTATTTTCATCAACTTATTCAAAACAACAGTAAATTGCCCATATGCTATCACCGTTTCAATCAATCAAATAATTTATGAGCAAAATAAATCAGGCGAAAAGACTCAATAGTGAAATAAAGCCAGAAAAGACTCAATAGCACATTAGAGGTTAAACACAAAGATGCTTAGTTGTCTTATGAGTTCCCCGTGAAATTTGAATTGACTGATTTTAATTATAATTTGATTTTTAATACATATGTCCAATTTCTTCTTTAAACAAATGTGATACAATTATCAATTAAGATAAGATCAAATATTAAATTTATGTATTTTCTTCACAAAGATACAAGATAAGGTAACCAAACCCTAGTTTTGATTCTAGCACGTATTAAGAAAATGTAACCTTGCCAAGTTCCAAACCAAATGAGCCCTAGCAAGTCCAATAGACTCAACTTGGGAGACTTTCCATCCCACTCAATAATAAAACAACCACAATTAAAAAGCAATAAACCTTACAACTCCTTGAATCTTTGTTTTGTTTTACTGCAACAACAGATTATAACAATGCAATTGGTTTCAATAGGACTAAAGCCAAATTTGTGATAGCTAAATTCAAGTGAATCCAAAAAATGTAAAGCTAAACCTGTGAGAAATCCAATTCCAAGAGAATAAAGTCAAACTTGCAACCGTGAAATTTTGAAATGGTTATGATTCAACAACCTCTTTTAATAGAGGTCTTCATGAATTCAAAGATAAGAACATCTAAAGAAAGCTGTGAATAAAACAAATTTAAAATTGCTTTAAAAACAAAGCAAAATAACTAAAAACTATTGAAAAATAAATAAAAATAAAATAAATACACTATTGAAAAATAAAAAATAAAAATTACAAATAATAAATTTCTTATAATTATAAAAAAATATATTTGTGTTACTACTATAAACAAATGTTCACTCTAAAAACTTAAAAATTTATTACATGACACTAAGTATGTAGTTTTAATTTAATAGAGTTCTTCATGAATAAAATAGCTTTAAAACTGTTTTAAAAACAAAGCAAAAAAATAAAAACTATTGAAAAATAAACAAAAAAAATTACAAATAAATACATTGAAATTTGTTATAATTATTAAAAATATATTTATGTTACTACTATAAATAAATGTTCACCCTAAAAACTTAAAAAAAATATTAAATGACACTAAGTATTTAGTTTTAATTTATTTTTTTTAATTAAATTGATTTTAAAATCTAAAAAAGCAACATTACCATCACTTGCCTCTCGACGTAACTCTCAGTGTAATTATTTTTATTTTAGTTTAATTTATCTTTTTAACATTCAAAATAAAAATAATGTATAAATATTATAAAATTAAAAAAATCTTTATAATTATAATATGAATGATGAATTACTATTGCAATGAGAAATAAATGATGAAAATAAGTGCCTCAAGAAGATAACTCTCGATGTATTTTATATAAATAATAATGTTATATAAATACTAATTTATTATAATAATTACTATAATTAAATTAATTATAATTATTAATATTAAATTTTAGTATTAATAATAATAAAAATGAAATCATTATAAAATTGATTATGATATAAAAAATAAGTATTTTAGAGTGAATAAGATATCAAATCGATTTAAAATTGTTTTTAAATCTGCTACTTGAAAAACATCTACATACAATGAATGTAGTTATGCTAGTTGCATGTCATTTGAACATCAAATTCAAACTAAAGAGTTTTTCCTTACATTGAATTT
Source organism: Sequoia sempervirens (assembly GCA_007258455.2). Lineage (NCBI taxonomy): Eukaryota > Viridiplantae > Streptophyta > Pinopsida > Cupressales > Cupressaceae > Sequoia > Sequoia sempervirens. The sequence continues at coordinate 109,045,155 of VDFB02058242.1, forward strand.
TTCTTTTTGATGGATGTCATTGTAATACACCTCTCGGCATAAATAAGATAGAACTAAATGTAATAATAAAACCATTAACACAATCCATAAAATTCATATTTCATTATTTTGTTTTTGTGCTAGAAATTCTTCTTTAATCTTGTTTCCACCTCCAAAACGAACTCTAGAAAACTAGAAAGGTGTGGACCTCCTTATTGCCTACAACAATACAAAGTTTTAATCCTAATTTAACTCTCAAATCCAAAAATAAGAGTTAGTTAATAGGGTGAAAGTTCAAAGTTGTAGCACACTTCAGACCAACTTATGAGTAGTAGTGAATTTAAGGATTTTTCAATAAAAATCATTCTTTTGCCAAACATATGGTCTAGTTGGATTCTTTGTAGCTAAACTGGATATGGGCAACAACTTTTCCAACTATAAATGTCCACTAAATGATATGTAGCATCATTTTGGGACAAATTTACCCAAAAAAATAAAATTATTTAAAAATCTAATGATTTCAAAACTCTTACCCATGTAAATAACATTTCTTTAAATTTTAAAAATATCCTTTTGTAAATCTATTAGTATAGTTTTTAAAAATACATTTTTTTTTAATAGTTTAATTGTTAATTATATTCTTTTTTATCTTACTAAAAGTAATTCATTATCACCAAAATGTAAGGTAGATTGTCTTGTCAAAAAAAATACTAAAGTTTATCAATAAAATTAAAAAATTGTGATGCATTAGAGAAGAAATTTCATCTCAAAATAATATTTTTTAATTTTTTGGATAAATAGTTAAGACAAAAAAGTGGTGTCCCATCAAAATAGTTGTGCTTTCCTACACTTCAATTTTAAGATATATTTAAATATATATTTATTGAAATGGAAAAAAATTAATCAATGTGTTAAAATTTCAAGTTATAGATATACAAAAATAAAATTGAAAGAAAAAAATTGTTATATAAATAGCGATGTCTCATTTAATTATATCTTTAACATTTTATTAGTAAATAAACTATAATGTCAATTTCACAAAGAATTATATTTCTACAAATATAAAATACTCTAAAAAGTATGCATATGTCACTTTTTAGTGATTCAAGTTAAAAATTATATTATGTTGGCCATTTCTTTTATAAAAATGTGTCATGGCTTTGAAGTTCCACCTAATAATTGTCCCCTTACTTTGCAACAAAAATAAAATTAAAAAATATTTTAAAAAGCTTTTAATTAACATTATCCTTTTTGCCTTGATTTTTTGAAAAGTCCACAAAGTCACGGTAACAAGTTCAAATATAACACCCCCACCACCCTGAAAATTGTAAAGATTGATGGTATGGTTGAAAATATTCATTTTTCAAAAGACATTAGACTGTCTAAAATTGATTAAATAACACGAGGGCAAGGTGTAAGTTATTTTTTGAAAAATAATCAAAAATTAATTATAATTATTAGAAGCTTGCCAAATAAAACCTCCTTTAGCTCAACAATAACAATTGGAAGCTCATCATTAGTTTCATTAGTCATAATTTATTGTTCTCCTAATTTAAAGTTCATGGTTGAGTTAGGTACTATAAATAATCTAATACTATAGACACCTAAAAATACACACGTCCCTAGCATCCCTATCACATGCCACTCAATCAAATAAATTATCACAATTTATAATATCAATTAAATAATTGTCACAATTTGTAAGAGTAAAAGTACAAACCTGTGTCACACTTTTATAAAGGAATCGATCAACACAAATAAAAAATCTCAACTTTGACCACATAACAGTGTTCTTTATGTTTTAAATTTTAAAATGATGTAAATTAATGAAATATAGAACTCTTGATGAAGTTTATTCTTGTAATTTTTAAAATTTAAAAAAAAATGTTTTGATATTTTTATAAATTTAAGAGTAGATTTTGAATTGCTGAAAATTTCAGGAAAAAGTGACACTGAGTTGACGTCAAAAATAAATAAAAAACTTTATTTTCCCTTGAATTTATTTTCTCAAATAGATATCTTCAATATCTAGTGCATGGAAAAAAAATTGATGTATTTTTTCCTCGTAATAACGTGTTAAAGTCAAACGTACTAAAATTTGATAGTTTTCATTTGACGTCAACTATTGTCTATTTTATATCCTTTAAAAAAAACAAATTATACCATTTTGGAGAAGATTCTCTCCTCTAGTGCACCATATATTTTTTAGTATTTTTTTTTATTTTCTAATGAGCCTCATTTTTTATTTTAGCAACCTACTTGCATTATTTAAAAAACATATTAAAACTAATCAAAATATCAATATATATATATATGAATTCTTCACTTCGAGCTCTACAAAAGGGTATTTTTAGTTTTTTGAAAAACATCAGTCTAATTGAAGAAATATCATGTTCAAGTGAAAAAAATTAGAAATTTCTAAAAAAATATGAGGTGGTTGCCAACAAGGATGCAACATAGATAGTTTTAGGTGAAAGGGTTTTGACCGAAACCCTTTTAATTGAAAACTTCCATACAAATTGAGTCACATTTTACAATGACAAAGGGAAAAAAAAAATTTACTGTTTCAAGCGAAAGGGTTTCACCTAAAACTCTATGTGCCACGTAGTTTCAGGTGAAACACAGAGTTTCAAGCGAAACCCTTTCGCCCAAAATTGTTTAGGGCGAAATTGTTTCGCTTGGAACTATTTAGTTGGTTGAAAGTGTGACATAGGTTTGTGCTTTTACCCATAATTCTGACACTTTTGTTGCATTGATATTTATTATTGGAATTGTATCTTTTATTATGTTATGGAATGCATAGATCATGCTAGTGTATATTGAGCTTTGAGTGTTTATCAATGTTTTAGCTATATTGTTTTTTTTAATAGATATTGTTGTGATTTTTTATTACACATTGGTTGATGTATTTGTTATGGATTGGTTGATCATGCATGTATGGTATGATGAAAATATTTTCGTGAGGACTTATGGTATCTTTATGTGTTGTTTGTATGCATTGGATGTGTGAGACCCTTATGCAAAAATGTCATGAATGACATCCATATTATGTTGTTCATATTGTGATACACATGTTATGCTTTTTATGACTAGATTATCATAGTGTTATATCACATTGCTATATTTATAGATATGATTATTAGAATGATCTCAATGTCATATATTTTACTTCTATAAATATGTATATGTTTACATAGATGGATGTTATTTGTATTATGTCAACATTCTAGATAGTTGTTAGTTATCACATTTACATGATTGGATGTCATGCATTGATATTGAGTTATTCTATGCATAATGATTATATGATGTATATGGGTAAACCCACAAAAGTGGTTTACAATTCCAGCGAGGAAGGAAAAGTTGCAAAAAACAACCCCATGCAAAAAAAAATGGTTTTAGGGGGTTTGAACAAACTTTTGGTTCGAGCTTGAACCAAAAGGGGGTTCGCTAGAACCCTGGTTCGAGCGAACCCATTAAATGTAGGGTCCCACCATTCCCAAAAAAAACAAAAAGAAAACCTTTGTGGAAAGAGGGTTCGCTCGAACCCCCCTGGTTCGTCTAAACCCCCCTTTTCCCACGTTCTCACCTTCTAGCACCAAAAAACTCCATAATTTTTCCCTTCAAAGCTCAGGTTGAGGATGAAAATGGAGAAGACTTCACTAACCCAACTGGATGATGGTAGTCCTCGGAACGAGCTATCCAACGAATATAATTTTAATATGTTTTGGTTTTATTTTGTATCTATTCTTCTAGTTTTATTAAACATAGGTTTTTCACTGAAAATCAAGCTCTCTATTCTGCACATGTGGAAAAATAGCAGATTATAAAAAAAAATTGAAAAATATGAGTGCACTAGATATTGAAGTCCTTGATCCAACAAAAAAAAAAATGAATTTCAATACATACAAAAAAAGTTACGTTGTATACGGTTCACCTATGTCTGAATTGTAATTGGTTTGACTTCGAAACTTGATCAAGGAAAAAATATTCAATAAAACACTATGAAACCAATTGGAAGCACTAGATATTTTAGTTACAAATCTAAATTTGAAAAAATTAGAATTTTATCCTTTATGGAAAAAAAGTTTATGTTGTATACGGTGAGCATCAATCCTTAAAAATGGTGTTTACTGAAAAAAACTAGTTTTCGAAGGAAACGGAAAAAGAAGTGCAATCTGATTCCAAAATTTTTGAAAAAAATATATTTAGAATCTATAGACAAAATGTCACAAATCTCTAGTTTGCATCATCTTCAAATTCCTCATGGTTTAGCTACTATAAGTGCCCAAAAGTGAAGATTTAGTTAGAAAAAAATATTTCAATGTCTAATTTGGCCAAAAATTGTAAACCAGTATTGTGGGATCACCCATTTACAATGACATGTATTAAACGATTGTGCATTGCCTCGTTCATCTCAAAATAATATTTTTAAAATTTTTGGATAAATATTTAAGACAAAAAGTGGTGTCCCATCAAAATAGTTATGTTTTCATACGCTCTAGTTTTAAGATTTATTTAAAATATATATTTCTTGAAATGGAAAAAAATTAATCAATGTGCTAGAATTTTAAATTATAGATATACAAAAATAAAATTGAAAGAAAAAAATTGTTATATAAATAATGATGTCCCACTTAATTATATTTTTAACATTTTATTAGTAACTAAACTATAATGTCAATTTCACAAAGAATTATATTTCTACAAATATAAAATACTCTAAAAAGCATGCTTATGTCACTTTTTAGTGATTCAAATTAAAAATTATATTATGTTGATCATTTTCTTTATAAAAATGTGTCACGGCTTTGAACTTTCACTTGAAATTTTCATACCAAGTTCAAATATAACACCCCCACCACCATGAAAATTGTAAAGATTGATGGTATGGTTGAAAAAATTCATTTTCCAAAAGACATTAAGTTGTCTAAAATGATTAAATAGCATGAAGGCAACGTGTAAGTTTTTCTGTTGTAAAATAATCAAAATTAAATTATAATTATTACAAGCTTTCCAATAAAACCTCTTTTAGCTCAACAATAACAATTGGAAGCTCATCATTATTTCATTAATAACAAGTGTCATGTAGTGGTTAGTATAGAAAACTTGAAAAAAATTAAATGTAAGTTTTATTAATGTGAATAAAAATAAATGTAAGTTTTGTTAATTATAGTGTTTTAGTATTCTTAATTAGTTTTTTTCATGACCTAGCCCTAACAATAAAATCTAAATCATTATCTTAATCCTAGACCTATCTCTAACCCTAACTATGGTCATAACACTATCCATAACTATGGTAGTAACCGTAACCCTAACAATAAAAAATTATAGAGTGACATTACAAAAGGAATCTATGAATTAATATTGGGAATAAGATTTGGAATAAAGATATTAGATAAATAAAATTTTGGAGCATTATATCTATTAATCATATTTTAGTGATTTTTATTAATAATATTTTATTTTTATTTTTGAATATAGTTTTAACCATAATTTTTACCTTATTCTTAATTGTAATCCTAATTATAACACTTTTAGAATTATAATAATTAATAATAATAGGATTAGAATTAGAATTTAATTAATAATTATAATAACTTTAGTTATTTTAATTTAATTCTTATTTATATTTATTTATGTTTTGAAGTTAATAAAATTTGGAAAATAAAAAAGTGGCAATGTCAAATAGTTTAAGATTTAATTTAAATTTTCTTCCCCGCAACTGCTAGGCGGGTGGCCTCGATGTTGGTATTGTCAGGGGGTAAGGGGCGACAGTATATTGCTTAGCTGGCGCGGGTAAGGGCTTTGGTAGCGGGATGGTATTAAATGCCTATGCAGATGACGGGGGTGGAAACGATGGACGTCACCCCAGTACGTTCGCCTTGTCACATCTATGAATGAGTTTTCCTAAGCAATTCCTAGGTGGCGTCCTTTGAGTGCTTGAAAGGACAATGGGTATTGGGTGTTTAATGGTTTGAGGTGGGTGTTGATGGCATCCTCGCATGTTTTATGGGTGTTGGGAGTCTTTATATGCACAACACTATTGGTATAATTTCTATCTACAAATATGGAAACCTCGGTGTGCCTCAAAGCATCTCACATGCTTCAGGCGTTCTTTGGTAAAATATATTATGGGCGTCTGAATTTTTTGTTTAAGGATTGGGATCCATTGGTCTTGGAGGCGATGCATCTCCTACTGGGTGAAGAATATATGGCTTCTTGTTGAGAGCTATTGCACAAATGTGGATATTGTTTCCCGCTTTGTGGCTGCGCTTCTAGATTTGGAGGTTCCCAAGGCTATCACTCTCCTAATGAATCAAAAGTTGGTCATGGGAAATTTGTTGGAAGGGGTGGAAGATGTGATCATAATAGCCGAGTTGGGGGTCAGGTTGTTGCATCCAAGAGATATGCATAGAGCGATGTTTCCTGGGGTTGCAGTAAGGAGGTACCCTTTCCTTTTGGACCTCAAGGGTGAAGCTTTGCAGGAGCACAAGAACCGGGCACGATGCAAACTTATCTTCCTCAAGCATCACCTCTACTTGGAGCCAGCGGGCGGTGTGGACTGGAGGTGGCATTTTCGGGAGTACTTGCTAGCGGAATGGGTCAAGCTCGAAGAGTAATTGGCTAGTGATGGGTGTTTTGGACGCCTCTAGTTTTTGAATGTGTGTTGATGGCTATGGTGGTAGTTCTCTACTTTGGCTCGGCTAGGTGGTGCGACTGGTTAGACGACGACAGTGCGAAGGTGGCGGCTTTGGGTGGTGGTTTTAGGTAGCGCGCAACTGGACTTTTCTTTGGTTTTGGTGGCGGCACAAAGACGAGGATACACAAAGAGAATCACTTTGTTTCGATCTGTCTACAAGTTGAGGTGGACAAAATCCCCCACATTTTGTAATGAAAATCATAGTTGGGGTTGGGATTCATAGGATAAGCCCATAGTATGTAAGGGTTTTTTTCTCTATTACTATCTCTATACTGGCATGATGTAATGGCACTCCTTTTTTTGAATCAATAAAAATAGATTTACGTATCAAAAAAAATATTTAATTTTAATTTCAATTTTAATTGTGTAAAATCAAATCCCTACGAAGATTATCTTAATATGCTAATTTATGGATGTGCTTTAATTTAAGTTTAATTTTATTATTTTAATAGTGTGAATCCAAATCTCTATAAAATAGTTAATTGATTTTTGTGAGATTTTCTCTAATAAAAAAATAAAATTACATACATAAATATAGAAAATTTATGTAGGTATCTAGAAAAAATCACTTTATTTATGTTTATATATATATCCTTTTAAATTATCAAAATATTATATTAGTAAAATAAACATTTATTTATTTTAGAAAGATTTCATGAAATGACTTTATAAAGCTAAAATTGAAAATCATTCTTAAAAAAATGTAAAAATAAGTTACATTTATTTATTTTAGAAAGAATTAATGAAATGATTTTATAAAGCTAAAAGTGAAAAATCGTTCTTAAAAAAAATGTAAAAAAATAGTTTACCTTGTGTTTCCTTACAAATTCACCCATAACACCCCAAACTTCTTAAGCCAATTATGTTAAAAAAGAAATAATTTTCATAATTTTTAAAGTTAAATATTTAACATATTCACTTTAAAAATATTAAATTATATTTGAAGAGCATAGAATTTTAGTTTTTAATTGGTTCAAAAGCAACTTATTAAAAACTAATTAATAAAATGAGTTGAAGAACTCATTTCAATAGTATTGTCTACGACAAGTACTAATAATTTGTTGTTCTCCTAATTTAAAGTTCTCAGTTGAGTTAGGTAGTATAAATAGTCTAATGCTATAAACACCTGAAAAATACACACATTCCTAGCATCCCTATCACATACCTATCAATCAAATAAATTATCATAGTTTGTAATCTACAATCAATTAAATAATTGTCACAATCTGTAAGGGTAAAAGTACAAATCTATGTCACACTTTTATAAAGGAATCGGCCAACACAAATAAAAATTCTCAACTTCGACCGCATAAAAGTGGTCTTTATGTTTTGAATTTCAAAATGATGTAAATTAATGAAATATAGAACTCTTGATGAAGTTTATTTTTATAATTTAAAATATATATATATTTTTTAAAATTTAAGAGCATGTTTTGAATTGTAGAAAAAGTGACATTGAGTTGACATCAAGAAAAAAATAGAAAACAACTTTATTTTCCCTTGAATTATTTTTTCCATGTTGAGTTGACGTCAAGAAAAAAATAGAAAACAACTTTATTTTCCCCTTTTTTTTTTCCCGAATAGATATCCTCAATATCTAGTGCATGGAAAAAAATTTAAAATTTGATCTGTATTTTCCTCGTAATAATGTGTTAAAGTGAAATGTAGCAGAATTTGATAGTTTTCATTTGACATCACCTATTGTCTATTTTTTTTATCCTTTTCAAAAAACAAACTATACCCTTTTGCAGGAAGATTCACTCCTCCAGTGCACCATATATTTTTCAAAAATTTTAATATGTTTTAAAATATATTTTTTAATTTCTAATTAGTCTCATTTTTTATTTTGACAACCTACTTTCATTATTTAAAAAAGTATATTAAAACTAATCAAAATATCAAAAAATATATATTTGGATTCTTCACTTTGAGCTCTACAAAAGGGTTTTTTTTTTGTTGTTGAAAAAATTCAATCTAACTAAAGAAATATCATGTTCAAGTGGAAAGTTTCATAAATTTCTAAAAAAAAATGAGGTGGTTACCAACAAGGATGTCACGTAAATAGTTTCGGGTGAAAGGGTTTCGACTAAAACCCTTTCGCCCGAAACTCTTTTAGTTGAAAACTTACATACAAATTGAGTCGTATTTTAAAGTGACAAAGGAAAAAATATATTTTAATGTCACATAAATAGTTTCGGGTGAAAGGGTTTCGACTAAAACCCTTTCGCCCGAAACTCTTTCAGTTGAAAACTTACATACAAATTGAGTCATTTTAAAGTGACAAAGGAAAAAAAAATATTATTGTTTTGGGCAAAAGGGTTTCGCTCGAAACTCTATGTGCCACATAGTTTCAAGTGAAACACTTTTGCCCAAAACTATTTAGGGCGAAACTGTTTTGCTCAAAACTATTTAGTTGGTCGAAAGTGTGACACAAATTTGTGCTTTTACCCATAATTCCTATGCTTTTGTTGCCTTAAGATATTTATTATTGGAATTGTATCTTTATTATGTTATGGAATGCATAGATCATGCTAGTGTATATTGAGCTTTAAGTGTTTATCAATGTTTTAGCTATATTGTTTTCTTTAATAGATATTGTCATGATTTTTTACTACGCATTGGTTGATATATTTGTTATGGATTGGTTGATCATGCATGTATGGTATAATGACAAGATTTTCATGAGGACTTGTGGTATCTTTATGTGTTGTTTCTATGCATTGAATGTGTGAGAGCCTTATTCAAAAATGTCATGAATGCCATCCAAATTATGTTGTTTATATTGTGATACACATGTTATGCTTTCTATGACTAGATTACCATAGTGTTATATCACATTGCTATCTTTATAGATATCTAATTTATAGATTTGATTATTAGAATGATCTTGACATCATATATTTTACTTCTATAAATGTGTATATGGTTACATAGATGGATGTTATTAGTACTATTTCAGCATTCTAGATAGTTGTTAGTTATCACATTTTCATGATTGGATATTGTGCATTGATATTGAGTCATTCTATGCATAATGATTATATGATGTATGCAAGATTGTACCCTATTGATTGATTGTGCATTGCCTCGTTTATTATGTATAGTACATGTGTATGTTTGACATGTGACTTGAGTGTATAGGTATAGGGTTGTTTCTCTACTTGACTATACAAGTCTAGGTTATTTTTCTAATAGTAGTTATATTAAATATGTACTTTAGGTTAAGTGTATTTGGTAATATACATTGTGCTAAATTTGAGTGTGGGATGAGTCCTAATTATCTTGCTTGACTTTGGATCTGAATTGGTAGTGATTGAAGAATTTGTGTTGTGTGAAAACCCATAAATGAGTGTTTATTTTACTATATTATATTAAATTATTTCAAAAAGAATGAATGATAATGTGGGAAATATTTAATACTTATTAGGTGAAATTTGGAAAATAATTGATTTAAGGAATTTTAATAATTTTATTGAGATAAATAAGCATTACATTATTGCATGAAGTAAATTTTGATTCCATGAGGATATAAATATCTTATTATTGGAAATAATTAAATTAAATTCAAAGGCCTTAAGCTATGAAATTATGTGTCATTGTGCTTTTTGGTAAAAAGGTTTTAATTCTATATTAGAATAAGGAAAGGGGATTTTGAAATGCATATAAGGAAAGTGACTTGTTTTATTCATCATTCTTGCATTTTCATGTTGGTTCCATGGGAATTGGAATTGGAAAATATGAAGGAGAAGAATCGGAATGTTTTGGAAGGTTATTTCTTAAATTCAATTGGTGTGTGTTTGTGTGTGGATGAACTCTCCCACTAACCTTCTTCCTCTCTTTTTGAAAAATTATTATAAGGTATCTTCCTTTTTTTAAATTGCTTAAATTTCTTATTTGATTGACTTCTTATCGTGCCATACGAGGTTCAAGTATATGGCTCCATTGTAGGAAACCATTATGCATTCAATTTCATATGAATTAATGGATTAAAGTATATTTTGTCAAAAGTACAAAATAGAGTCATTATTATGAAAAACAATTAAGAAAATATATTTTGAGAATTTTATTGTATTAAAGTATGTTGTTGCACATGTGGGGATCAAAGGGATCTTCTTATATTTTGAAAAAAAATCTTTAATTAAAAAAGTTTTAAAAAAATTAAGGTTCATCAATGGTGGAATTGAGGATTTATATGGTTTTTGCATTGATTTTTTTTTTAAAGTGAATGAATAGCAATGAATTGGAATTGGAGATAAAATGAATCCTTAATATTATTTCAATTAGAATATTTTGAGACTATATCCAAAAATGTTTTAATTTTGTCAAGTATTGATTTTTATCATGTTTAAATAGTGTTTTGGCATGATGAACTTGGGATTTAAAGTATAAAGTGTACGAAAAAAGTGGTTCTCTATATTTTCTAGAATACAAAGTGACCTGAGTGGATAAAATGAGTAGTGATTTATTAACTAAGTGATAACTAAATTTTATTGGGTACATAAAATGTACCAAAATTTTATCATTTGACTTACCTAGAGTGCTTGTAAAAGGTTTTAATGGGCACAAAGGACATGTTGTACTTTGTGAGTTTCTAGAACATGTTTATTGGGCACCCTCACCTTGAGAATGGGATACATATATTCAATCTCACTTAATCATCACTTCTAATTAATATAATGACACTCTTTGTCTTACCTCTAGGATCATCATCCTTCTTTCTATTAGATTTTGTATTCAACATGAGATTTGGCTCACACCATCAATGTGTGTAATTGGTTAAGATCTTGGTTGCATGTGTTCATACCTATGTTGTATGCTTAATTATTGGCATGTATATGTTATGTGACGTGATTTATATTTTATGTCTCTATGTTCATGATGTTTCCCCCTTGGGTATGTTTTGTTGTGATGGTTTATCATACTTGTTTGGCAAGTGTATGCTATGATGGTTAATCATACTTCTAATTTATATACTATAATTATTGTTCATAATTTTTGGGATGTGTGTGAGCCATACTCCCCTTAATTTGCATGAGTGCATGTGTTTTTACCAAAGTGACTATCTCTTAACACAGTGGGGTGGACCTCAAGGTACCACATAGTTGTGCGGTGTGGAACCACCATTGAGGACTTGAAAGATATTGGAGGAGCTTGAAATTTCATGTGTAAGTGGAGGTTCTCTACTACTTTCCTTTTGTTTCCTCATCATTATAATATAGTATTAAGGGTATAATCTAGGATGTTGGTGTCCTTTTATGCAATTGTACATTATTTATACCAAAACCTCTTATTAGATGGATTATAAATTGACCACATAAATTGTGAAAAAGTTATCATTATTTAATAGCAACTTGATGTTAGTATCAAACATACATGCAATTTATCGTGCTTTTCATCAATCTTGTTTTGTTGATAAAATTAATTTAGAGCATATTTGAAATGAGGCTAAAGTAAACTTAATGTGTTAGCAAATATTCAAGTTTGGTATCATAGGTATATCAGATAGATTCATTCCCCCATCCTTGTGTTTGTGTATGTGAGCCCATTATAGGGTGGTATTGTCTTGTCATTTTGGTTATCTCCTTGTGAAGGGAAAGTGAATGGGGTGTGTTGTGAGCATTATCTTCCTATCTTGTGTCCCTAGGCTCATTTTTTAGTCCCTTTTTTTTTTTATCTTGATACACTTTAGAAAGCACTTCATCCATGTGCACATATTTCTAAGATCAAGTGTACTATAAAATTGCATGTGATCTCTAAATTGTTCACCTTAGTTTTCTAGTCACCTATAGGTGTTTTTTAGGTGTTTTGCATGTAAGCAAAACTTATTAGAGTGTTTGATATTAGGCCCTAGGTGAGGGTCTTAAAGCAACCTTTCGTTCACCCTCTAATTATGGATATCCTAGATCACAATGCTAGGTCAAGACTCAACACATTTTTTGGGACTATAGAATAGCATGTTGGTGCCTTTTTTGGGTGTTGTAGTCTTAATGGCACACTGTAGTCATCTATTATTTAAACAATGGGTGCTTACAGTCTTTTTTATAAATAAAATTTGCATACATAAGTTGTTCTCCTATTTCTAATAAGTATGTTGACACTTTGATTGATAGGTGACCCTATTTATGATATATTCCTACTTTTTCATTGAAAGAATATCTTTGTATGAAATTAATTGGTTGTCATTCTTGTTGGTTGAGAGCTTGTACCTCCTAGTTGTCCCCCCTCTTGTATAGGCAAGTACTTTAGTAATGCGAGTGCCATTAGATGTGTTTAGGGAGTGGATTAAATGTATATGATCCCCTCATCCTATCATTGTCTTGTGTTCACAAGAGAAGATTGTGGGTTAGGACTTATCATCATCACGGTGAAGCTCCACTCTCTCATAGGATCAACATGGTGATTTTGTCTCATGATTTATAAGTCTTCCAATTATGTCATCTTGTTTGGAGAAATGGTTGTTATGTGTGTCATTTTTTTTATATGGTACTTTGTGTGTGCATTAGCATGCAACATAACATTTCAATCTTGTATCTTAAATGTTGAAATCATTTTTGTGTTCTTTTAAAACAATTGCTTGGCTAATGTCTTAGGCGTGAGTCTTGGAGCACTACATAATTTATTTAATTGTTTATCCCATTTCCTATAAGTCCTAACTTATTTTCTTATCTATCTCAATCTAATTTTTCCTTGATCTTAATTTACTTTCCTATCCTGGTCCCCTTCTCCCTCTCACATGGTTTAATAAATATCAATTTGTTACATATTTTTTCACTCAACAACCTAATTTTAATAAAAAGAATTATAAATTAGTCTTATCTCCACCTTTCATTTCATAAATATCTTCCAAAAATTAAAATTAAATTATAAAACTACCTTTAATCCTCCACCATCCGTCCTACAAATACCCAACCAAATCAATCTCCATTGTTGATCTCTCCACCTAGAAGTCTATAAATTTAGCCTTCCCTAAGCCATTTTCATGATGCAAGTTTGTGAACTTATCGTTATTTTTTCAAGATAAGTAACCACGTGCCAACATTTTAGCAACTTTGAGCACAAATAACATTATGAAACAACAAGAATCATTGGGTAAAATGCTTTATTTATTTTATTCTTATTTTATGGTTTCTAGCTCAATTTGAGGTAATAAGTTAAGATTAAAATATTGGTTTTTTTTATGGTTGTGTACTTCATTTCCATTTCAATCTATGTAATTCACATTATTTGCACACTTGGTGAGACCAATCCACAATCTAACATTTACATTTTATATTTTTTCTTCTAAATTTGATCTTGTAGGTTTATAGGTATTTTTGAAAAATTCAAAGGCATGCTTCTATAGGAAACCTCCTAGGATAAAACAAATGTCACAGTTACATATGAAGAGGCTAAGAAATAGAGATTGACATATAATACTCTCTATAATTTAGATTAAAAAAAATTGACTTGTTTTTGGTCTTAGGTCTAAGGTTTGTACAAAATTTGCATAATTATATAGTTGCCTATTGTATGATTTCATACAATACACCATATGTTGTTTTGTGTAGTTGCTACTTTTTATCTACTATTAAAAATCTTGAATTTATTCACAAATCAAAAAATAAATTATGTCCACCTGTTTTTAAAATTTTGAATTAAATAATATCCTTTGACTATTTATTTATGAAATGTCATGTCACCCTATACCACAATCATATTGATTCAATATTTTGGAGCTTGATCATATTAACAACTAGAGCTCTGGCATGAAGCATCCTAAACATTCGAAGACCCAGGACAATGTTAGTATGGACAAATTCTTTGTGGGTGATGAGAAGCCGGTGCGCAACTAGTCCGAGTTTGAACGGGAGGCTCTTCCCCAACCATGGAACCAGGTGTGTCTAGCGTTGATGAAATATGTCACACTAGAAGGAAGGTACAAGACCTATTACTTCTACCATTTTCCCTTGTTAAATCACCTTAGGCATAAAGTTTTACTGAGCTTTCCCTTTTTTTTGCTAATGGACCTTGAAAACTTGGTCAAAAAATGTGTGGAGTCTACTGCTTTAAATCCCAATGAACCCACTCCCCTGCCACTCCACCAGGGTCTTATCCTAAGACTCTACCACTTTCACCTGGCTTTATGCCCTCTGAAACCCATTTTGGTTGTCCGAATTGAGGAAATTGAGCCACCCACCGAGACCAACTTATCTCCGGCTGAATCTAAAGGCCTTGTCAGGAAAAGTCACCCGGTCCTTGCTGATAAACCCAAACCTGCTACCAAAAAACTTAAGGGTATCGAGGGTGCTGCCCAAACTAGTGTGACAGTGAGCCTGTGTGACCTCAAGTCTACCCCTGCTAAGACTCCCAATAAGCCTGCCCCGAAAAAGAAAGGTAAGGAGGAGAAGGAGCCTCTGAATAAAGGGAAAAATGTTGTGAGCAAGGACTCGTTGGGTGATACAGTGGTGGTGGAGATTGTGGTTATTGGATGTGATGCCATTATTTGGCGCTCTGGAAGGTTGGAAAATAAAAGGAAAAAAGTACAGGTCAGGGATTTGGACACTAAAGAGGAGTTGTCTGATAGTAAAGATAGCAGAGTTGGAGAGGTGTTGGATGGTGAAGAAGGTGAGAAAGCCATAGGTTTCTCTTCCATTCTCGACAAAGGTAAAGCTCAAGAGGAGGTTTCGACCTCTCACTCTTCAAAACCACTAGATATTGAGCAAAATGATCCTAACTACACTATGGGTGGAAGGGAGGAACTTGGTGTGCTGAAAGAAAGAATGGACAAAATGGACAAAAAATTCAATGGTTTGACCCGTTTCATAGTCAAACTTGTTCATTGTGTCACTAGTACCCTGTCGACTGTCATGAAGGAAAAGATGGAGATGAAGAAGGCTGAAGACCACCAGGAGTGGATCGGTGATGATTTGGTTCAACTTCTATCAAAGAATTGGGAGAATACCAGCTAGTGTGTTGCTGGTTTGTTGTCGGTCTGAGTGCTGTTAGTCTGTGTCTATTTTTGGTTTTGTGTTTTGTTTTGTTACTTTTTGATCTTGGACTCTTTGGCCCTTGTGGCTCTCTGTGAAGGGTACAACACCCTGTAAATGTTGCTTACTTTACTAAAAACAACCAAATCATATAACTAAACCTCTAGAGATCTTGGTCACATGGGTGACTAGGGCTTAGCCCTTAACCAATAGCTAACTCTAAACCCCCCAAAGCTAGACCTTTGATCCTATATGTGACTAGGGGCCTTGCATAAATTTTGTCAATGCTTTCCCATTGAGTTCTTGATCACATCAGTGACCAAGGGCTAAGGTTAACCACATAGTCCCCTAACTACATGCCTAGTTGTATTCATAAATCGTTCAAGTGAAAAAAACGTCCCTAATTACCAATGGTTAAGCCTAACCACTAGGGTTGACCCCAACTATTTTACTCCTAAAAGAAAATTTTATTTTAAAATTGAATAACTTTTTGCTCATGTGTCAAAAAAAATATAGTTTTTGGAAAGATGACTTAGAGTACACTATGGTGAAGGGATATTTCATAGATTCAACCTAGATTTTCAAATATAAAATTATTCAAAGACACTTTTTGTTTTTAAACTTCAAACATACAAAATTTTGCATATGAAGGATAAATTCAATGATTTTTTTGAAATTGCACAAAAAATCATAAATATTATTTTTCTGACATTTATTTTTTATTTTCTAGAGATTTAAAATTTATTTCTAATGCATTATCCTTGTAGAAAATTGTGTTTCCAAGACTTTTATCTTTGAAACTTTTTATATTTTTTTTTGCAAAACATGTGTCAAAGAATATTTTATGAAACTTATTTCTCAGAAATCAAAAACACTTTCTAGTTATGTTTTGATTATGTTAACCATAGATTTCAAGTTTATATGATCTTCCTTTTCACCACAAGGTGATCCTAGGAATTAAAAACACTTGAATACATTTCCCTTAATGGGAATACCTATTGGAGTGGTGAAGACACTGAGAGGGGGGGTGAATCAGTGTCTTAAATTATTTTTGCCTATAGCAATCTTCAAACAATGTATGCTTTTAATATTTTCAATGATTAAAACATTCATGAATTGAATGTAATCATAAAACTGAAATGAGAAACATTAAAGCAATTAAACACATAAGATCATCATGTCAAGACAACAAGATAATAACACTATTTTTGTCCTGAGTGGAAAACCCTCTTGGGGTAGAAAAAAGACTCAAAAAATTTACCTCACTGGCTTCTAAAATTTGAATCTCACTGATTGCAGGCCTCACTGGCGAGGGTCATTTTGTCTCACTAACATGACCTTATCATTGCATGTTTCAATTATAAAAAAGTTCAATACAAAGGGTTGCTCTGTTTCACTACACAACCAACCTTTTACAAACAATACATTAATACCTGGAAACTCATAATGGAGTTCAAAAATATTAAATGCAATTTTTTACAATTTATCTTGCATTGTGATTCAAGATATGTTCTCAGCATAAAAATGTCTCTCTTTTTAAAAAAAACCAACAGTTATAGTGTAAAATAGCACTATATGTATATTGCCTTTAAAACATCATACTCTGCCTCTAAAACAAACTTTTCAGTTACCAACTGCTCGTGTACAAAGATGAATAAAAAACAATTGTTTCTTTAAGATGCATGTATACAATGGCAGGTAGGCTACACATTGTTGTGTTTGACAACAAAACAGTTATAAAACCACATTGTCTCTTTACCCATTGTCGAAAATAAGCCAAAGCCTCAAAAAACCAGACAAGGGTTTCGAAAAAATAGGCATCATTAACCTTTGAACAACAAAATCATTTCCTTAACAAATGTACTTTGGATAAACAAGGATTTATTCATTATTTTAGAATCATTGTTCACAGAAGATAGTTAATCAATGATACCACGAATCTTAGCAAAAGTTTCCGACATCATTAACATTGAAAGACTTAATCAAATTGATAACTACCTATCAGCAAAAAAATAACTGGAGGATATTACCTAAAAATGCAGCTTGGAAGAAACTACATGTTCTTCACTTAGTGACAGTTCGAGCAATGTCTTGTCCAAAGAAGCATTAAGGATTAACTGTTCTTTACCTATCTAACCGACAGGAGATAACCAACTCAATGGAGCCTCTGACTTTGATGCTCTATTCCCTTTAATATTCACCATGGTTGCACCACAAACCCTAGCAAGCATGTTGTGCCCTAGCTCGAAAGAATGAAACACATTATCTTTTCAAAATGAGCATGGAAAGACTTTCATTATGTCTTTTATGTCATATGATACTTTGAACCTGATGGGATTTATTTCCTCTTTTTTTGATACGTAAGGTTAGTATATTTATATTAATTAAAAAAGTTGAGTACAATTGTCTACCAAGCAGGAAAAGATCCACCATAGCCAAAATACCACCACCTCCCCTAACAGCTGTTAACGCCAACATACATGTGGAAAACATACCAAAAGCACTAAAAAATACCATAGCAAGAGCATAAACAAAAACCATTTTTGAGACTATATCGCGACCAGAGACAACCAACAGACGAGAAAGACCAAACCCTACCCCCAAAGCAAAAAAACCAACATCACCCACATTACAAAAACTTGTTCAATTTTGTGAAATCTCCAAACTCAATTTTTCAATCTTCATCCCCAACCATCACCAGACCAAAGAATTTCTTTAGAAATTCTATCGCTGCCCCAACCAACATTCGGTGACGCATCAAACTCGGACCATGCAAGTCCAGAAGGAAGGGGAAAATCATTACCGAGTCTTCTCAAATTTGCTCCACATCGCGCAGCCTCAGACATCCTCTTCCTTCAATCACCATGCGCAAAACCTCATCCACACCTTCGATTAAGTCCTCCCGTAACAACTTCACCATTAATTGCTTTTCCTCAGCCTTCAGATTCCTCATATCCATAATTGAATCTAGAAAACATGAAGAGACGTGTAGGTTGTCGCGCCCATACTCCCCATTTTCCAAATGATCACTGCCCAGAACCATCTTTGCAACCGCAACCACCAACGGATCATTATTTAACAAAATTCTATTTAGTCTCTGATCCGTGATTTCCCTAAACACTACTTGTCTCGCTGACGACTTCAAGGAAATCAGTGTGTCTGCTCCAAAGTGAGCCAGACCCGACACAGAGACCTCAACTACAAATTTTGAACTCTTCGCCATTAACCTTTCTGTAGAAATTGCACTTAGCTTTGGAGAATACAAACACCCACAGACACCACATCCACCAACTACTAAATCCGCATGCCAAAAAAGCCCTTTGCCTTCAATAAATAAGAAAATTCTACCCACCATGCCACTGTCATCGACTTCAAATGGTACCTTGAGCAGCGTGTGATATTTCCTTGCAAGGAGGAGGAAATCCTTCCCCATGATTTTCATTCATAAAAACGCATGGAGGCCGATGTCGTATTTGTCCTCGACATCATACTGAGAACCCACGATAAGACCCCGACACGCCAATCCATACTCACCACCACCGCATCCCACCAAGCATCAACACTCGACCACCGTGGCATGCAAAGCCACCTCCCTCCGCCACCTCAGAGGGTCGCCCACCCTGCCACCCACATGATTTATTTCCTCTTTTTATCACAATATCTTTGAGCATATTAATACCTAGCTCTTTTCCTTTGTGTTATCACAACCTTTGCATTAGGTATTAGAGAGACTTTCTCAATGAAATCAGTATGCTATGCAATTATCCTCTTTCTCAACATGCCAATGAAATAATCAAATGAACCATGACCAAATAATATATTTGTCTAACTTGTCAAATGTGATACAACGTATATGCATCTTGATGTGAATAAGACCACATTTAAAAAAACACTGTGTATAATGGTTTAGTAACCTCTGAATCATTACAAAACTGAACAATCCTGAATGCTTCTTATATATCAACATATGATTCATAAAAATAAAGAACATTGTGAAGATGATGAAAGTATACTATTTAATAACTATCAACCAAATATCACTTGTACAAATGCTCATATAAACCTTTCACCTTGAAACCTTGCATTTGACACAATGCCAAATATAATGCCATTGGGGTCAACAAACTCCCCCTTTGGCATTGGTGTAAAATAAGACAAAAATGCACCTGTTTAAACACAATCCTGCAACAATCCTGAAACCATAACCACAACCATCAGTACCATTGCCATAAACATAACCAAGAATGAACACCAAGCATCAAAAATCTTAGCAATACATCTCAAAACCTCTAAAACCAATCAACACTTTCTTCCCCTTTTGAAAATAATGCCAAAGTCAAAGGAGTGAATAAAAATCAAGAGATCACCAAAACAACATCAAACTGAAAAATAAATTCCTTTGTGCGGACCATAGAACCCAGGGGTAAACAAAATGTGTATGAATTCTCCCCCTAAAAGTATGCTAATAAATGATTATTGAAATGAGGTGAGAGAGAAGACTCCAAGTCTATCTCTTAGATGTTCAAATATGTCTTTTGTCAAAGGCTTGGTAAAAATATTAGCTATCTGATCTTTGGTTGAAACATATTCAAGAACAACATCATTAGCAAGCACCTTTTCTCTGAGAAAATGATATTGAATGGCAATGTGCTTGGTACGTGAGTGCATAACAAGATTTTTTGAGATGTTAATCACACTTGTGTTATCACATAAAATAGGAACAGGTTTTGATACCTCAACTTGAATATCCTGCAAAGTCTGTGTCATCCACGACACTTGTGTGCAACAAGCAGTTGTTGCAATGTATTATGCCTCACCAGTAGACAATGAGAAAAACTCTTGCTTCTTACTTTTCCAAGCAACAAGTCTACCACCCAAAAAATATGCTCCACCTGAAGTGATTTTTCTGTCATCAAGACAGCCAGCCCAGTTAGCATCATTGTAAGCAAACAGTGTGAAATTATTATGCCCGGGATACTAGAGACCATAATCAATTGTTCCATTGACATATTTGAAAATTCGTTTAACAACATTTAAATGAGTTTTCTTAGGTGCACCTTGAAAACTTGCTACCAAAAAAACAACATGCATTATATCTGGTCTAGATGTTGCTAAGTAAAGCAAACTACCAATCATGGACCTGTATTGAGTTTGACCCACATCAAGTGAATCTTCATCCTTTCCAAGTTTACAACCAGTTTCCATTAGTGTACCTACAGGTTTGCTGCCATCCATTTGAAATTTTATTAACATTTCCTTTGCATATTTAACTTCAGAAATAAAAATGCCCTTTGGAAGCTGAGAAACTTGAAATCCTAAAAAGAATGAAAGTTCCCTTATCATGGACATTTCAAACTCCTTTTTCATAACATCAGGAAATGAAAGAGATAGCCACTCATCATTACTGCCAAAAATAATATCATCAACATAGATCACTACAACCAGACTATTGTCATTTTTAGTGATAAAATACATATTGCTATTTACTCCACCTTTAGTGAACCCTTGGCTTTGCAAGAATTTGTCTAATTTGGAGTACCAAGCTCTAGGAGCTTGTTTTAGACCGTACAAAGCCTATTTTAACCTGTATACATGATTTTATTTCCCTACACAAATAAAACCTTCTAGTTGTTCCATATACACTTCTTCAAGATCACCATTTAAGAAGGCAGTTTTAACATCCATCTGAAAAACTTTAAAAAATTTATATACAGAGAAGGCAAGAAATATTCCGATTGCTTCTAATCCAGCAACAGGAGAAAAAGTTTCATCAAAGTCTATGCCCTCTACCTGGGAATACCCTTTACAAACCAGTCTAGCCTTGTTTCTAGCTACATTTCCTTTTTCATCAAGTTTATTCCTAAACACCCATTTAGCCCCAATGATGTTTTTATATTTTGGCCTTGGGACAAGTTCCCAAGTTTTATTCTTTTCTAGTTGATTTAAGTCCTCTTGCATAGCTTGTATCCATAGATCATCTTGACTAGCTTCTGCATATGTTTTAGGTTCTAATTGTGAAACTAAACATATATGAACCTAATTGTTTGCTTGAGTAGTTTTCCTTCTAATTTGTATTCTTGAATCTAAATCACCAATTATATGTTCATGTGGGTGATTCTTTTCTAACAAATTCTTAGAAGGAGTATAAGTAGAAGTTTTAGAAGCTGTCTTAGGAGTTTTATGAATTACTAGAGTTTTAGGACTTACTGGAGTCTCTTGAGGTGTTTCATGGTCTGACCCTTCTTCTAATTCTTCTTTTATATCAGTTTCATCCAAAATATCACCTTCTTCTCTCTGTTGATCATGAGGCTAATGTTCAATCTACTACATATTCTCAACAACTTTGACATTAGAGCTTTCAATAATTCTCTTTAATCTTTTATTGTAACATTCATATGCCTTGATGTGTAGAGAATAACCTATAAATATTCCTTCATCACAACATGATTCAAAACTTCCTAGATTACCTTCATCTCTTTTAATATAACGATTATTGCCAAATATTTTAAAATAAGAAATATTTGCAGATTTACCATGCCAAAGTTCATAAGGTGTATACCTGGTTCTCACCCTTAATTGCACCCTATTCAAAATATAAACTATTGTATGAACAACTTCTTTCCAATATGCATTTGACAAATCTGCATCATGAAGCATGGTTCTAGCCATCTCCTTAACCGTCCTATTATTTCTTTCTGCTACCCCATTCTGTTGGGGTGTTCTAGGAGCTGCATATTGTCTCTTTATGCCATGTTTCTCACAATATTCCAGAAATGTGGTAGAGGTATATTCACCTCCTTCGTCAAATCTTAGACATTTCAATTTTAGATCCATTTCTCTCTCTACCATTCTCTTAAAAATCTTAAATCTGTCCAAGGCCTCAGATTTATGCTTAAGAAAGGTTACCCAAGTCATTCTTGTATAGTCATCGATAAACAACATAAAGTATCTTTCTCCATTTAATGATTTGGTCCTTGTTGGACCACACAAATCAGTGTGAACTAATTGAAGAGGTTCTGTAGATGAATGCTCTTTAGTTTTGTAAATGGTTATTGTTTGTTTACCTTGCTGACACTCTTTACAAACTTCATTTGTAGGTTTAGATATAACAGGCATGTTTCTTACATTCTTGTTCTTACTGATTTTGACTAAATTGTCAAAATTAATATGCCCTAACCTTTTGTGCCAAAGTTTACTTTCTTCTATTTGACTCATGAAGCACACATTATTTCTACCATCATTTTCAGATCCATGCAAGTTGTAAATATTGCCTTTTGTTCTTAAACCAGAAGTAATTGCCTACCCTGAATTTTTAAGAATCTTGCAGCCTTGTGAAGTAAACATCTCTTTATATCCACTATCACAAATCTAACTCATGCTTAACAAATTGTGAGTTAATCCTTCCAAAAAGTAAACATCCTCTAAGGGAGTATTGTCTTCTAAGAGAATAGTACCCTTACCTGTGATTTGCACACAATAGTCATCACCAAATTTTACTGAGCCTACTGCACAATTCTCAAATGTTGTGAACTTGCTTCTATCCCCTGTCATATGATGGGAACAACCACTGTCAATTACCCATATATCCTTTATTTTTGCATGAAAGGAAACTTCAACTATCATAGCCTCATCTTTCTTGGTGCCTTTTATCATCCATACAAGCTTCATTTTTCTATCAGATTGCTTTGGATGGACATCAACATCTAAACTGCAAAAATTGGCTGTGTCCAAGTTTTTAATAGCTAAAACATCTCAAGCTGTTTAGAAAGTTAAAGATTTTACCATCCAAAAATCTTGGTTTTCTTTTAGTCACAAGTTTACAATCATTTTCCCTGTGATCATATTAATGACAATGAAAACAATAACCGAGGAATCTAAATGGCAGATTTTTTTTGAAAGTCAAAGACTTTTGAGTATTCTGAGAATTTGCACTCATAATTTCATTATTATATGAACATTGACCCTTTGTGAAGCCAATTCCTGTCATATCCTTATGCCCCTTTTGTTTTCCTAACATATCAACAAGTTTATTGTTGTTGTTACTCAATTCAAGTTCTTTTATGAGTTTTACAATTTCAGCTTCTAAAGATTTGCATTAATTCTCTTTATTTTCTAATTGAGTTTGAGTTACCTCCAACATTCTTTTATTTTCTTCTAGTTGCAACTTTGTTTTTGCAACTAAATGATTAGATTTGTTAATCTCCTTTTTAAGTTCTTTGATTTTTGACATAGCACATTTCAACTCACCTTCTAAATCAACTTCATCCTCTTCACTATCAAATTCATTTGAGACATTTTGCATCTTAACACCATGAGGAGTGACTCGAGTCATAAACAAAGTCTCTTCTTATTCTTCTAAAGAGTCCTCAAATTGGTTATCAGAAATATCAACATATTTTGTGAGCAGACTCTTCTTCTTTCTAAAATTGTTTTTTTTTTTTGAGTTGTTAAAGTTGAAAGATTTCTTCTTGTAATGTTTTTTCTTGTGATCATCATCACTATATGTGTCCTTGTTAGGAAATTGGGATACATAATGCCCAACCTTTCCACAATCAAAACATTTGAAGGGAAATTTTCCTTTGTATCTCCCTGAACCTTTTTTTAATTTACCGACAAAAATAGACTCATCTTCATTGTCTAATTTTGAATCTGAGTTTGTGTTAGATTCCTTTTTTGTTGTCTTAAAGGCTTCCTGTTTGCTTGAGGAGGAATCGCCATCAATTCTCATTTCATAGGCTGTAAATATTCCTTGCAACTTTGCTACAGAAAGGGTTGTTGGATCCCTTTCTTCAACAATTGAAACTTTTGAATCATATCTAGGAGTTAAAGTCCTAATAATCTTTTTTATAACAATTTTTTCATCTACAATTTCTCCAACACCTCTCATTGAGCTCACAATTTCTTGAATTTTGAGAAAGTAATATGCTACCTTCTCATCATCATTCATTTTTAATTCTTCAAATTTAGTTTTGAAGGTTTGAAGCCTTGCTTCCTTTACTTTATCATCACCTTCATAGATCTTTGATAGTCTATCCCATATTAGTTTTGAATTTTTACAATCCATTACTTTCACAAGAATTGTATTACTGAGAGGAGAGAAAATTGCATTTGTTGCTTTGGCATCATGACCAAAAGCCTTCTTTTCATCTTGTGTAGTAGGATTTGTTCCAGTGTATTCAACTTTAATAGCTTCTAGAACATCAAATCCTAAAGATGCCAGATAACGTTTCATTCTGAATCTCCAATAGACAAAGTTTGTTCCATAAAAAACAAGTGGTTTGTCTAGATTTGTCATAACAAACAACACTCCAATACCAAGGACCCTTAAGTCAATTAGGCTTGTTAAATCAAGGGTTTGGCTCTGATACCACTTTTTGGAGTGGTGAAGACACTGAGAGGGGGGTGAATCAGTGTCTTAAATTATTTTTGCCTTTAACAATCTTCAAACAATGTATGCTTTTAATATTTTCAATGATTAAAACATTCATGAACTGAATGCAATCATAAAACTGAAATGAGAAACATTAAAGCAATTAAACACATAAGATCATCATGTTAAGACAACAAGATAATAACTCTATTTTTGTCCTGAGTGAAAAACCCTCTTGGGGTAGAAAAACCACTCAAAAAATTTGCTTCATTGGCTTATTAAAATTTGAATATCACTGATTACAAGCCTCATTGGCGAAGGTCATTTTGTCTCACTGACATGACCTTATCATTGCATGTTTCAATCATAAAAAAGTTCAATACAGAGGATTGCTATGTTTCACTACAAAACTAGCCTTTTACAAACAATACATTAATACCTAAAAACTCATAATGGAGTCTTCAAAAATATTAAATGCATTTTTTTATAATTTATCTTGCATTGTGATTCAAGATATGTTCTTAGCATAAAAATATCTCTCTTTAAAAAAAAACAATAGTTACAGTGTCAAATAGCATTGTATTTATATTGCCTTTAAAACATCATACTCTGCCTCTAAAACAAACTTTTCAGTTACCAACTGCTCGTGTACAAAGATGGATTAAAAAAAACTATTTCTTCAAGATACCCGTATACAATGACAGGTAGGCTACACATTGCTACGTTTGACAACAAAACAGTTATAAAATCACATTGTCTCTTTACCCAATGTCAGAAATAAACCAAAGGTTTGAAAAATGAGACAAGGGTTTCAAAAAATTAGTCATCATTAACCTCTAAAACAACAAAATCATTTCCTTAACAAATGCACTTTGGATAAATAAGGATTTCTTCATTATTTTAGAATCATTGTTCATAGAAGATAGTTAATCAATGATACCACGAATCTCAGCAAAAACTGCCGACATCATTAACATTGAAAGATTTAATCAAATTGATAACTACCTATCAGCAAAAAAATAACTGGAGGATATTACCTGAAAATGCAGCTTGGAAGAAACTACATGTTCTTCACTTAGTGATAGTTCGAGCAATGTCTTGTCCAAGAGAAGCATTAAGGATTAACTGTTCTTTACCTATCTAACTGACAAGAGATAACCAACTCAATGGAGCCTCTGACTTTGCTACTCTATTCCCTTTAATATTCACCATGGTTGCACCACAAACCCTAGCAAGCATGTTGTACCCTAGCTCGAAAGAATGAAACACATTATCTTTGCAAAATTAGCTCAACAAGACTTTCATTATGTCTTTTATGACATATGATACTTTGAACCCAATGGGATTTATTTCCTCTTTTCATCACAATGTCTTTGAGCATATTAATATCCAGCTCTTTTCCTTTGTGTTATCACAACCTTTGCATTAGGTACTAGAGAGACTTTCTCAATGAAATCAGTATGCAATGCAATTATCCTCTTTCGTAGCATGCCAATGAAATAATCAAATGAACCATGACCAAATAATATATTTGTCTAACCTGTCAAATCTGATACAAAGTATATGCATCTTGATGTGAATAAGACCACATTTAAAAAAACATTGTGTATAATGGTTTAGTAACCTCTGAATCATTACAAAACTGAACAATCCTAAATGCTTCTTATATATCAACATATGGTTCACAAAAATAGAGAACATTGTGAATATGATGAAAGTATACCATTGAATAACTATCAACCAAATATCACCTGTACCAATGCTCATATAGACCTCACCTTGAAACCTTGCATTTGACACAATGCTAAATATAATGCGATTGGGGTCAAAAATACCTTGGATTTTATCACTAAGGGGATGGATTGAGCCCTCATTCTTTGATTAGGTATATTAATTTTGGGGGTGAATTGAAAGACATGCCCATTGGAAGGAAAAAATATCATTTTGGGCTAATCTTGTAAGAACTTTATACTTTCAAAATTGAATGAGTGTGGGTTACCCTCTCATACCAAGTTGTTTGGAATATTAATGTCTTGGAGTGGGAGAGAGTAGATTAAATAGTATAGTTCTATGGATTTCTTATCAAAATTCACCTTTGGAAAGGTTTTGACATTTTGAAGAACTCACATGAACCTTTTCACACTTTGGTGAGTTCATGAACCAATGAACTTGTTTACAACCCATGTTTTGTCCTTTTCTATTATCCAACAAACTTTCACTTGGAGTTAAAAAACTTGTGAACCAACCAACATGTTGAACTTGGCCAATTTTATTCTTTTTAAACTTTGTTATAATTTTAGGAAGCTTAAGAAGTCTGGAACTCCTTAACTTATTTCTATTGTAGGCATTTTGGAAAGTTCATGAACTCACAAAATTATTGAAAAAATGAACCTCAATATCTATATTATTGGAGTTTTGAGGATACCTCTTATAAGGTACCCAAATAGAGACACATACAAATCCACAATCTCGATGAGATAACACAATTATTTTTTTAGAGATGAAAGTTCAAGAGGATCAAGGAAATGGTACTTTGGTAAGGGGATGGTTGAAACTCTAATACCTAAAGTAAATTATTTAAGGATCAAGGGGTCAAGGGTTAGATGAAGGAATTTTATTGTAAGATAAAGCATGGTGACCTAAAAAACTCAATTGAAAGTAAAGGTTGAAGAAAATGGATGTTGATAATGATAACTCCAATACCATGGTAGGAAAGGGGGTGAAGATAGGGAACAAGTGACATATAGAGTAGTATGGGAAATTTTGATACCCTGATGGTAACAAAAGGAAAGGTAGAGTCTGGAGGGAGGGCATACCAATATGGTGAACTTTGAAACTCTGAAACAAGAAAATTCCTTAGGAATTTTAACAAAAAACCCCATACTTAGAATTTTTTGGGATTCTTGCATCTTTCAACATATTAATAGGGATATTCTGGATGGAGAGGAAAATACTTAGGAAAAGTTTAACGAAGGGATACCCAACAAGAAACATATTAGATATGTTATTAGTATTGGGTAAACAAGGTCAAATTCATACATGAGAGTAACAATAAAGATATATGAGACAAAAAAATATAGTGACAAAACCTAAACTCATAGACAAGTGGGGATAAGACTAAGTCACCCCAGGTGTTTGAGCCTTTATTACAATAACCACCACTTACCGAATATATCAAATGTATTGAATATACACTTAATAAATTTAGTTGGCACATTAAAATCTTTAATAGATTAGGATCTCACATGTTAGAATTTACTTTCAAGTAACTACATGAGAGCCTCTACAGAAAATTAGCTTCCTAAATTCTATTCTACATCTCAAACTAAAGTAAGATAAATGCGTACTACCACTACCACTAAGAAATGATGTATAACATAGACTACTTTGACATCTAATATACCCTATACTAATTGGTTTAAGGAAAAGATATAGAAATAGGATATAGGTTTATAGAATGACACAGTTCAAAGAAATAAATTAAAAGAGTAGGAAAAGGAGCACCAAAGATGGTTGAATTTATTTTTTTGTGGGATTAGGAGCACCAAGATTACAACATGCAATTGATCATCCTTTTTAAATAATAAAAACATCTATGATGGGGTTATCTCAACCTACTCTCCTTAATTTCCCTTGTGATAGAAAAACATTAAATAATATTTATGACCATTGAATATTCAATATACACAAGTAATTCACTTTTTTTTAGATTGCAAGAATTAATCAAGTATCCACCCCCTATAAACTGCAATGCACTTGGTAAAAAAAATTCACGTGCCCGGTGACGCTGGTGTGACATGCCCTTCGGTACCACGGGGATGGTGGGGAGACTAGACCTCGTGACCTCTTACATGTAATAGGATGATTTAGTTAATCAAGCTAGGCCCACCACCCCACAAGTAATCCACTTCAATTTGAAGGGAATAAATAGAAAAGAAAACAAATTTTCTCACAACATTGAACTAGGGGGAACTCTTTGAGATGAGTGACAAAAAAATGTAAAATGCTAAAACGCATTCACATTTCCTTTTGGATAACAAACCACAACCACTTAAATTGTTAGTATAGAGAACCAAAAGCCACTTATATTTAAAAATACTAAAATATATTTACAAGAGGGAAGATCCCTTCTTTATAAAACCATGAAAGTCTTTATGCAATTGTAATAGAATATCCTAATAAATTTCAAAAAGATAAAGAATGGGGGAAGAAGAGAAGGGAAAAATGTTAGAAGTATTGAAATATTCATAGGATGATCTTTGAATAATCAAATTAACAAATGAAAGATGAAATGTGTAGTTAGTTTATAATTTTGGTTGTGGGAAAATATAACCATTATGGTTTCCTTTGTATGAAAACTCCTCTTTTTGCTTCTAAGAAATGAGAGACTATGTGATCAAGAAGATAATGAATCTTGGATTATCACTATAAATGATAAGAGATAGCTCATGAGAAATATCATTAAGGTGAGTAGGGTATGTGGTGTACATGGGGTGGAAAGGAACATATTAGATAAATATTAGGTTGATCAATTAGTCAAATATATTTAGGTAGAGAAAATAAGCTATATTTATTGTGTGAATATTATTGGAGAGAAGGTATGCTTAATCGATGACAAGAACGGATAAGAGGCTCTAAAATATTGGATGTTACACTAGATCGATGAGTAGTGAATGCTAGAAGGTACCATCATATAGGGGTTGTATAAATCCCCAAAAGGATTCTACCATGAGGGGGAATTCAATATCATATGGACATGTAATGCAAAAGAATCTACATCATATGATGTCACCAATATATTGACATCTCATGCAACTTGAAGGGAGCTAGTATGAAAATATTAGTAAAAACCTTTAAAAAAATGGAGGTGAGAAGATACATGGAGAATTTTGAGATATCACTACACATGAAATTTTGGTCTACCATGCAATTAATAAGGAGAAAACAATGTGATTCCAATCAAAACAAAGAGGTAGGACCCATACAAACAAGAAATTTATGGATGTAAATTTTTTGAAGTTGATGAATGCAACACATAAGGATTCTTCAAAAGAAAAAAGAATATAGATAATTTTGTAGAATTATGGGGGCCACAAATGACACCAATGCATCAAGAATTAGGATGAGCTTGAATAAACACCATGTCATCCACAATTCATGCTTTAAGTCATGAAAACCTTAGAAGGATATCAAATACTTCAATAGGATGCATCTTAGAGAGCTGGGGATTTGGAGAAGACATGTATTTAAATAGAACCCATAGATTATTTAGAGGGAGCATATGAAACACACTACAAAACTAATAGACTCTACCCAACCACATTCTAATAGAGAAGTTGTGCAGATACTTCAAAATGGTGTATGGATTTATTTATTTTTAAATGCAAGGGTTTGATAAAGACATCACCCTTAAATTTTCCTAGGGATTCAACTACAAAATTTAAATGGTTATACTCTTCCAATAATGGAATAAGTGATTTTTATAGCTACTAAATTGATAAGAGATGGAGAAAATTAGTTTTTTTGGAGAGTTAAAGTTGCTACAAAAGGATATTCTTAGTCAAAGTGACAATGTTGTTTTTGATAGCAATGCAACAAAGAACTCTTCTTTGTCATTCCCTTGGGATGATTTGATATTTTTTATTATGAAATATATCATGTATGAGGGATGGTTCCATTTGATGTGTGCTTATCACATCTATACTTTAGTTCATTTGAGAAGGAATTAGAGGATGAATTTTCCTTCTTATTAAACTAGACTAGTAAGGTGGTTATAGAAGTTAAAAAAGGAAAGATGTATAACCTAAAAAATCATGGGTTGGTAAAATTAAATTTGATTGATGCATTATAGAGGTATCAACCAAATGGACATAATAAATTTTATGTAGAAGTAACATAGACACATATGGAAACCATTGAAGAAGAAAACCTAGATGAATAATTTGTATAAGGACAACTAGAGCACATAGATGAACGAATAAAGGGATGATTAGTTAAAATAGAAATAGATCTTACATCCAAATTGAGTAGAGAAAATGAAAATATATAGAAAAAATAACTACCAAGAGGTTGACTAAGCCTTAAATTTTACCCCACTAGGACACATATAGCCCATCTATACATGGTTTGAACTTGGAAAAACCATTTAGTTAACTAGAAGTAGGGGAATCCTCTTATTCATGAAAGAGGTAGAAAATGATATTACCTCCATCAAATACATTTAAGGAAAATGATGATGAGGTGAGAATCTTTTCTAATGTTGTTTCTACCCTCTCTTCAACTAAAGGAAGGCTTTAATCATCCTTTCATAAGAACACAACAACACAACATGAAATTAGCGCCGACTTTGGCACAGGATTTTAGTGTATTTTGAGTACAAAAGTTGGACAATTTGGTTGGCGTTAAACTCGGCGCAAACAGGCATGGTTAGTTTGGCGTCCGATTTTGCGCCGACGTTTCCATCGTGTTTAGCGCCAAAATTTGCATCGAAAAACCATGGCACCTCCGTTAGCGCCTAAAATAGCACTAGTAAGTAATGACGGAAATGGCATCAAAATTGGTGCCCAATTTGGCTTCCGGCTTTGCTTCCATGTCTACTCCCATTTTTGCTTCTAGTTTTGCTTCCAATTTTGCATCCAGTTTTGCTTCCAGTTTTGCCTCCAAGTTTTCTTCCAATTTTGCTTCCAAGTTTGCTTCCAATTTTGCTTTTGGTTTTGCTTCCGATTTTCCTTCCACTTTTGCTTCCGGTTTTGCTTCCAATTTTGCTTTTGGTTTTGCTTCCACATTTGCTTCCAGTTTTGCTTCCGGTTTTGCTTCTAGTTTTGCTTCCAAGTTTGCTTCTGGTTTTGCTTCTGGTTTTACTTCCAAGTTTGCTTCCGGTTTTGCTTCTGGTTTTGCTTCCAAGTTTGCTTATGGTTTTACTTCCAAGTTTGCTTCCGGTTTTGCTTCCGGTTTTGCTTCCAGGTTTGCTTCCAGTTTTGCTTCCAGTTTTGCTTCCAGTTTTGCTTCCAGTTTTGTTCCAGTTTTGGTTCTAGTTTTGGTTCTAGATTTGCTTCCAGTTTTTCTTCCAGTTTTGCTTCCAGTTTTGCTTCCAATTTTGCTTCCAATTTTTCTTCCAAGATTGCTTCTGGTTTGCTTCTAGTTTGGCTTCCATTGTTGCTTCCTTTTTTTTTCTTTCTAAAAATGCTTCTTGTTTTGCTTCCATTTATTAATTGAATATGTTTTATTTCAATTTAATTAGTTAAATATATCATGCCTCTTAAATAACTCATATGATTATAGAGTAAGTAATTTAATTATTTAACTCATATGATTAAATGACAATATAATTATTGTAACATGATCATCATCTATAATTAAAACAAGTGAATCAAATATCTATAATTTAATTGAATTTGACAACATCCATCCTGGGCAGTAAACTAAAATCATCATACTTAATAAATATCCATCCAAAAATTATCAACCACTTTTAATATATATAAATTGACAAGTCAATGCTAATAAGATCATCATCATATATAACTAAAACAAGTGAAAGTCAAATATTCCAGTACATCAAAAACATGTCAAAATGATACATGTCCAATAGTCGACATAAGTGAAAATGATACATGTACAAATGATATAAATGAAATTGATAAATTATGTAACTCAAATTGATACAAGTCAAGATGATACATGTCCAAATGATATAGTGAAAATGATACATGTCAATATGATACAACTCAACAGTATAGTACAATAGGTTGTAAAAATGATACATATGATAGTAATCATGAAAAGAGTCATCATAACGATATATCAACAATGATCCATGATGCAGTCTATATGATCATGAATGTCACCAGATACTATCACCAACTATCTCGTTGTCGTCGTCGTCATCGTCATTGTCATCAGCCTCGGTGTCTTTCGTATCTGCATCATCATCATCCTCTGCCATGTGATTTGTATCGGCATAACCAATATTTTGTGGATCTATATCATGTTGAGGATCATCTTCATCTTCTGGAAGACCCGTGTTCTACAAAAAAAAAACATTTAAAATGAAAAGTTATTATTTATTTCATGCAATAATTTATTTTTATGTTATATATCTAATATTACAACATATGAGACAAAACCATAATCATATTACATCATATCAAAGTGCACATACCATAATAAAATTTCAAAAAAGTTACAACTAATACTGGTGAGTCAGGACAAAATTCAACTTTCAAAAACAAAGCCAATTAGGCTAGTAGACTTGTGGATCAGGCCAACATTTGGTAGAAGAAGAAAGATGACTGGAACTCTGGAGGCTCACCATAATGGATTTCAGTATTCAACCATGAGAGCAAAAGAGAGAGCTGATATCATGTATCAAAACATTAAGCATGCATTCTTCCAGCCAGCGGAGAAGGAGATGATTACTTTGCTTCATTTTCATTTGTATAACCATATCACGACGTGAGAACCAAGAAGACCAATGGTGTTTAGTTTTATGTGGAGGTAATGGATGTGGTCCAAAATTTAGGAGGGGCAAGAAGGTCAATGTATGATCCTGATGAAATTGAGAAAGAACAACAAGAGAGGGATAGGAAAAATAAAATCAATATAGAGTTTCAAGGATTTGTCAAGCAAGTAAGAGAGCTATGGGAGCAGCCTCATCTAAAATATTTTGAACTAGAGTTTGATATACCATTTAGAGAGCTTGGTTTTCATGGAGTTCCTTTCAAAGCCTCTGCTTTTATTGTTCCTATGGTAAACTATTTGGTAGATTTGGTGGAATTACCTTTCTTAGTAATCACTATTAGTGAGATTGAGATTGTTAACCTTGAGAGAGTAGGACTTGGGAAAAAGGAATTTCATATGGCTATTGTTTTCAAAGACTTCAAGCGGGATGTACTCCACATTGACGCCATTCCTCAATCTTCACTTGATGGCATCAAGGAATGGTTGAACTCCATGGATATAAAGTATTATGAAAGCAAAATGAACTTGAATTGGCAGCCAATTTTGAAGAGTATTACTGATGATCTAGATAAATTTATTGAAGATGGTGGTTGGGAATTTTTGAATATGGAAGCTAGTGATTCTGATTCTGATAATTCAGAAGAGTCAGATCAAGGATATGAACCCTCTGATGTAGAAGAGGAATCAGAATCAGATTTCATGTAGCCATCATCAAGAGTGTTACAAGCCAACAAGATGGAGGGAATTCTTATATAAGGATAATTTTCAATGTTGCAGGTATCGGCTTTAATGCCAACTATAATGGCAACATTGAAATTCCCTAGCATTATTTATGTTAAGGAAATTTCCTTTAGCTGCAAGAATTCAAAGCACATCAACCATGTGGTACAAATGATTAAATCCCAAAGATGATTTGTAGCAATAAAAGAGTCTGAAAAGGTAGAGATAGCTACACTGGTGACTCAGGAGAAACTTCAACATTCAAAAACAAAACCAATTAGGCTGGCAGACGTGTGGATCAGGCCAAAATTTGGTGGAAGAGGATGAAAGATGACTGGAACTCTGTAGGCCCACCATAATGGATTTCGGTATTCCAACCATGAGAGCAGAAGAGAGAGCTGAAATCATGTATCAAAACATTAAGCATGCATTCTTCTAGCCAGCGAAGAAGGAGATAATTACTTTGCTTCATTTTTATTTGCATAACCATATCATGGCGTGGGAACCAAGAAGACCAAGGATGTCCAATTTTATGTGGAGGTAATGGATGTGGTCCAAACTTTAGGAGGGGAGATCCTAATGTTTGCCAAGAGGCATAAAGTGAGATGAATTAAGTTCACTTGCATGTCTGCCAAAGTTTACTTCCAATTTTTATGACTATTTTTCTTGACTGTCAGAGAAGAAAATTTAGCTTTCAAAAACAAAGCGAATTAGGCTGGCAGACGTGTGGATCAGGCCAGCATTTGGTGGAAGAGGATGAAAGATGATTGGAACTCTAGAGGCCCACCATAATGGATTTCGATATTCAACCATGAGAGAAGAAGAGAGAGTTGATATCATGTATCAAAACATTAAGCATGCATTCTTCCATCTAGAGGAGAAGGAGATGATTACTTTGCTTCATTTTTATTTGCATAACCATATCATGGTGTGGGAACCAAGAAGACCAAGGATGTCCAATTTTATGTGGAGGTAATGGATGTGGTCCAAAGTTTAGGAGGGGAGATCCTGATGTTTTCCAAGAGGCATAAAGTGAGATGAATTAAGTTCACCTACATGTCTGCCAAAGTTTACTTCCAATTTTTATGACT
The DNA here is from genome assembly GCA_007258455.2 of Sequoia sempervirens. Taxonomy (NCBI): domain Eukaryota; kingdom Viridiplantae; phylum Streptophyta; class Pinopsida; order Cupressales; family Cupressaceae; genus Sequoia; species Sequoia sempervirens. The sequence goes on from VDFB02058242.1 coordinate 109,080,444, forward strand.
GTTTTTCTTGACTGTCAGAGTTTACTTACAAATTTGAAATTTCTTTTTGGTCATTTTGATGAGGATATATTCAGCCAATGTGTAAGCACCTTTTGTTTGTATCACAAGCATCTATGAATTGGAAGAATTTTGATTATCTATGGTCTATAGCCATTCCGTATCACTTATTGGATCTTCTATTTCAATGTTTTCTATGGCCTTCTCTGTTTGAGGTAGCACCTGACAATCCTACCTCCTTTCCTTAGCTGAGAAGTGGATTTAAATTTGGAAATACTACACTTTAAAACTAGCTATGGTGTAAGGAGAGCTATTCTAGCTTTGTTGTTGACACCCTCAATCTTCAACAAGGACTTAGATGCATGGACTAAAATGCAAGCTTTCAAACTTAGATTTGAATGTGCATAATTTGATTGATTATGGTTTTCACAGGCCGTTTTCTTTACATGACTATTCTGGATTGTCAATACGTGTAATAGTGATTGCATCCTTATCAAGTTTGGCTACCCTTATTCAGAATGCCTTGGCCTTTGGTTGTGCATTGTTATTCCATATTTGTAACATGTAGGACATTTAAGGGGTACAACATATAGAAATTCAGTACTGTCAGCCAAGGAAAACTTACAGATGGTGTATAAGGAACACCAAAAAATGATTTTATTAGGGTTAATGCTTTCTTCCCCCACACTGCTGATATTTTCCCCAAAACATGTTTTTTTATTATTTCAACACATCTCAAAATTCAATGTATTGATTAACATTTGTTAAACATTTCAGTTGTTTATGCAAATGATGCATATATGTTAACTTGATTAGTGTTGTTACTTCGGTAGTTTGACTTCTATGACAACCAACCATTACACATTTCATCTACATCCTTCTACTATTTATTCATACACATAAACGGTCATCTTGTAATCATAAGATTTGAGCTCTATTTACTCATCCTACACATCAATAAACAACTCAACACAAGAGATGCAAATTGACATATTAACACAACAATATCCAACTAAGTTATTGAAACTCAACAATTGATACCTCATTCTCCATCCAGATTACAAAATCATTCCACTTTTTGTTTTGTAACATATTCTTTTCAAATTGCTTTGGATGGCGGCCATATTTCTCCTCCTGTCAAAACATGGCACATGGACTACTTAAACTAATTAATATGCAATCATTTACTTTTTCCAAGGAAATAAAAAATATATATCATTTAAAATATTAAATATATGTACAAATGTACAGATCAAGGCCTGTAAACCTTTCTAGCCACTGCGATGCATGGCACGAAGTTTCTCAAGCCTAGCCTTGGAGGCCTTGTCCTGAAACATATACCAATTCAATTTAACTATGCACAAATACAATTTAAATATCATTTAATAAATTTGATATAATCTTATGAGCAATTCAAATACCTGCGTACTCTCCTCATTGGACTTCCTCCATGCATCAGACTTCTCATATTCTTTTACAAGCTCTTTCCATACTTTCACACTTACATCAATTGGCCTTCTTTTCTGCCTTAGCTCAAGAGGGATTTTTTTTATCTTCTTTGTTTGGTTGCACCAAAATCTCTTGCAGTTTTGAATCATTTGTAGCTTTATCTACTTTATAGACCAACCTATGCCAAAATCAGTCTCCATGTCATGGATAATTGCTCTTTTCAGTTGCATGGGTATCTGTGAGAATGACAAATGTAGATGGTCTTTGAACCGTTGAAGGCATGATTCCTTCAACCTATTCACAAAAATTTTCCTAGCATCTGTCATTTGGACTTCCCCTGAAACCATCTCGTATTCTATCTTCATATTGTAGCTACCAATGCAAGATTGATAACATGGCGTGGTGGAAGAAGTCTGTGTCTCAGGAGTGGTTGGGACATTGGAAGTCTCTGCTCCCTGTTCCACATTCTTAGAGTTTACTGTCACTGATTTCCTCCAGGATATTTTGTTCGATCCAAGATTGGTTGGGGAATCAATTGATTCCCTTTGACACAATTGATTTGTTTGCAATGTTTGAGGGGCATTACTAGATTATTTTTCTATGTATCTGGCAAGCATTTTCTAGTCCACATTAACCAATTTGTTCACTACCTCTACCCCCAATATAAAAGCCAATTCCTCTTTATCTTTGTTAGTCTCATGCCCCCATATATATATATATATTTAAATTATATTTCTTCTTTTAAATTTATAAATAAAAAACTAAAAACTACAATTCCTCTTTATCTTTGTCAATCTCATGTCCCTATATATATATTTTAAAATTATATTTCTTCTTTTAAATTTTGGAATAAAAAACTAAAAAGTAAAATTCAAAGAAACAATGGAAACATTTACAAATCTATAAATTGACAATGAATTACCTCATTGTGGCCAGAGTCTGCTGACAATGCTCACTTCCTTCTATTGCTTGAAATTTTGAGGTGACCTAGGGAAAATTATTTTCGTCCAGTTTGTGGAGGCAAATGAAGTACACACTGTCAGGTATGAAAGTTTTCGTCCAGTTTGTGGTATGAAAGTTTTGTTTTGTGGGCAAATATGTTCGCTGGGTTTTCTTAGTGTTGATAACCTTATCATGAAAACTCTTTCATAATGCAATCTTGCATGAATTTGTCATGGAATTGGTGACTATGGAGCGATTGGGCAAAACCAAGTGGTTTTTGCGTTTATTTTCAATAGTTGCTCAGTAGTGACATGTTCGATGGGTTTGCCTAGTGTTGATAACTTAGGGAAAATATGTTCGCTGGGTTTGCTTAGTGTTGATAACCTTATCATGAAAAATCTTTCATAATGCAATCTTGCACGAATTTGTCATAGCATTGGTGACTATGGCACGACTGGGTAAAACCAAGCAATTTTTGCGTTTGTTTTTAGCAGTTGCTCAGTAGTGACCGACCCAATTCCCAGATTTTCCAAACAGTTCACTATTTCCTTGATACCTAGGTTAGGGAAAGAATATGGAGGCATCCTGGCTTTGTGCTATAATATTTTGAGCCAAAGCTCAAATGGGTAGGGTAAATTTTTTTGTTGGTTTCTCAAAGGTTTTACAATTTATAATGATGGGACAATTTAGAGGTTGCTTAGACAAGTTAGGCCACGAACCAGTAAACAATCACAAATTCAAATGCAATACAAAGAGCAGTAAACAACCACGAATTCAACGAAGAATTTTTTTTTGTAACCTTACCTATGGTGTCGCAAACTAAATCAAATTTCTCATCAGTTGCTGGTAGCATCCTGCTCTCTTCCTTCGCGCGACATTTTTCCCTTTTTTGTCGTCTAATTTCTTCCTTCACGTGGGAAATTTTTAAATTTTTGATTTTGATTCAGTAGTTGGTGCTTTAGTCGGCATTAATTAACACCAACTTTAGCACCGACTTTTGGCCATTAATGTAATCTGTTTGGGGCGCCTAAGGCAACGCCAAGTGCACCTAATTGAGCACCTATCATTGCTATATAGTGACTATTTTCATTGTTGTGTATCATAGGATCTAGAGTGTTGGAAATAATTCCAACTCCTAACTTGTTTTTTTGACAACCGCTGTCCTGTGGCTCCTTCATCAGGTCGGTACGATAGAGTGGTTTTTACCGCAGTCCCGCAAGGTGCTTCATCCTTCTCGGTGGTAGTGTAGTGAAAGCTTCTGTGGCGGCATGTGAGTCTTCCTTTTGTTCCTGGCAGTGTTGCAGTGACTCCCACAAGTCTTCTACCATTGGCGTGCGGTAGTGCGGTGACCACCGCTATCCCGCAGCTCCTTCATCAACTCGGTGCAATAGAGCAGTTTTTACCGCGGTCCCGCAAGTTGCTTCTTCCTTCTCAACGGTAGTGTGGTGAAAGCTTCTATGGAAGCATTTTTATTCACAGAGGAGGCCATGGAGAGAGGATGTGGACGACGTAGAAATACTAAATCGTTGAGAGAAAGTGGGTGGAAATAGATGAGACAACGAAATCTGCAGATACAATAGAGGTAAGAAGAGAAAGCAACCTCAACCAAAGGAGGAAGGTGTTTATGAATTCACAAATGCTAGAACATAAAGGAGATATCAATATGTCAAATATATGACTAAAGTGAGGTTTTGTGTTGGATAACATACTCATTGAAATGATATAATTGGTGTACTAAACATTATTTACTATGTTGTGTATTATAGGGGTGAGACGAGGCCATGTAAACAAATCGTGTCATATCAAATGAGGACACAACGGATGAAGCGAGACATTAGGTACTCAAATTTTGACTTAACTTAGGAAAAAATGATCTAATGGCATTTTGTGATACGCCCATATTTTTACACAGTATTATTGAAATTTATAATGTATTATCCAATCTTGACATAAATTAATGCATGTTGTTGATTATTTTAGATGGAGATTGGAGCAAATGCAGAGCCTGAGCATTCAACTAGCAAAAGAAGAAGATATGTACGTGGACGTGGACCTAAAAATGTTAAATCATGTAGATGATAGTGGGTGGAAGAGAATATGACAATGGATATTGCAGACACAACAAATGATTGCACTGAAGAAGAGGTAGGTTAGGACTATAGTACATGGGATGAATACTTTGAGAAAATTGTTGTTTGTGGATGTTCTGTATGTCGTGGAAAGAAACAATTCAAACGAGCGATTGTACAAAGAAATTACATATATGATGAGCTTCCAGTTACTCCTACAATTGATTAAAACCAAAGAATAATAAATGAGTGTGGACTGATGTTTTATAAACTATGTTGTCAAAATTGTGTTTTATTTAAATTATTGTATAAAAAAGGTAGTCTATAAAATAATGTTCCATTATTCAATTGATGTATATATGTTCATACAATTTTTATTTTTATTTTTTAAGCCATATTTGATTATATTTCTTTGAAATTGATACATTTATGATTTATCCAATTGTTGCCAAACATTAAATAATGCTTGCGTTTGTTGATAGGTAGAATATTTTGATGAAACACATACTAATACCCAAGATCCAACTAGGTTATTAAGATTTGGACGAGATGATCCAAACCATCCTTTAAACCATACCAAGGTGAGAAGAACCAGATTGAAGAGAACACTACCACCTGAGAAATTTGAAGAGCTGATGAGAGTCGCATACACTGATGACATGCCACCTAGCCTTAATGATGATGATCATGATAGTGGAAATGCAGTGCATGAAGAAGGATTGAATGAAATGCTTACATGTAGAGCTTTTGTGATTTTCAAATGAAGAGTAAGGTACATTTTTGTTTCTGCTACATTACATTCATGTGCATAAACAAAATCAAAAGATTACATTACTAGATTTCACTTATGCAGATGCATACAATATAGCAAAGATTGCACAATCCTTTCAAAAATTTAGTCTTTATTGATAATGTAAATGTATGTTGTTCCACACAAGTCATGGAACTGACTATTTGAATGCATATAATTGAAAAACTATACATTTATAGATACAAAAGAGAAAAATGCACATAAAGAGAAAGGGGACAATGACGAATCCTGGTTGCTTTGTTATGCATCATCTTCAGTCTTCCCACTTGTCTAAGCCTCCAAGTTGATGTCTTCCTTGATGCTCCTAGGTTCCCTGCATTTGAGTGAGAAGAGTGTTGTTAGAGCAATGAAGGATCACCTGTCAAAATATGTGCATACATCTATAAATATATAATTTGATCATCATGTGCATTCAAATAACTTGCATAATATAGATGTCCAAGAAAAAAAGAAAGTTATCAAACATATCTATCATATGCTCGGTTTTATCTAACATTTTTTCTCATTGTACAGGTATAGATAAAATTAGGCTGTTTTGTTTATCTAGTTACAAAATGTGGGGTGAAATGTGGCTCCCACAAGGGCCGAGCCAGCCTGCTGCCCTATTGTTTCATTTGAGAAGGATAATCACAAGTAAACTATCCATGAAGCATTAAAGATCAATCTTTGCAAGGATAGTGGAGTATGTTGGTAAGGGGTAATCTCCTTATTGATAAAGATTTATCCTTATTAATAAGAACATTCCACTATCAACATAGCCATGATTCTGACAAAACTGATCATCAAGGATTCCAAGATAGTTTTCATTAACAGTCTGGTTAAAAGTAAGCAACCCCAAGCATCATAACAGTCACAAGAATTGAACATGAGGGGCAGTCATGTAGAATAAAAGCTTACACAATAGTCATCACTTGCAAAGACAAAGAAAACATGTTTCCACATAACAAATTAAATCAAATGCATGAAAGGTACAATGATGAAATTCATAATAGTGAATGTTGCTTAAGAGGGATTGAAGGACAACATTTTGTATCAAGGAGAACAAGGTAACCTCAAACTCAGTTGTACCTGAGTATGACAGTACCTGAGATTCTGGTGTTTCTAGATGGAACCTATAGCAGAAAAGTGTAGTCTCCATTTGAAGGAACCATCTTCGGAGCTCTTCCCTGAAATGAGGGTTGAAAACATTAGAAGAAAAGAAATACCATAATTCTAAAGTAACAATTTGTATTAAGACAAATGTCAGAAAGTATAATTAAAAAGACAAATCCTTACAATTGGACCTCAAATTGGACAAAATAGATTTATGATTTTATCTTTAGAATGTAGGAACTTTCTCTATCAGAGCTTCACGACCTGAAATTGGATCTCCAATTGGACCAATAAAATTTATGATTTTATCTTTAGAATATAGGAACTTTCTCTGTTCGATATTCAAGACCTCAAATTAGATTAGAAGCTGGATAAGCAGATTTATGATTTTATCTTTAGAATGTAAAAACTTTCTCTATCGGATATTAAAGATGTAAGGTTGGATAAAAAACTAGATAAGAAAATTTATGATTTTATCTTTAGAATGTAGGAACTTCCTTTGTCGAATATTTAGAAATTCCTACACACAAGTTCTGCTTTGGAGTGAAAAAAACCCAGAAGTGTTTCACACCGGCTCAAGGTACAATCCAACCTGGTTATGACACTGATAGCAATCCAATTTTTCTTGAACCGTCCATACCCAAACATTGCATCACAATCTATTCTTCCTGCACATAAAAATGCCACATATTAATCCCTTCTAAATAAAACTCAAAATACCATGAAACAATGAGTCCCCTATATTAGTAAGTAAGTAGGCAGTCTATAGGGCATAGTTTGATTTTATACAAGGATGCTCATGAAAGGAATATTCAAGTGATAGTGAGTGAGCTATTTGAGATTGAAGCTGATGGTATAATATCTAGTCTTAAAGGCAGTTAGCAAAGCAGTAAATGTGCAAGAAAATCAAATTGTACACAACAAACAATTCACAATGTTATCTTGCATAATGCCTTAATTTTGAAGACAAAAATCTCATTGTATCTTGATGAAAGTAGTGACCTTAATAGTCAATCACTGGCAACCATGATTTTAAAACATGCTATTGTGCTTATGGAGGCAACATTTTAAGCAAGGTGGTGAGTGGTGGTTTGGAACAATGGCAGGTATGAAGGACTTGCTTTATATGCATACTATGCAGTCTAGCTTAAGACAACGTTCTTAGAAGAGATTGAAGGTGGATTATGGAACTCAAGGGTTACATGATAAAGATTAAAGCAAAGACTGAGATCTATTTAAAAGCCACTATCATGAAGATATTAAAGATGTCAAATGCAAAACCCTAGCAGCTGGAGTAATGAACACAGTGTGAAAGAGGTCTTGTGTGCTAGGGCAGATTTAAGAGATCTCCACATTATCTAATCAAAGGAAAATACATCATTTAAAAAAAATAAAAATTAAAAGAAATTATTCTAAACCCTATATAGGACACATTGATACTTCAAAAGCATCTGATTTATTTTTTAAAATTAAAAGAAGTCATTCTAAACCCTATATAGGATACATTGATACTTCAAAAGCATCTATAGGAATTTGAGATTATGCAAACATATGTCAATTAAATAACTAGATTACAAACAATAGTGCGAACATTGTTACCCTTGTTGATCAGAGCAGGAATGAGATAAACAACAATAAATCATATGCCTCCTTACCATTCTCTGTCATTTTTTACTGAAACACTTCTCCATTTTGGCATGCTACGCCTGAAAATAAGGTTTCAACAAAGGTTTTATTGTATATTTATTAAAATGAAAACTCCATTCTGGCGAGCTATGCTTGAAAATAAGATTTCGACGAAATTTTTAGAGTATGTTTATTAGAGTTTTAGTGTATTTTGGTGGGCTATATTCTTGATTCCTTAAATGATTTATTCAAATGGATTGTGACTAATGTGTTTTTCTGCATTTAGTCCTATAAATTGTAATGATGCCACGATTATCATACTACCACCGTCTCTTATTATACCCGCTACGGTATGGCGGGATTTTTCCCTTCCCTTTTGTTGTTTACTGCACTACCTCCTTGCTCAAGGCTTCTTGTTGCGGGGTTGCAGTGTATATTGCTCTACCGCATATGTTGCTCGCCTTCTCGGTGGTATAGCGGTGTATGCTTTTGATCATTACTTGAAGAGTGTCGATGAGACAATATTATTTGTCTTACCAATATCTCAATGTCTCATCGACATTACTTCGTTATATCCAAGAGTTGTGTTTCGTCGAGCACTTGTAGATATACCTTGTTGATGTGACGTAAGTGATTCTCTCCTCGATATGCCCGTATCTTGTTGACATTTCACTATTTTACATCGTTCATGAGACATATAAATCTCTTTGACATAGGGGTGTCTAAACCAGCGCTAAACCCCGAAGCTAAACTTGAAGCTAAACTCGAAGCTAAAGCCAAAGCTAAAAGTGGCGCTAAAATCGAAGCTAAACTCAGAGCCAAAGGCGACGCTTATGGTGGTGCCACACTCATAGCTAATATCGACACTAAAGGAAATGCTAATTTTAGCACAAATTAGTGCCTTAATTAGCGCCGACTTGTCCTCATCGGCAAAAATAAATGCCAAAAATAGCGCCATCCCGATAAATAGCGCCAACGTTTTAAAAATATTGGCAAAAAATACATTAAAATAGTGGGTGGAAGCAAAAAATGGAGCAAAAAATGGAGCAAATCACAGGGATTTTTTTATAGTGGAAGGAAACTCCACCCACAAGCCTATATTTTAACTATAAAGCTAAAGTTATAGAAGATACAAATATTCCATAAATTAATTGAAGGGTGTTGAGATAGAAAAATAAAATGCATTTATCCCTCATTTTGAATAATTTATGAATAGAGTTACCCTTGAGCCTCTAGATCTAGTAGTTAATATTATTGAGGAAGAAATAGGGCATCAAATGAATATGAACGATCTTGCAAATCAAAATATACAACCAAAACAAATGAGAAGAGTGGATTATTTGGAAAGATTAAAAAAATAATATGATAAATTATTTTTCACGAGGGACAAAGTAGCAAACATATATACATAACATGTAACCATTACACTAAAATTTAATGGGTTAGAAGAATATTTTGTAGTTGAGAAGCAATATAAAATTAACAAGATGATTTCTTGTGAGGATAATATTTTTTGTTACAAAAATGAAGGAAGATTGGTGTAGATACAATAAAAAGGTGTGAAATAAACTAGGAGAATAGAGAATAAAATTGAATTTTTCAATAATGTGAAGAAAAATCTTCAATAACTCCAAGAATTACAAAAATAATAATTTTTTTACAAGGGGATAGAAAACACCAAAATTCTAGGGACAATACCTACTATATTGCCTTTGTTACATCCCATTTTTTCATCACCCTTTTAGACTATGTTTTTTTTTATAAAAAGGGGTAAAAACTTTATTAAAATAAAAAAAATTAACAATACATAGAGATCAAGGATCTAACAGGCTCCCAAGAAAAGAAAGCATAAGAACACCCATACAAGACAAAAACCTCCACCCTCACAACAACAACCACCTTAGCCAACCAAATCATCACAAATGACCCTCTCTAAATCATGACAATAATTAGGGGGTAACTGCCCGCAACCCTCAATCTTCCAATCATCATCATGCTCTGAAGCCCACTTGGCCAAAAAATCAATAGCCCTATTCCATTCATGCAGGATGTGGGTAAAAGAAACCACCTCCAGCATAGAGAACATCTGTAGGATCTGATGAAGAACCAAAGCAAGCTTCCAATTAACATCATTCAACTTTTTCTCATTCAACAAATTAGCAATAATCTGTGAGTCAGATTCATAGACAATCTTATGCTATCCCAAAGCACAAGCATGCTCAATAGCCCAGAGAATCACCATCCCCTCCATAAAGTTGTTAGAATGATGCCATTTATGAATGGAGAAAAAGAAAATAACCGAGCCAGAGCAATCTCTTCCAACTCCACCAATCCCAACAGGCCCAGGATTACCCCTAGAGGAACTATCAGTATTGATCTTCAAAATATCCACTGGAGGAGGTGACCATCTTCTAACTCTTTGAACCTTCTTTTTAGCCCGCCCACCATTTCTAACACAAGTAGAGTTGGAAATCAATCCTTGTAAGCCCAATCTATTCACAATATCATCATCACTCCTTTCCAAAGGAAATGCCACATCACATTTAGCTTCCATTGTCTCCTGGATCATACCAACAATTTTGTGCCAAACCTGTTAAACCATCAGGCTATCCCCACAAAAAATCCTATAATTCCTTTCCAGCCAAATTTTCCAAAGGATGAAGGTAGGACCAATACACCACACAATCTAGAGGAAAGAGGCTTGAGAAGGAGGTCTTGCTAGGATGCTATAGAACTCTACAAGGGAAGAAGCATGAATGCAAGGATGTTTCCAAACACTCCACCAAAAATGTGTAGAAACTAGGAAGATCTAGGGAGATAAAAGATCAAACACAGTGAACAAATTTATAGAAACCAAATTCTATATTGATATTGCTTGAATAAAATGAAGGATGGAATATCCTTATGTAGACTCAAATGAACTCAACATAAGATCCCTGAATGGTGGAGTTCTGACTGAGAGAGGAGTGAGATAACATAATGCATGAATTAGTTAAGTCACTTAATTTATTGAAATGCATGATTAAGGAAATAACACTCGCAATCAGAACTAGATGACCTTTTCTTAAGTTTGCATTAAGCACTAGAGTAAATTAAGGATGATTAATTTACTCCAACACCCTCCCTAAATGAAAACTAAGGAGAAGCAAAAACTGATGAAGGAAAAGAATGCATGATGGATGCCTCTGAAAATTGCTCACGAGTCCACATGTCAAAAAGCTATGATGTTGATCCAAGATCTTGTGAAGACTGGTAGAGAACAAGCTGCAAAGGTGATGAAGATGGTGGGACAACAATGGTGATGTGGCTGTCAACAATTTATCCAAACTAAAGAAGAAAGTTGCAACTATTGAAGAACTACAAAGATGCCCTCCATTAGGGATGATGCCATTTTTTATCCAATGCTCAATATTGTCCTACTAGAAAGAAACTCTGGAAGCACACAAGGATCGTGTGCGACTCTGGAAGTTCATGTAGTCAGAACCCTGCTAGAAAGAAACTCTGAAAGCACACGAGGATGTGACACTGGAATCTCATGTAGACAAGAATTTAGAACAAAAAAACACTTTTGGATGTTGATTGGAGGAGCAGTGCGGAGCTTGACAGTTAATTTGCAACTTTTAATATTCTAAGTTTGTTTATTTAGAAGTAAAATGAAAGAAACCTAAATACAAAGGTTTACATTTGCCTCCATTGTGGTAAGAAAACTTCACAGAAATCTTCCTGCAAAATATTCACGCTAAGCCTCCACCATAACATGCACCTCAATCTCCTTCAAATATCAACAAATGCAAATATCAACACCTTTGCATGAGAGATATGCAAATATATTTGTAGAGTAGATGCACTGGTTAAATGCTCAAGGTTGATTGCTGCCACCCAAAATCAGAAATGCGCCTCCAAATTGCAAATCACCCACCAAATGGGCATAGTCGCACCTACTAAAAAGATTCATGCCCTCCCCACAATTGTAAATCGCACACCTACTAGGGGAAAACTACCTCAAAGAGGAAATCGTTCCACAAGAAGACAAATCTAGTGTTGCACAGTGATTTTGGAAGGAAAAATTCTACTTGCACGGGTGAGGATTGTGAGAAAATAGATCTTCCACGACTTATAGACAAAGGATTGCTACGTGGAGGGACTGAGGATGTCTTACACCTTGCACAAAGTGAAATTGGGTGCGTGGGGGTCTCAGCCTTATCACAACCTGCACAAACCTCAAATCGTGGCCTGCACAAACCAGATCGCCCCTATTCCACATAGAATTGCAGCCTCTAAGGAATGAATCATCCTTTGCATTGATTCATCCCTCTTCAATGATGCAAATTTCTTTGGCAAGTAGCGCACCCCCAAACTATGTGATTGATTGTAGATTAAGGGTGACAGGCACATTGAAGCTGACTAGTAGAGTGAGAGGTTGCAACTTCTGATATCCATGCCTAAGTGGCCATGAAAGCTAGTGCATGGGAAAAATTCATTGCACATTCCTCTACACCAAACCACCCCCATGCTACTGATATCTCCCATGCAAAATTCCACAAGAAAAAAATAATAATATTACTAGAGGCTCTTGCCACATCATGTAGATAACAATATATGATTTGATGCCCCTCTTTTCCTTGCTACGTGTGATATATGTGCAAGTTGGTAGGATCTCTGATTTGATAACTGGCCCGATTGAACAACACGTCTAAGAAAAATTCCTTTTCTATAAGAGCAACAAAGAAAACACAGAGCCGAGCAGTGATCCGGTGGACATTTTTCAGTGAAAATTGAAGTGTCTCATTTTTCTCCAGAATCTGCACCATCAGAAAGATCTCAGCGTCCTGGTTCCAACGCAACTCGAACGGAGCAAAAAGGAGTCCGTTTGCGCAAGTTATGGCCAGTCAAACCTTCGGTCAAACTGGGAACAGAGGGCATCTAGGAAGTGAAAAAAATGATTGTTTCATAAATCAACCGAAGCAGTGTCAAGTTGAAGAGCTCATCGAGACGATTCCGACGACGTTCGTTTCGTCGAAATCCGACATCGGAGGCTCAAGATACAGCTGGTCAAAGTTTCAGGTTTGACTTGTGGACCGAAGGTACAGTGATGACGTCATCATCCGTACAGATGACTTCAGCACGTGGTACGGAATCTGATGTGGACAAATCAGAGTGTGACATGTGGCATTTGTACGGACCAATCATAGAGTGACACGTGGCAGTCCGTACGCACAGGCAGCAGGTCTAATCAGCATGCCACGTCATCATCTGAGTCAACAGTTACGTCGTCGAATTTATCCAGTCAAAGCTTGCCACGTGGCACCCTCCTGGTGCGGCACGTGGACTTGACTTCTATCGGCGACGAGCAATTCTTTGTTAAGTTTGTGAAAAGGTATATGGTGGGGTTTGAACTCTTAACCACCCACCTACGAAATTGCCACTAAATCGTTGAGCCACACAACCGCCGCTCACCTATAAATGGAGACGGGTTATTTTTGTTACATAACCGGCGCCATTTTTGGAATAACAAAACGACCGACGGGGTTTGAACTCCGAACCCGCTGGCTACCAAAAGAATAGGCCACCGCTACACCATCCGACGGTTTGAATATGTATTTGGCATCGGATGTATTTGTTGACTATCTCAAAACCGAATGCCTTCATTTTTAAATTAAATCCCCCCAAAATTTCAACAATAATCCTTTTAAGGATTAAACAAAAACAACCTCTCAAACTGTAAAAGCCCGAGAATGAGAAATTAGGGGCTTAAATTTTAAAGGGGTTATTTTTAAAAAGATTTATGTGTAAAAATGGGAGATGTGGTTGGTTTTTTAGGGGGATATGGAGGTTTTCAAATATTTGATTTGTATTTTGGAGAGATAAGGTGAATATTTCCAAATCTTTTGGTTGAGGGCCAAATTGAGAAAATTCTTTGTATAAAAAGGGGTGTAAGGTGAGAGAGGAAATTAAGTTTTCTTTCAGGTGACGAAGTCTTGAAGCTATGGAGATAATCGAAAGAGAGGTCTTGTGGAGATTCTTTGAGTCATTCTCGCAAGTCAGAGCACTGTTATGCTGCCGAAGTGCTTGGAGAATGATTGTGGTGCTTTGTAATCGATTTTGGAGTTAATCGGATCGGTCTCTCTATTGGAGTGGACCCGGAGACGTAGTCACTTTCTTGACGAACTCCATTATCAACTGTTTGCACTTCTCTTCTTCTCTCTCTTTCTGTCTCTCATTTCCTTCTTTTCTGTTAAATCACCTTGTTATTACTTTCATTTTGTTATTTCCATAAGTTAATTTTGATTTAATTAACTTGGAATAATCATTGTAAAAATTAAGCATTCATTTCTGCAATTTAGTCTAGATCCTATACAGATCAAGCAGACTCTTTGTGCAGAGGGGTCTACAAATGGTAGGCTCTAATATTCCCACCCTATAAACAATCTCCTCTAAAGATTGCACCCAATTTTTGCAGAGACCTTCCACCTTCCATAAACGTAGCCTTCAAATTGAAACAGGGGTGGGGTTGATCCAATTGTTGTGTGTAGGTTGACTCCAAACAACGTCTCAAAAAGTTTAGAGATGCCTAACCATCTTCCTGCAGATTGTTATAAGCAATCAAACAACAAATTTGTTTACCTTTGGAAAGAAAATATATTCCCCTAAGTTCTAATACCATGTAGAAACTAGGAAGATTTAGGAAGATAAAAGATCAAGCATAGTGGACAAATTTATAGAAACCAAATTCTATATTGATATTGCTTGAATACAATGAAGGATGGAATATCCTTATGTAGACTCAAATGAACTCAACATAAGATCCCTGAATGGTGGAGTTCTGACTGAGAGAGGAGTGAGATAACAAAATGCATGAATTAGTTAAGTCACTTAACTGATTGAAATGCATGATTAATGCAATAACACTCACAATCAGAACTAGATGACCTTTTCCTAAGTTTTCATTAAGCACTAGTGTAAATTAAGGATGATTAATTTACTCCAAAAAAATGCCAAAGCAACATAGGAAAAGAACAATGAAAAAACAAGTGGGAAGAATCCTTCTCGCTACAACCACACAAAACAAAAATAGAAGGGCCTTGAAATCCCTGCTTCTGAAGATTATCCCAAGTCAAACATATATTCCAAGCCAGAGTCTACACAGATAAATTACACTTTGGACATGAGAACTTGTTCCACACATTTTTCCACAAAGGAACCTCCTCCCCATGAAAATTTTGAGCCAGCAACTCCTGATACCCACTAGCCACAGTGAGAGCACCCTTAGGATTCAAATCTAATTGAGAATATCCATATCTTGAAGAGAGTTGCACTGTCTACCAGCCAAAATATTTTGAAGCTCGACACAATCCTCCTTCAAACCAATAACATGCCAATCGCAAGGATCCTTCCTCCTAGCCACCTTTTTCTGTCCACAGGGGTGAGAAGTCTTAAAATCAATCACCCTTGACTAGCCAACCTCTAAGAAGCATAGGAAAAGATTCAGTAACATACGATACTGGCGCAAAATGGGGGGAACCATCCTGAATCAGACCAAAAGAGAGCCTTGGCCCCTTTATTACATATCCAGAACAAGCCCTCCTTGATCAACACAACCCCTTTCTTAAGCATTCCCCAAATCATAGAACCTTTCCCCACTAGAGGATAACGGGGAATCTCTTCCTTCAAAACCCCCAGAGGGTACTTGTGAGATAAAATCCTGAACCAGATATGATCCTGTTCCAAACACCACCTACAATAAAGCTTTGCAGCCAATGCCAACCTAGTCAGAGTCGACTACCTCAATCCAAGACCTCCAAACTGCTTCAAACTACACATAATATCCCACTTCACAAGGCTCCAGTTAGAAGAAGACAAGCTGCTAACCCATAAGAATTATCTAGCCAAGGAATCCAAATCCGTAATAAACCCAACTGGAGCCACATGGAGCATACATCTATAGATGGGAAGAGCCTACACCACTGATTTAAGCAACTGAACCTGCCCATCAAAGGACAACCATCTATGATTCCAATGATTAACCTTCACACGAAACTTGTCAAGAATATTCTACGAAGACTCCTTGTAATGCCCCGCCATGGAACCCTAGAGGACAACACATAACTTGACTTGAAAACAAAACAATTTTCTTTAAAAATAAATACACAATAGCTTGTATAACATAAGATAATATAAAATCTACCCTAAGCCCTCTAAGGTCCCATGACTACGCTACTAGTGTGTCTATCAACCAAACTAACAAGAATCATATCATTAACCATGATTTATCTAATCAATAAAGAGTTCATTTAATCCATCACAATGAATAATCAACCAATATGAATTTTCCATAAGAAGTCATCAAATAAATAACATTCAAGATCATTTGGTTTAACTATCATATGTAAAATATATCATTTACATTATCCATTACAAGAGTTCTTTAACAACTTTACAACTTTTACAACAATGCTTTCCTGAGATCAATTGGGAAGAATATACATCTAAATTACAAAATATAATACAATTGATTTATAGTACAATACAATTACATAAAAGATAGTCTACTCGAATAAGAATAGGTACAAGAGTCCAAAACACCATGAGTAGTCACCACGTACTCAAACAAGTAGCAAGGAAACCCAATGGAGGAAAAAGCACAACCTCTTGACCATGTGGAACCCTGAGGTCCACCCTCGTGCTAGGAGATAACACAAAGTCCCACTACAACAACCAGTCAAGAAGACCACAAGCTAACATAACAAGGCTAAACATGGCTTCAAAATGATATTGTAACATCGCTAACACCACATAGACTCATACATCTCTTCCAGAGGCATACACATAACAAAAGGGGATAACATAACTGTGAAATGCTAGACTGCAAAAGGGAAGAGTGTCATCGCATGGTCTTGGCATGGGTTACCCTAATAGTCTCTCACTAGACGCCGACCCCATAGGGTGAGACACGAGAAAACAACATTCATTTTGTGAGGACAAGGAAGTTGATCTTTCCAACCAGGCCTTCTCAACCCATCCTTAGCCTAAATGAGCACTACAGGCATGGGTGAGGCATCCAATTGTCTTGTTTAATGTGAGATCTACCCTTCCCCCTAATTCATTTTAGATTATCACTGGATTAAGAAAATCTCAGATGGGTTACCCATGACACCACTTTGGGTTTCAGCCCCCATTGAGAGCCACTCCCCCTACTTGCAACTAGTAAACCCTACCACACAAGCAAGGAATATACCATCCTGCACACTAAATATAGTCATAAGAACCACTATATAGTGCAAGGCACGAACCTTCTTGCACACACAAAAATCATTTCCAAACACTTTCAAGATGAAACAATCATAAAACCATACATGCAAAATACTTCCTCCTAGCCTTTGGAAGTCAACCTTAAGAATTGTAGAAATGATTCCCACTACAAGACAATTTCCACAATCACCCCTATACCAAAAACAAAGACATTATTCAATTACAAGTAAACCATTTTCCCCTATTTAATTCCCAACTTCATCTGTCTATCATAATCTATAGATTTTATAGGTAGAATTGTTCTTTTATTAAAACTATAATATTTAAACATGCATATATACATTTGTATACATACATACATACATATATATATACATACATATATATATATACATACATATATATATATATACATATATACATACACACACACACATATATATATATACAGACATATATATATATATACATACATATATATATATACATACATATATATATACATTCATATATATATATATATATACATACATACATACATACATACATATACATACATACATACATACATACATACATACATACATACATACATATGTATGTATATATTTTAAAACATAATGCAGTTTTATTTATAACATATTATAATATAATACGACAAACATATACATACTTAAACTATATATACACATAAATATACATACACATATATACATATGTATATTTACATATACATACGTATATATATATATATACATATGTATATTTACATATACATACGTATATATATATATATACATATGTATATTTACATATACATACGTATATATATATATATATATATACATAAATTTTAATATATATAATTCAAAACCTAACCACAATACATTTACATCGAACTCTTATACTATTGATTTCCAGGCAAGACATATATACATCATATGATACATAATTGTATGCCAAGCGATTGCATTGAAATAAATAGATAATCGAATACCTCATGCAACATATGTATCGATAACCAAATGTTAAGTGTGAGTGTTGAGTGATGTTCATAAAGGATGTACCATACAACACAGGCATCGACCGACAAATACAATGCAATACAAAGCACCGAAGTCATTAAATACACTACCATAATAAAATTGAACTCTTAGTTTGAAACACAGATAACACGATATTAATGATAGGTGCTGAGAGAGTGTGAATTTGCATTAAGCGGTATCCAATGATAAAATAGTCTAACTTTAGTGTGAAGTTGAGGTGGCGAGACCGCAGAAGGTAGGAAAAGAGGATGCAATTGACCAAAACAATACCATATACAGGGCATGGCGAATGAATTTCCAAAGCTAAAATGAATTCATCGAATTTTGTTTAATTGAATGCCTAAGTTTAAGTTTAAGTTTCAATTACCTTACAAATCATATAAAATCAATATACTCGAAACCATACATATCAAATTTTGAATCTATATGAATTACATCTGAGTTATATGTGTTTGCAAACATTACAGGCACTGGATATGTATCACATCAATTGCAAAGCAAGATATCGAATGTCTGCTTAAGGTAAACTTAATGGAATAAAGACGTCGTGTAGCATGAAGGCTCGACATACAGGACATTGGGTATCACTCTTAAGATATATTCATCAATTTATGAAAAAAGACGCAACAAAAAGGCGTGCAAATGCAACGCAGGAGATTAAAGCATAATATCTTTTAGAAATACAGGGCACTAATACTATAAAATGCACCCATCGATATATAAGTATATTATCGATACCTTCAGCTTTCAGAAACTAACCCTTGGGGAATGAAAGGTAAACACCTCAATCAACATCTAAAAGAAAAGGGAAAACCAAAGATGAAGAAACCGTATCAAATGGAAGTGTCCAATTTCAGTAGTATGACATAGAACAAGGAACACAATGAACAAAATTATACAAAATGCCAGTCAAAACGTAGGGGAAGAGAGGGGCACTCAAAACAACAGATGACCTCACTCACAAAAGATTCATTTCTAAAGAGAATATGAGAATAGGGTATGCCAATATCACATAAAGATGAGGCTAAGAAACTCGCAAAATGAAATTGGTAGGAAAGCAAATCGATAACCAAGCATGCAAGGCAGAAACTATAGGATTAGCACAAATCAATTTACAAGAAGGGATTTAGAAACTTCACACAACACGAATAGTCAATATTCATTTGCTAAACAAAATTAAAATTGAGAAAACAAAACAATGGGAACCTAGACTAGGTCGATTGGTTGAACTGAAGATTGATGTCGGGCTCCGAATTCTAAAATTGCAGCTCTAGTCACTTCAAAGACCCCAACAATTTTACAGAATTCCAAAAACCCCGATACTTCAAATTTGTAGGTCGATTACTCTTTTAGCTTATAGAATGAAATATCTCTCCAAGAAAGCATTCATGGGAAACCAAAACAAGATTATTATTAAGATATTATTCCAAAATCCCCTTTTCATGCAAAAATAACCAATTCTAATAATTGTTCAGGAGTGCCTGTTGCTGCATGCTAAATTTCTTTTTATTTAATTATTTGATTTTATGCATATCCATTACCCTCCACAATTATTTATATATTTATTATTATATCTATTTATTAAAACATATTATTATTTATTTAACTTAATAATAAAATTTTAATATTTATTTACCAACTCAACTTCACATTATAATTTTATTTTATCATAACCTATAATTATATAAAGCATTTATTTTTAATTATCAAAAATACCTTTTTAACTTTAATAACTTTATTTTAATGCGACAATAAATAAGAACCATTTTTCAAAAAAAATTAAATCAAATGGAATAAATTCCAAACAATACCTGACCACACAGTGAGGTCAGAAAGCAAGCCACAACAACACTGACACACCAAACCAAACATACAGACAACACTGACAGGGTGTGAAAATTGGATACTCATCCTTGTCAAGGATGATGGTTGAACAGGGGACCAAGTATTACCTCCGTTCAACAATTCCATTGGGTTTAAGGCACACTCAGACCTATCAATTCAGGTGGAGTCGATGCCTGGTACCTACAACCTACAACAAAAAACATGATCAAGCATATACATAAACATATAATCAGGCACACCGTGAAAGGAAAATCGCAGTGTTGTAGGGCACTCACAAGTGAGTGATGTAACACCGTTACCCTTCACCAAAACAAATCAACGCACAATAACCAGTTGCTAACAAAAAATAAGAACAATCATTAGATAATTGCATTATGCACACAACCAGATTAATCCACATAATCAATTAAGTCCATACACTAGTCATAACATAAGCATAAAACATCAGTAATAGAAATATCATCGAATTATCATCATAGAAGAAACAAAGTATCATAATGTCTCAAGCCAAAACGAAACAATTGTAAGTCTAACAAAGAATAAAATAAGGGGCACTACATCCTCCCCCTCGAGCCAGGCTTACTCTAGGAAACCTGCTAACAAGTAAGGGTATAACTCGCATCCGGGATGCGTCCTCCCAAGTAGCTGAAGCCTCATCATTAGGATCCCACTGGACCCTCACTTGCTCAACGTCTCAACCCCTGAGGGCGAGTCTCCTATGCTATAGAATGGCACGGGCTCCAGAGCCAACTACCCATCCTCTACCTGTAAAGCATTCTAGTAAAAAACATAAGAAATATTCAGATAATATGGCCTGAGAAATGAAACATAAAATACATCATGGATGCATGATAGACTGGGCGGCAAAGCAAGATGGTACACAACAGGACCAATCCTCTCCAAAACCTCAAACCACCCAACAAAGCACGGTGCGAGCTTAGAGCCTTTTCCATAGCAGACTAGACTCTCTCACGGATGCACTTGCAAGAAGACCCGGTCTCCAATTGAAAACTGACGATCAACCCTATGAGCATCCACTTACTTCTTTTTCCTGTCATACGCTGCCACCAAATGCTCTCTAATGCGAGCAACCTAATACTCCATCTCCTGAAGCATTTCTGATCCTAGTAGAACTCTGGCCTCAAGGCGATCCCAACTCAGTGGGGTCTAACAAGGACTACCATACAAGGCCTAAAAAGGAGGTATACCAATAGAACTGTGGTACCTGTTATTATATGTAAACTCCACCAAATACAGGTAATCCTCCTAACAAGATTGCTAATCCATGACATACATCCTGAGCATATCCTCAAGGACCTGATTAACCCACTTGGTTTTCCCATCTGTCTCTGGGTGGTAAGTTGAATTGAAGTTCAACTAAGTCCCCAACACATGTTGCAAGGACATCCAGATAGCTGAAGTAAACACTGGATCTGTATCAGATATAATCCTACGAGGAATCCTGTGCAACCTAACTATATCCTCCATGAAAATTTGGGCCACTGATGAAGCATTATATGAAGAGTGAACAGGAGAGAAGTGCGCTACCTTAGTCAACCTGTCCACAGTGACCATGATGGCATCATGACGACAAGAAGACACTGGCAAGCCAACTATAAATCCAATGAAATGATGTCCCATTTCCATTATGGAACAAGATGCAGTTGCAAAAGACTTGCGGGGCGTTGATGTTCTTCCTTCACTCTCTGATACTCCAAGCACCTCAATTTTTTTTTTCCATATCCCTCCTCATTCTGGCCCAAAAATACAACTAACAGAGGTCTACGTGCATCTTCTTGATACCCGAATGAGCTGAGTAGGGTGCCTGATGTGCCTCTAACATAATTAGGGTGTGAAGACCCTCTGAAGAAGGAACATAAATGTGACCCAAGTGCCGCAAGAGACCATCCAAATCAAGAGAATAACTTGCAAATCTGCCCTCCAAAGATCTACCTGACTCAACCTCAGACCTCACCTCCTAATACCAACTATCTGTAGGAAGTGCTGCAAGGATATGACTCCTCAAATCTACTCCAAGAGTCACTGTTGAAAGCTCACGTCTCTGCCAACTAAGAGAATTTTCCACAAAATTCTCCTTACCCTGGATAAAATTCACCTTAAAATTGTACTCACATAGGAACTCCATCCACCACCTCTTCCTAGCATTCAATTTTGGCTGCATGAAAATGTACTGTAAACTACAGTGATCACTATGCAGCTCAAATCGATGCCCCAACAAAAAATGTCTCAATCTCACCAAGGCATGAACAACAATGGCTAACTCCAAGTCATGAGCAGGATAGTTTAACTTGTGATCCTTGAGTTTGCGAGAATCATAGACTATCACACGACCATATTGCATCAAAACTTCTCCTAAACCCTCCAAAGATGCATTAGTACACACCACAAAGTCTCTGGTAGGATCTGGAATTGCCAAAATAGGTGTACTAGTCAACCTCTCCTTGAGAGTCTAAAAGGATTCTTGACACTACTCTAACCAAATGAACTTCTTTCCTTTCCTCTGAAGAGAAGTGATAGGGTGAGCTATCCTTGAAAACCCTTTACAAACCGATGATAATAACTTGCTAAACCCATAAAACTATGAACCTCGACAACATTAGTAGGCACAGGCCAATCTATGATGGCTTGGATCTTCGAAGGATCCACAACAATACCCTCTCCTGAAATGACATGACCCAAATAACGCACGTCTGTCCAAAAGAACTCACATTTTTCCAAATTTTCATATAGTTGATTCTCCCTCAGACACTGTAATACCTACCGTAAATGCTCCTCCATAGTCCTCGAATAAATCAAAATATCATCCAAGAACACAAGGAAAAACCTATCAAGATAAGTGCAGAACACTCCATTCATTAGGCTCATAAATATAGATGATGCATTCATCAACCCGAATGGCACAACTGTGAACTCATAGTGCCCATATCGAGTGTGAAATGCAGTCTTATGAATATCTACCTCAAAGATATGCAGCTGATGATACCTCGATTTAAGATTAATTTTTGAAAACACCTTAGCTCCCTTGATCTGATCAAAGAGGTCATCAATCCTCGGCAAGGGATATATGTTCTTCACCATCACCTTATTCAACTGTCGATAGTCAATACATAGCCGAAGGGATTCGTCCTTCTTTTTCACAAAAATGACTGGTGCTCCCCAAGGAGAGACACTAGGAAAAATGAACCCCTTAGCCAACAAATATAGTTGCAACCAAAGCTCCTTAAGCTCTTGAGTGGTCATCTGATATAGAGCTCAAGAAATAGGATTTGCTTTGAGAACAAGATCTATCCTGAAATCAATGTCACACTTAGGTGGCATCCTTGGAATGTCACTAGAAAAGACATCTGCATACTTCCTAAGGATAGGATGATCATCGACATACACCTCTTGACCCTCCCCTAACTCCAAATCATTAACTGTCACTACAAACAACTGGAAACCTTGATGCATACATCTCCTCAACTACATAGTAGAAATCATACACAAGGAGATGGGCCTATGAATGCTAACTACCTCTACCTATCTACCTAAATCATCCACACACTACACTAACTTACACCAAAAATCTATCACTGATCGATGAGCATCCAACCAATCCATGCCCAACACTATATCATAGGATCCCAAGGGTATGATATGAAGATCTACTATGGTAAAGAGTGAACCAATCCTCAATCCACATCCATGTATAAGGGATTCTACTGCTACTTTAGTTCCAGAGGCCAACTCAACTTGCCACCTATCATCCCGCTTTGTTGCCACCAGTCCACATCACGCCACTAAAGAAGGGGAAATAAATGAGTCAGAAGCACCAGAGTTAAATAGGATAGAAACACCAACACCCTGCAACACACCTGTAGTCTCCACAACTGTGCCATGATGCTCTACCTAGCGGTTATCAACCATTGCAAACACTCTATGAGACTTGTCTACATCACCCACTATCAGCTCTGAAGCTGTCAGCCTCTGACTGAATCCTGTAGTACTCTTTTGAGGACACTGCCTGGCTATATGACCCTGTTGGCTGCAAGCAAAATATCTTGTACCTATACCATATCCTTTGCCACCTGAGGGTGCACTGGAATACTGAAAAATACCTCTACTAACTGCAAATTGTGTGCTTTGAGCCAGCTGATTAGAACAATTATGCTTGTTTCACCGCCAACTTCCATTTTTCCTAGACTAAAACCTACTACCTTGTTGAGACTAAGAATTTTTAGGTTTCGACTAGGAATGCTACTATTGTTGCTCACCCTTAGTGGGTGCATGATGGATCCTAGAGGAACCCACTGCCTGTGATTGACCATCTCGAGATCTGAAACCTGTTGGAGGTGCACTACCAATCTGCACACCTGTCTATCCTCCTAATGCCATGGCCAGATTCTCCTCTACTATTTGAGCCTTCTCTATTGCCACCTCCATGGTTTTCAACTCAAAAGCATAGACTCCCCCATTGATACAGGCATTCAAACCCCTAATGAAGTGTCGAACCAAGATAGCCTCATCATCCCCAATACCTACATACTGCTTAAGCTCAAAGAACCTATGCTCATACTGCTCCATAAACATAGCCATCTGTCTCAACTCATGAAACTCATCCACATGATGCCGCCTCCAATGGTTTGACAAGAAATGAGCTTTCAACCTCTCCAGAAACATCTCCTAAGAAATTGAGCTAATATCCAAATGTAACTTTTGTTCCTCTAACTACCACCACGTAGAAGCAAAGCCTCTAAGGTGCATGATGGCGCATCTCGCCTTGGTGTTACTACCATATGGATGCATGTAAAAACACTTTTTTAGATTGATCAACCATGTATCTGCCTCCAAACCACCACTAGAACCATCAAAGGTAGGAGGAAGTGCCCTCAAAAGATCCATCATATGTCTTGCTAAAATTGCCTCCTGCTCTACTGAGACATCTCTACTCCTAGGAGACCTTTCTCTCTCCCTATCCACCTGTTGATTAACCTCCTGTCTAGGACCTAAACGAGAAAGTAACTCCTCAATAAAATGATGCAACTGAGCTCCCTCTAACTCTGTTGACCCAAAATTTGACCCACGCTACCCTGATCATTCTGAGAACTCTGCTATTCCTCACGATCACTCTCATGGAAACTCTGAGATGGGGTGTTTTGGTGGTTAGCCCCACAACCACCACCATGACCTCTACCACATCCTTGACCTCAACCTCGACCTCTAGGAATCTTCCTACAGAGACACCACCAAAAGACAAGTCTCAGGTTCTTAGGCGAGAACAACAAAGGGAAACACAATCTTCAAAGTCTAAGCAAATAAGACAACATAATGGGCTCAAAAAAAACTAGAGTACCCAATGTTAGAATTGGGCTCTAATACCATGTGTAATGCCCCGCCATGGAACCCCAAAAGACAACACATAACTTGACTTAAAAATGAAACCATTTTTTTTAAAAGAAATACACAATAACTTGCATAACATAAGATAATATGAAATCTACCCTAAGCCCTCTAAGGTCCCATGACTACACTACTAGCATGTCTATCAACCAAGCTAACAAGAATCATATCATTAACCATGATTTATCTAATCAATAAATAGTTCATTTAATCCATCACATTGGATAATCAACCAATATGAATTTTCCATAACAAGTTATCAAATAAATAACATTCAAGATCATTTCGTTTAACTATCATATGTAAAATATATCATTTACATTATCTATTACAAGAGAGTTCTTTAACAACTTTACAACTTTTACAACAATGCTTCCCTGGGATCAATTGGGAAGAATATACATTTGAATTACAAAATATGACACAACTGATTTATAGTACAATACAATTACATAGAAGATAGTCCACTCAAACAGGAACAGGTATAGGAGTCCACAACACCATGAGCAATCGCCACACACTTGAACAAGCAACAAGGAAACCCAATGGAGGAAAAAGCACCAACCTCCCAACCATGTGGAACCTTGAGGTCCACCCCCTTGTGCTAGGAGATAACACAAGGTCCCAATACACCAACTAGTCAAGAAGACCACAAGCTAACATAACAAGGCTAAACATGGCTTCAACACAACATTGTAACATCGCTAACACCACATAGACTCATACATTGCTTCCAAAGGCATACACATAACAAAAGGGGATAACATAACTGGGAAATGCTAGATTGCAAAAGGGAAGAGTGTCATCGCATGGTCCTAGCATGGGTTACCTTGACCGTCTCTCACTAGAAGCCGACCCCATAGGGTGACACATGTGGAGCCAACATTCCTTTCGTGAGGACAAGGAAGTTGATCTTGCCAACCAGGCCTTCTCAACCCATCCTTAGCCTAAATGAGCACTACAGGCATGGGTGAGGCATCCAATTGTCTTGTTTAATGTGATATCTACCCTTCCCCCCTAATTCATTTTAGATTATCACTGGATTAAGAAACTCTCAGATGGGTTACCCTAGACACCACTTTAGGTTCGAGCCCCCATTGAGAGCCACTCCCCCTACTTGCGACTAGTAAACCCTACCACACAAGCAAGGAATATACCATCTTGCACACTAAACATAGTCATAAGAACCACTATATAGTGCAAGGCATGAACCTTCTTGCACACACAAAAATCATTTCCAAACACTTTCAAGGCGAAACAATCATAAAACCATACATACAAAATACTTCCTCCTAGCCTCTGGCAGTCAACCTTAACAATTGTACAAATGACTCCCACTACAAGACAATTTCCACAATCACCCCTACACCAAAAACAAAGACATTATTCAATTACAAGTAAAGCATTTTCCCCTATTTAATTCCCAACTTCATCTATCTATCATAATCTATAGATTTTATAGGCAGAATTGTTCTTTTATTAAAACTATAATATTTAAACATGCATATATACATCTATATAGATACATACATACATACATATATATATTAAAACATAATGCAGTTTTATTTATAGTAGATTATAATATAATACAACAAACATATACATACTTAAACTATATATACACATAAATATACATACACATATATACATATGTATATTTACATATACATATGTATGTATATATATACATACGTATATATATACATATGTATAGTTACATATACATATGCATATACATACATACATATATATACATACATATATATATACATACATATATATATATACATACATATATATACATATACATATACAATATTATTATTACATATATAGCAGTGAGAAAGACATGAGCAGCACATACAGGAGGAGAGCATATACAGAGTATATAAGAGAAAAGAGTATATATGGGGGAGAGAGTGGTGGAGAGGGGTGGAATGGATACATATATATCATATATATATACATATATTTACAATATATATACATATATATATCATGGGAGTATATATATATACATATATATGTATATACATATGTATATACATATATATATGCATATGTATATACATATATATATACATATGTATATACATATATATATATACATATGTATATATATACATATGTATATATATATATATTTATATATATATATATACATATAATTTGAAACCTAACCACAATATATTTACATCAAACTGTTATACTATCCATTTCCAGGAAAGACATATATACATCGTATGATACATAATTGTATGCCAAGCGATTGCATCGAACTACGCAGATAATCAAATACCTCATGCAAAATATGTATCGATAACCAAATGTTAAGTGCGAGTGTCAAATGTTGTTCATAAAGGATATGCCATACAACACAAGCATCAAATGATAGAGATAATGCAATACAAAGCACTGAAGTCATTAAATACACTACCAAAATAAAATCAAACTCTTAGTTTGAAACATAGCTAACACGGTATTAACGATAGGCATTGAGAGAGTGTGAATTTGCATTAAGCGGTATCCAATGATAAAAAAGTCTAACTTTAGTTTGAAGCTGAGGCGGCGAGACCACAGAAGGTAGGGAAAGAGGATGAAACCGGCAAAATCAATACCATATAAGGGCATGGCTAACAAATTTCCAAAGCTAAAATTAATTCATCGAATTTTGTTTAATTGAATGCCTAAGTTTAAGTTTAAGTTTCAATTACCTTACACCTCATAAAACATCAATATACTCGAAACCATATATATCACATTTCAAAACTATATGAATTACATCTGAATTATATGTGTTTGCAAACATTATGGGCACTGAATATGTATCACATCAATTGCAAAGTGAGATATCAAATGCCTCCTTATGGTAAACTCAATGGAATAAAGATGTCATCTAGCATGAAGGCTCGACATACACGACATTGGGTATCACTCTTAAGATATTTAAATCAATTTATGAAAAAGGACGCAACAAAAAGACGCACAAATGCAACACAAGAGATAAAAGAATAGTATCTTTTAGAAATATAAGGCACCAATACTGTAAAATGCACCCATTGATATATAAGTATATTATTGATGTACCTGTAGCTTCCAAAAACTAACCCTCAGGGAATGAAAGGTAAATGCCTTAATCAACATCTAAAAGAAAAGGACGAACCAAAGATGAAGTTACCGTATCAAATGGAAGTGTCCAATTTTAGTAGTATGGCACATAACAAGTAACACAAAGAACATGATTATACAAAATGCCAGTCAAAATGCAGGGGAAAGAGAGGGGTGCTCAAAACAATAGACGACCTCACTCACAAAAGATTCATTTTTAAAGAGAATATGAGAACAGGGTACGCTAATATCACATAAAGATGAAGCTAAGAAACTCAAAAAATGCAATTGGTAGGAAAACATGTCAATAACCAAGCATGCAAGGTGAAAACTACAAGATTAGCACAAATCAATTTATAAGAAGGGCTTTAGAAACTTCACACAACATGAACAATCAATATTCATTTCCTAAACAAAATTAAAATTGAGAAAAGAAAACAATGGGAACCTAGATTAGATTGATTGGTTGAACTGAAGATTGATGTTGTGCTTCGAATTACAAAATTGCAGCTCTAGTCACTTCAAAGACCCCAACAATTTTATAGAATTCCAAAAACCCCAGTACTCCAAATTTGCAGGCTAATTACTCTTTCAACTTATAGAATGAAATCTCTCTCCAAGCAAGCATTCACGAGAAACCAAAACAAGATTATTATTAAGATATTATTCCAAAATCCCCTTTTCATGCAAAAATAACCAATTCTAATAACTGTTTGGGAGTGCTTGTTGCTGCATGCTAACTTTCTATTTATTTAATTATTTTATTTTATGCATATTCATTACCCTCCACAATTATTTATATATTTATTTATTAAAACATATTCTTATTTATTTAACTTAATAATCAACTTTTAATATTTATTTACTAACTCAACTTCACATTATAATTTTATTTTATCATAACCTATAATTATATAAAGAATTTATTTTTAATTATCAAAAATACCTTTTTAACTTTAATAACTTTATTTTAATGTGGTAATAAATCAACACCATTTGTGAAAAAAATTTAAATCAAATGGACTAAATGCCAAACAATACCTGACCACATAGCGAGGTCAGAAAGCAAGCCACAACAACACTAACAGACCAAACCAAACATACATACAACACTAAATGGTGTGAAAATTGGATACTCATCCTCGTCAAGGATGATGGCTGAACAAGGGACCAAGTGTTACCTCTGTTCAACAGTTCCATTGGGTTTAAGGCATGATTAGACCTATTAATTCAGGTGGAGTTGATTCCTGGTACCTACAACTTGTAGCAAACAACATGGTTGAGCATATACACAAACATATAATCAAGCACACCATGAAAGGAAAATCGTAGCGTCACAGGGTAGTCACAAGTGAGTGATGCGACATCATTCCCATTCACCAAAACACATCAACACACAATAACCAGTTGCTAACAACAAAATAAGAACAATCATTAGATAATCACATGATGCACACAACCAGATTAATCCACATAATCAATTAAGTCCTTACACTAGTCATAACATAAGCATAAAACACCAGTAATAGAAATATCATCGAACTATCATCATAGCAGAGAGTCCAACATCAAATAAAGTATCATAATGTCTCAAACCAAAACAAAACAACTGTCATTCTAACAAAGAACAAAATGAGGGGCACTACACTCCCTAGGAAGAATACCAACAAAGATAGGAACGCCAAGGTAGGTTAAAGGTAGAGATCCAATTTGAAACCTCAAGATACAACCAATCCTCTACTGAATGAGTTGTGGAGTATTGAAGAAGAAAATGGATGATTTATCTTCATTAATCATTTTACCAGAAGCAACAAGATAAGTTTCCAAGGCCTTGCGCAAATTAGTGGCTTCTTTGAACTTAGCCATACCCATAAAAGTAGTATCACCAAAAATTGTAGGTGAGACTGAGGACAACCATTTCCCCACACCCATCCCTGGATAAGACCCAATTCCACATTACAATTCAACATTCTCCCCAAACCTTTAGTAAGGAGAATAAATAAATAAGGAGAGAGAGGATCCCCTTGATGAAGGCCTTTGGAAGCACCAAATAGAGAAGAAGGTTCACCATTTATCAACACCAAGAAGGAATTAGAAGTAACATAGCACATAACCCACTGGACCCACTCCTCAACAAAACTAAAGGAAATAAGAAATTTGTGCAAGAAGGACCACTTAACTCTATCATAGGCCTTTTCCATATCCAACTTGATGAGCATAACCTTTTCTTTGGAGGACACCATAGAGTGAATAGTTTCAGTAGCAATGACCACCCCATCCAAGATTTGTTGATCTGCCATGAAACCAATCTATTCCCAGGAGATAAGCCATCTAATCCATCACTTCAACCTCTCCACAATTAACTTGTAGATAATTTTATAAACCACATTACAAAGGGAGATAGGTCAAAACTGACTCAGCCGATCCGCCCCCTCACATTTGGGAATGAGGGCAAGGAATGTAGAGTTCAAAGCCCTCAACATTTGCTTATTCCTCTGAGACTCATGAACCAACTCCAATAAGTCTAGCTTAATGATATCCCAAAATTCCTGAAAGAATTCAATCGGAAAGCCTTCAGGGCACATGGCTTTCCCTTTCTTCATCTGAAAAATAGTAGCCTCCAATTCTTCTAGTGAAATGTAACCCAAGAGGTGCTCATTCATCTCCCTAGTAACCAAGGAGGGGATACAAGACAAAACATGGTTTTCTTCCACCAAAACATCTTGAGAATCTTCTCTAAATAAGGAAGCAAAGAACTGTGAAGCTTCTCTGGACATATCATGCAAAGAAGATAAATGCTCACCCTTGTCATTCATAAGAAGAGGAATAGAGTTACCATGTCTCCTAGCTTTCACTGAATTAAAGAAGAAAGAAGTGTTTTTGTTCCCCTCCTGTAACCACTCAACATAGGCCTTTTGTTTCCAATAAATCTCCTCGTGCAGCTCGCACTCTTCCAAAGATTCCAAAGCCCTTGCCTCCTCCTTGAGTAAATCCTCTGAAAGGCCCAACTCCCTTATCTCTAGGGTAATGACATCCAAGTCAACTTGAGAAGCAATCTTAGCATGAAAAATATTTCCAAAACACTACCTATTCCACTATTTGAGTTGATACTTCACATGTTGCAGCAGTTTGGAAAAATAATACATAACAGTGTCATGAGCAGGTCTCCCCATCCACCACCAATCAACCACATACACTTACAAAGAAGGATCTCTTAACCACATAAGCTAGAACTTGAAAGAGGGGCACTAGGCAACATGAGTTAAAGTAGCAGATAATTTAATAGGCCAATGATTTGAGCCCCTCCAATCCAGAAACAGGAAACCAAGAAGCGGTCAAGTCTCTCAGCAATACAATTCTCCCCCATCCTCCCATTGTTCCAAGTAAACTAATTATTATGGGACTTGATGTCAACAAGATTTAGGGCATAAATATTATCATAGAGAAGGAAAGCAAAGGGTTCTAGCCTCACAATACCACCCTTCTTTTCCTCTAACTCAATAATGGCATTAAAATCATGAACAATAATCCAAGGAGAAAAAGGAGCAAGGCGCCGAATAAAATTGATATGAAACCACAAGTACTACTTACTAGGAAAATTAGTAGGCACATGGACATTTGACAAAATAATAGTTTCCCCCATCTCTAGGCTTCAAGCAATCGCAAAAATAGAAGACTTAGAGGAAATCCACCAAAGAGGATGAATCTTCAAAGGGTTCCATAAGCAAGCCACAACCCCAGCGTTACCATGGACACCAATACACTGACATTGAACCCTTCCCCATAGTTTTGGAACCAAACCAATCATACTCTCAATAGACAACTTAGTCTCATGTAAAAAAAGAACATCAGGAGAGTGAATTCTCACCAAATCACGAACAACTTTTTGTCGAGGGCCATTGTTAAAGCCCCTTACATTCCAGGATAGAATGATCATTTCAGAGGGTTAGAAAAATGAGAGTCCAAAGTATTAATAGATCTTGACTACACCAAAGTCCCCCCCATCATCTTGATTTTCTCTAAGTCCTTCTTGCTCCCAGCCTTGGAAGACTTCTCAAGAACCCCTTTTTTTAATCTTTCTGAAGAATCCCCAACGAAGGAGAAGCCTTACTTCCTTTCACCAAATTAGACCCCATTTTTACCAATGTATTAGAGATTTCCCCCTCCCCCATCTTCACATCCACATGAATCTCAAACCTCCAAGAAACCACTAAACTAAGATTCGTGTCCATTTGCAAAACAACAACCTCCTGCGATTTCAAAGTGTTATTTGGAATAATGTCCTCCTGCACGACTTCCAAAACAACATGATCCATAGCCATCAAACTTGAGTTCACCTCCTTTTGATTGAGATCATCCAGGACCTCAAATTTATTAAAGGTGTCACCTTCTTGTCGTTCTTTAAAAGTCCTCTTTTGTCCATGATTTCTATTGCGAGCCTTAACATGAATAAAACCCTCTGCACCTACAATATCACAAGGAATGGGAGCCTTGCCTTTGTCAACCTTAGGGGGGTTACAAGGAGGCTACGTAGGCTGAGACTCAAAATATTTATACCTCGAGCAACTTTGCTGTAAATGACCATATTCATGACATAAATGGCAACAAAAAGGCAATGTCTCATAGTCAAGCTGTTGCATCCAAAAAAATGAACCTGCATGGATTTCCAAAGAATTTGGAAGAGGGTTACTTAAATCAATATCAACAAAAATGTGAGCAAATGTCATTACCTTTCTATCTTGAGTTTTTTGAGAAGGGCTCACTGGTTTCCTCGGAAGCAGAGCAACCACATGCAAGATGTCATTACACCAACATTCAACTAAAAATTGAGGGAGACACACCCACACTGGGACCCAATTTGGGAGCTCCTCCGAGGGATTAAAATCCACATACCATGGTTTGATAAATAAACCAATTTGGTTATGGAAATAAGGCCCCCCTCGAAAACTCTATTGTAATTAGTCATGTAGTTGAACACCACCATGAAATAACTAATCGCCAACAACATTATTTCCATCTCACCCTCTAGAGACTAGGTCTATTGAGCCCATGTTTCCAAAAATTGGAGTGAAACACTCATTCCCATGAACTTGCAAATCAAGGCATGTTTTGAGAAATACTCAATATACTCCACAATTGATTCTGGTTGAATTACCAGCATCGATTTGTCTTTGGAACGTTCCAGGAAACCATTTATCATTGGGATTTGAAGACCTCTAGATGGAGAAAATACACCATTCCCTGAATCATTTAAAAACAAATTGTTATCAAAAACTCTCATTGAACGATTTGGTGAAGAAGCCCCAAATGCAGTACAAAAATCTAATGGAGATTTAACCCCCAACGCCTCTCCGAAAACCATAGAAAAGAGAAAAAACAAAGCCCCATTATACCTCCACTAAAATATTAAAAACAAAACCCCTGAAGTAGGGGAAAAGCCAAGGCCAACCACCAAGGGGACAATTCACCACGAAATCAAGCAAACAAAGACAACAACCACAAGAAGAAAAAGCTTACTCCAAACCTAGCGTAGCAAGAAATATTTCTTAGAAAGACTACCACCCCGCAAGCACAAAAAGAAAGCCCCCTCCCCCCCCCACGCAGAGCACCACACGCTAGTCATGAATCAATTGAAGGAAGACGCATGCATAGATAGGTAACAACATGCAACCCATGCCTCAATGTTTTCAAGCCCTAGTTCTTTCACCCTTTTAGAATATGTTATTTTACTATGCATATTCAATTTTGGACTTGAACATTTAAATGATGTCCGATTCATGTATGTTGATTAATTGATATATCAAGATAGATATATTTCGTGAAATGATGAAATTATGTTTTAATGATTGAATGTTAAATGAAATGAATTCATGTTTTATATTTTATGTAAGCTAAGTCGATATGATTATAAATATCATGATATCAAGCTAACTATTCTCTCGGGTTAATGAGGTGGATGTATGGTAATGTTTTCTCCTCTAGGGAAGAGAGGGAGAGTATCACTAGAGAGAGGGAAGAAAATTCAAGATAAAATCCATGGTCATCAAGGATTAGGGAACTCGCACACACTTATGCACTAATAGATGTTACTCATGATTGCATAATAGTTTCATTTTTCTTGTGAATATGATGTGGTTTCAAATTCTACTCTTTGAGAAATAATTATTGTTGATTTCATTTATTTACATTTTTCAACTACATGAAAGGCGTGCTTTGAATATGTTGATTAGGATTTCTTTAGGTGTCAATTGTTGTTTTACTATATGTCTATCTCAGATAAATTTTTGTATTCAAAATTACTCATTATTCGATTACTGATACCTTAGTAGTAAAAATGAATAATTAAATATTTATGACAATGAGAACATATTTATTTATATATATACACACACATATATTGTTATGCAATATTTACGTATCCTTTCGTATACATAAATATATGTATGTTTATATTTATTTATTTATACATAAAAATATATGTTCAAATGATACATGAATATAAAATGAAATATATAGGTGAGACCTGTATATATACTGCTCATATCTTCTCTTCTCATATATATATCCTCCTCATGCTCTGCTCATACTCTTCCTCTTACTCCTCTCCTGTATATGCTCATATATATACTCTGCTCACTCTGTCATAAGGGGACAGTTACAAAATTAGAAGTGGGTTTAAATCTCAGAATTCTTAGGCATGGAAAATGTGAATTAATTTAAACAAATACTAAATCTAGAGAATGTAAATGTGCTTTTAAAAGAATTGGCAATGAAGGATCCTGTTAAATTGAAGGGTGGAATTGAAAACTTTTAAAGCTATAAGAAAGTACGAAATAAAATATAAAGAAGCTCTCGACTATAAAAGAAAATAAGGAAACTACAAATAAAGCAAAGAAAAAAATAGAATCCAAGAACCTAAAAACTTCCCAATAGGTGAAAAATGAAATGAAATGAGGCTTTGCTTCTTCCAGAAAGTCTGAAATAAATTAAAGAAAATAGTATATTTGATATTTCCTTCCTCGTGCTAAAGTGTCGATAAAATAAAAGAATTTCGAGGAATGATTGAGTTGAAAATTATTGAATGGGTTAATGGTGTTCAACTCACTCAAAAGGTTTAAGTCTTTGTTTGGTTTTATCTTCCATTTAATAATTTTGAAAAACTTGAATGAAGAGGTTTACAAACTTTTTTTCGATCTTTTTAGGCACTAGTAGACCGTTTAGGTTTATAATATAGGGGATAATAGTGTTAATGACTTGTAGTTTAGTACAAGCTATTACATTCTCTATTATTGTTGGATTCTTGGCTTTGAGACTAGTACCTAAAATGGTCCATTGAACCCTAATGGTTTTATTTATGTTATTATGTTTTCATCTTACTTAGAAAACCGAATGGGTTATAACCATATTATGTCAAGTGTAGTATGATATATTTTTAGGGATATATGATTTCATGACCATTGAATCTTTGAATATTTATTGGGCAAGCATGAACTAGTTAATGTTATTGTATGACCTTGAAATTCAATTGTGAAATAGATTGACAAATAGTAAACAAAAGCATTCACAACCAAAAGATCATATCAATGAAGCAAATAAATCAAACTAAATCAAATTAAATGCAAACGTGTACGCACAAAAACACACAACATTCCTTGGTATAGCTCCATTGTTCTTCTCTATTCACCTTGGAGAATGGTGTTATAGTTTTATAGATTTGGAGATATCAATAAATGGTAAAGATGTGATGAGAGACTGAGTAGATCAATATCTCTGAATTGTTGAGAGGATTTGATTTGATAGTCAACCGAGTGCATGATTTTAGTGAATTGAGTGCATGGATTAGTTAAGAGGGTTTGTTGATCAAAGAAGTGTAACTGCCAAATAGTTAAGAGAATTGCTTGATTAGTGAACTTGAAGTGAGTGGGAGTGGACTAAGATTGATTGATGAGTGGACTGAGAGTAAGTCTCAGTTAATTGATGAGGTGGAAATGCATGAGTAATTAATAATTAAATGAATTGATTATAAATTACATGTGCAAAGGAGAAATAAATAAATAAATTTTATTTTATTTTAGAAGAGGATAATGTTGAGAGGAATAAATGGATAAATTAAATAATTAAAACAATTATTTAATTTGAGAAGTGGGAAATGAGAAATGAATTAACTAAATAATAATAAATTATTTAATTAATCTAAGAAAGAGGAATAAATATTAAATCAATTAAATAATGTTGATTATTTAATCAATATAGAGGAAAAGTGATGAAATAGATAATTTAATTAAATAATGATTATTTAATTAAATGCAGAAGACAAATTAATGATACCTAATAATGGAAAGAAAATATGTTTTGGAAGAAATATGTTAGTTAGATTTAGGTGTCTATAGGGCTCTAGGAAAATTCACCGTCAGCAATTCACCGACGGAAAATTCACCACCAACAATTCACTGCAGGAAAATTCACCGCCATGACAAATTCACCTCAAGTAAAATTCACCACTATCAATTCACCGCCATGAAAAATTAACCGCATTAACATTTTTTAATATTAATGTGATTAATTTTTCGTGGCATTGAATTGTTGGTGGTAAATTTGTCTTGGCGGTGAATTTTTCTGTGGTGAATTATTGACGGTGAATTCTCCGTCGATGAATTATTGACGGTGAATTCTCCGTCGATGAATTGTTGACGGTGAATTTGCCGTATGCCATCTATAATTATCACTATTTTGTGTATCCTATGTTGAGCATGTTCTTGATATTAATGTTACTAAGAATTTTGATATATATCTAAGTTATTGGTCACCGTAACATTTTCCTCTATTATGATTATTAGCCTGGAAGCTATGTCTCTATGATGAACATTAATTTCATATGCTATTAATATTAAAGTATTTTTGTCTTCAACTTTTTCTTGTAACTTTAGTATATTTGTCTCTATATATATGTTTTGTAATAAAGAGTTTAATTTCATATGCTATTAATATTAAAGTCTTCTCGACCTTGAGAATGGTCGAGGACGTTTATATTGATTCGTAGATGTCACTCTATGTTTGGAAAGTATGTATTACTATTTTTATTAGTTGTATACGATCATAAGCTACAAACATCACATACTTGGGCTTGTTTGAAATTTATTCTTTATTTGACTATTATAGAGATATGGAAGGAAACACTTAAATATTGATATAAGAAAATGAATTGTTAGAATCAAATATAGTGATAGGGTTATTTTTTGTATCAGTGTTTTACTCCAAAAAAAATTTCAAAAAATTCTTGTTTTAATAGCATCATATTTAATTTGAATAAGGTGTAGAACTTGTTAAATTAGTAGATAAGTTATGGTCTTTACTATGTGTGAATTTTTTTTTTGCGGATTCATTCTCAATATCCAATTTTAGAAGGAGGTGTATGTGAACATACAACCATGTAAGATTACATGACATTATAAAATATTTGGCCAAAGTAATACAAAATCATTGCTTTCATTGTCGATTCACTATATCTAAAGTTGTTGCAATTTAATCAGACGCTTCATGCATAGCTAGAAGGGATATAGAAGTTGCTTGATATATTATTTTCACTAGTACACAACACTAGTTCTCATATTGTTTGATGACCATAAAGTTTCCTTGCATTTTCTACTCTCACAAAGGGTAGGGCCACTTCTAGTAGGAAGGTGTGTGGGGGATTGTTGATCTATGGTTGGAGGAAAAACACTCAGGTGATGCTCTACCTCTTGCAATTGACTGTCAAAGACTCGGATTATCAAAGATATCTTTCATGATTCCTCTTGTTATTATGATATTGATGTATATTACAATCCAAATGAGACAAATTATGTAATTACGTTCATGTACTAAAAAATAAAAAGAGACCTTTTGAGATGTAAACACATGTAACGCCTTGCCAAGGAACCCTAGAGGACAACATGTAACATGACTAAATAATGGGACAATTTTTTTTTAAGAAATAACAGTGAACTGCAAAGTATTACATAACATATAAACTAAACTAAGTTCTCTAAGGTTCCATGACTATGCTACTAACACAACTCTAACAAGCACAAGAATTATTTCCTTAACTAATATGTTGACATGATTATACAAGTAAACAAGTACATTATAATCCATCACATTAAATGATTCAACAATATACATTTCTATAACATGTCATCCATTAAACAACATGGAATATCATTTATAAATAATTGACAAGTATAAATACAAATCACCTTACATGAGAGTACATCATAATTGTTACATCATTACACTAAATACAATAGGAATTTCTCGAATACAGATGGGAAGGTTACATCAATGTTACAATAAATAGTGCATCTAAATATGCAAGAGTAAAACATATACATAGAGACTGTCTCCTGAACAGGTACAAGATCTGGAATTTTCTATACAATGAACAACCTCCACG
Organism: Sequoia sempervirens; assembly: GCA_007258455.2. NCBI lineage: Eukaryota > Viridiplantae > Streptophyta > Pinopsida > Cupressales > Cupressaceae > Sequoia > Sequoia sempervirens. The sequence goes on from VDFB02058242.1 coordinate 109,119,513, forward strand.
CACATGAACAACTGCAAGGGAAACCCAATGGAGGAAAAAGCACCAACCTCCCGACCATGTAGAACCCTAAGGTCCACCCCCTATGCTAGGAGATAACAATAAGGTCCCACTACAACAAGCAGTCAAGAAGATAGAAGGCCAACACAAAAGGACTAAACATGGCTCCAACATAATATAATACAACATTAACATCACATAATATAAACATCGCTTCTAGAGGCATCCACACAACAAAAGGAGAAACACATAACTAGGGAATGCTAGACTACAATAGGGGAGAGTTTCATCACATGGTCCTAGCATGGGTTATCCTGACAGTTTCTCACTAGACGCCGACCCCCATCTATGGTTACCTGACAGTCTCTAACTAGACGCCGGCCCCATAGGGTGGTACACACGGAACCAACATTCCTTTCATGAGGACAAGGAAGTTGATCTTGCCAACCAAGCCTTCTCATCCCATCCTTAGCCTAAATGATAACTACATGCATGGGTGAGGCATCCAATTATCTTGATTCATGTGAGATATATCCAACCCCCTAATTCATTAATTATGTTATCATTGAATTAAGAAACTCTCAAATGGGTTATCTTGGGCACCACTTTAGGTTCCAACCCCCATTGAGAGCCACTCCCCCTACTTGCAACTAGTAGACCCTAAAAAGAAAACAAGGTAAAACAATCTTGCACAATTTACGAAACCACATGAACATACACCCAGAGCAAGGCATAAACTATCTTGCTCACAAAACGCATCCACAAGAATGAATAAACAGTGCGAGGCATAGACCCTCTTGCACACCTTTCAACACATGAACAATCATAAAATCCACATACAAGTTACTTCAAAATGAAACAATCATAATATCCTCATACAAGGTACTTTCCACCCCCAAAGCCTCTGGAGGACAACTTTACCACTTGCACAATAACTCCCACTTAAAACAACTCCAAAATCACACCATTATCCGACATTGACATAATAATTATCTAAAGCAACCAATCCAAAATTACAACATAATACATTGTTTTCACAATCACATTTGTTCTCAAAGACTAATGTCGTGGTAAATTTATAGCTCTACCAAAACAATTATAAAAAGGAATTTAACTTTCTTTCACTATTTCTTTTCTACAACAATCAAACACATACATACATGCACACACACACACACATATATATCTCAATATATATATACAAATATATACATATGTACATATTATGTTCTTAATGTTGTTTAAAATACAATAAATCATATATATATATATATATATGCCTATGTATATACATACATATATATACACACATATACATACATACATACATACATACATATATATATGTTTGTGTGTGTGTAATTGTATATTTTCAAACTGTTGTTTATAAATAGATTATCTGATTATGTAAAAGTAAACACACAATATAATTACATGGCCATATACACTCACACACACATATATATATATTTTCAAACTGCTGTTTATAAACATTATCTGATTATGTAAAAGTTAACACATAATATAATTACATGGGAATATACACACACGTATATCAAGTATTAAAGAAACTACAAAAATCACACTTAATAAAACCAAATGGCGAACATGCTACAGAGATATCACTTATACTAATGTTGACTTATGTATCCATTTGATTCATGAGAATCGACTACCATCATCAAAACATAATCTAAATCAAAAGAAAAATCAATAGCTAACTTAACACTCATGAAGACTTTTGAAAGAAATAAAATTGTAGCTCTCAGTGAGGATCGAATATGCAGCAAGAGGGAAAAGATAGTGATTCAAGTTTAGACATAGCTAAATCAACAACTTTCTCATAGCTAAATCAGCTGCTAAGCATTTAACAAGGGGGCATCGAATGATAATAAAAAAATATAAGTCCCAAAATTCCCGGCACAATAGCTAAATCGTTTTCAACAGTTTATGATGTTAAATGATGGTCAAAGTAATTTATATGGAAAAATCACACTTCATAAACCAAATGGCGGATTCATAAAGGGTAGTCACCTACACTTAATAATTTACCCATTGCGCAACAAGGGTAGCTAGGTGCGACATGGTTGAAAAAGTAAGGAGATTAATGAAAGCTAAAGGGATTAAAAAGATACCCTGATGCAGATGGATTGATGCCATAAAAAGGTGCATGCTAGTTGTGTAGGAAAAATATCACGTCCACAGCCGTGGGAGAGGTGCAAAGTTGGAGGAATTGGCTTGGCGAATGAAAGCACAACTAAAAGAGTTGTTAAGAACCTCTGAGTATGGTTTGATTTCCACGCTGTATCTAAATTCATCTCCAAGATTGTTGCAAGAGAAATTCCTCTAAGAAGAGTGAAACATTTCCATCATTTAAACATGTATGATATCCTTGAGGAGAATATTGGTGGTGTTAAATAAAAAAACCTAAGAAGATAGGCTCACACTATGCTAAGTGCACTGTATCAAGTATCCAATAATAATAAAAGGGACACCTTGAAATACAAATGGCATCTTTCCTTTAGACATCGATAGAATAGGAAGTCTAATGTGGAAAGGAATTTAAGTCGAATATCAAACATTCGTATTTCCTCAAACTACACATAGGGAATAACATGTATGCACCACTTTAATATGGCAGTGAATGCCCCTTTCAATGGCATGTTTCCTTCTAAACTTTGTTATGTAAAGAAATCACATACAAAGTATGAATGCAAAAATTGAACTAAATCCATCAATTTAATTCGCCGACCATAGCAAAGACACGTCACAAACAAAACCCAATGCAGACACAAGATGGAGTTTATCAGGTAGTGACCAATGCGAATTACCATCCAAAACCTACAACATACATTTAAATCACTATACAGAATAGGGTCGACGTAGGGATGGAGGGTGCACGACAGTCTCTTTCGGCCATCAAGTACCAAGCATAAGCTACAACAATTAGAATGGAGGTCACGATTTAAAGATTGCTTTTTCCATAACATGCATAAAATAGATAGACAAATTTTGTAGACACATTGCCTAGCTAAAAGAAATCAAATTGTGGGAGTAACTGAATTAAACAGAGTACCCAAAAAAAAAATTTAAAACATGGAATATGCACAAAAGATTCAAATTCTATTCTCTATTTGTTTTCAATTCAAATTGAGTGAACAAGAGAATATTTTGATTTCTATACAACATTATATTCTACCTTTTTGCTTCAAACAAATAGAGGCGGAAATTCAAAAGAGTGGAACCTAGTTAAAATGAATAACATAGCTGTAGATTTGATGTCAAGATCAGGGTCATCAACTTGCAGCTCCAACTTCTTTACAACCTCCAACAAATTTCACAACGTTCCCATTCAAAATCCCCAAAACAAGATAGAAATCCCAAAACTAGAAGAAAATTCACGGGAAAACAAAAAAAAAAAACTCTTTTTCCCGGAAAGCCCCAAATTAATAATAATAATGAAAATATCCATAAGATAATTATTTTCAAAAATGCAAAGCTGTAGAAGATTCCCAGTAGTTTATTTTTAAGCAATTAATTAATTTTCTTGTGACCACTTGAGCTGCATGTAGCTGCATGGTCAATGGGGTTGTTATGAGCAGTCCCATTTATAAATTTCATTTAATGCTTCCAAAAAAACCAGCTTTTATTATTATTTATTTATCATTTTACTATTATTATTTAGCCATTTATTTATAGCAACATCAAATAAAGTATTTTATTTTATTTTACAATATTTTACCACTTTAATTTATTATAAGCCATCTTTATTAATAAATACATTTATGTTTAGTTATCAAAAACACTTTTTAACTTAATAATTCAATTTAATAATTTAATCAACCAAGAACAACATTTATAACTATTTATCATCATGTTTTGACAAAATAATTCATTTAATTCATTAATTAATCAAATAACATTTATCAAGCAATTCTAAGTTAATAACCACATATCAATAACATTACCAAAACATAAACAAGGTCGAAAACGGAACCAACTGGCTGCAAACAACAAACAACGTTGATGGGGTGACCGACTAGATACTCATCCTCTTCGAGGATGATGGCTAGGGTAGGGGACCAAATGTTATCTCCATTCAACAATTTCCATTAGGTTTAAGGCACACTCAGACTTGACAATTCAGGTGGAGTCGATGCCTGGTACCTACAACCTGCAATAAACAAAACAATCGAACACACACACACACACACACACACACACACACACATATATATAATCATACAATCAAACACACCGTGAAAGGAAATCAAAATGTAGCAGGGTACTCACGAATGAGTAATGAGACATTGTCCCTTTCACCAAAACACATTAAATGGTAACCTCATCAATACATAACCGTTAGTTGCTTAACAAACAAGATAGAACAACCAATTACATGGAAAACAAGATAAGAGCAATCACTAGATAATAGCATCATAACCATGATTAAATAACACATAATGCTCATAATTAAATCTACATCGTCTAATATGTTTATATAGTTGTCATAACATGTGCATAAACTCAAGTAATAAAGGTATCATCAACTATCATCAAACTATCATCCAAAATATCATCATAGTAGAGAGTCCAACATCCAAAAAAATGTCATAATGTCTGATCCTAAGTAGAACAACTACTAGTCTAAAAAAAAAAAAAATGAGGGGCACTACATCCCCACTCTAGAATCAAGCTTACTCCTAAAAGCTTGCAAACAAGTATGGGTATAACTCTCGCATCTGGGATTCATCCTCCCAAGTAGCTAAAGCCTCATCATTAGGATCCCATTTGACCATCACCTACTCAATGTCTCGACCCATGAGTGTGAGTCTCTTGTGCTGCAGAATGCTCACAAGCTCTAGAGCCAGCTGCCCATCCTCTACTTGTAAAGCATTCCGGTCAAGTACATGAGAAATATCTGGATAATGTAGCTTGAGAAGAAAAAATGAAATACATCATGAATGCGCGATAAACTGGGCGACAAAGCAAGACGGTACACAATAGGACCAATCCTCTCCAAAACCTCAAATGGCCCAACAAAATCTGGTGTGAGATTAGAGCCTTTTCCATAGCGGATTAGACTCTTTTGTGGACACACACAAAAATACCTAGTCTCAAACTGAAAACTGATGATCAACCCTATGGGCATCTGCATACTTATTTTGTCTGTCCTGCATGACCACCAAATGCTCTCTAATGTGAACAACCTGCTGCTCCATCTCCTGAAGCATCTCTAGTCCAAGATAGATTTTGTCCTAAAGAATATCCCAAATTAGCAGGGTCCAACAAGGATGACCATACAATGCCTAAAAAGGGGGCATACCAATAGAATTTTGGTATCCATTGTTGTAAGCAAACTCCACTAAATACAGATAATCCTCCCAAAGAGATTGTTGATCCATGACATACATCCTGAGCATATCCTCGAGAACCTGATTAACCCTCTCGATTTTCCCATCTGCGTCCGAATGATAAGCAGAACTAAAGTTCAACTGAGTCCCCAATGCATGCTGCAAGGATGTCCAAATTGTCGAAGTGAACACTGGATCTCTATTAGAGATAATCCTATGAGGAATCCCATGCAATCTAACTATATCCTCCATGAAAATCCTAGCCACTGAAGAAGCATTATATGAAGACCGAACAGGAGAAAAGTGTGCAACTTTAGTCAACCTATCCATGGTGACCATGATAACATCATGACGATGGGAAGAAATTGGAAAACCAACTATGAAGTCCATTGAAATGATGTCTCATTTCCATTCTGGAACAAGATTTGGTTGCAAAATACCTGTGGGGTGCTAGTGCTCTACCTTAACTCTCTAACATTCCAAACACCTTGAGACAAAATCTGTAATATCCCTCTTCATTCTGGCACAAAAATACAATTGTCGAAGGTCTGCGTGCATTTTCTTGACACCTAGATGAGTTGAGTAAGGTGCCCGATGTGTCTCTGTCATAATTAGGGTACGAAGACCCTCTGAAGGAGGAACATAAATGTGACCTAAATTCCACAAGAGACCATCCGACTCAAGGGAATAACCTGCAAATCTACCCTCCAAATCTCGGTTTGACTCAACCTCTGTCTTCACCTCTTGATACCAACTGTCTGCAAGAAGTGCTGCGAGAATCTGATTCCTCAAATCTACTCCAAGAGTCACTGCTAAAAGCTCATGCCTCCACTAAATAAGAGCATCTGGAACAACATTCTCCTTACCCTTGATATGCTTCACCTCAAAATCATACTTGCACAAGAACTCCATCCACCGCCTCTGCCTAACATTCAAGTTTGGCTGCATGAATATGTACTATAAACTGCGATGATCACTATGCAACTCAAACCGATGCCCCAATAGAAAGTGTCTCCATCTCACTAAGGCATGAATGATGATGACTAACTCCAAATCATGTGTGGGATATTTCAACTCGTGATCCTTGAGTTTATGAGACTCATAGGCTATTACGCGACCATCCTGCATCAAAACTGCTCCTAGACCCTCTCCAGAGATGCATCAGTACACACCACAAAGTCTTTAGTAGGATCAGGAACTACTAAAATAGGTGCACTAGTCAACCTCTACTTGAGGGTCTGAAAGGATGACTAACACTGTTATGACCAAATGAACTTCTTCCCTTTCCTTTGAAGAGAAGTAATAGGGTGATCTATCCTTGAAAAACCCTGTACAAACTATCGATAATAGCCTTCTAAGCCCATAAAAATGCAGACTCTGAAACATTAGTGGGTTGAGGCCAATCTATGATGGCTTGGATCTTTGAAGGATCCACAACAATACCCTCTCCTAAAATAACATGCCCCAAATATCTCACCTCTTTCAGAAAGAATTCACACTTAGCCAAGTTCGCATATAGCTGATTCTCCCTTAGACACTGCAAAACCTACCACAAATTCTCCTTGTGCTCCTCCATAGACCTCGAATAGATCAAAATGTCATCCAAGAACACAAGGAAAAATCTATCAAGATAGGTGTGAAACACTCCATTCATCAAGCTCATGAATACAGATGGTGCATTCGTCAACCTGAATGGCACAACAATGAACTCATAGTGCCGATAATGAGTGCGAAATGCAGTCTTATGAATGTTTACCTCGAAGATGCGCAACTGATGATACCCCAACTTTAGGTCAATCTTTGAAAATACCTTGGCTCCCTTTATCTAATCAAAGAGATCATCAATCCTCGATAAGGAATACCTGTTCTTTACTGTCATCTTAGTTAACTGTCGATAATCGATACACAACCGAAGGGATCTGTCTTTCTTTTTCACAAATATGACCGATGCTCCCCAAGGAGAAACACTAGGATGAATAAACCCCTTTTCCAACAACTCCTCTAACTGCATCTGAAGCTCCTTAAGCTTCTATGTAGTCATTCGATACGAAGCTCGAGAGATAGGTTCTGCTATGGGAATAAGATCTATCTTGAAATCGATGTCACACTTAGGTGGAATCCCCAGAATCTCATTGGGAAAGAGATTTGCATACTACCTAAGGATAGGATGATCATCGAGGGATACCTCTTGAATCTCCCCTAGCTCCAAGTCATTAACCATGATAACAAACAACTGACAACCTTGATGCATGCATCTCCTCAACTACATAGCGAAAATCATACTCAAGGAGATGGGTCTCTGAATGCCAATCACCTCAACCTATCTTCCTGAATCATCCACATAGTGCACTAACTTACATTGATAATCTATCACTACTCGGTGAGCCTCTAACCAATCCATAACCAAAACTATGTTATATGATCCTAGGGGAATGATACGAAGATCCACTGTGGCAAAAAGGGAACCAATCCTCAATCCACATCCATGCACAAGGGATTCTACAGCTACTTTAGATCTAGAGGCCAACTTGACCTACCACCTAACATCTTGCTTTGCTACCACTAGTCCACATCACTCTACTAAAGAAGGGGAAACAAACAAATCAAAAGCACCAAAGTCAAAAAGAAGAGAAATACCAATACCCTGCAACACACTTGAAGCCTCCACAACTGTACCCTGATGCTCTTCCTGACAGTTATCAACCGTTGCAAACACTCTGTGAGACCTGCTTGCATCACCCACTGTTAGCTCTGAGGCTGGCGGCCTCTGACTGAATCTTGATGTGCCCTTTTGAGGATACTATCTAGCTATGTGGCCCTACTGGCTGCAAGAAAAACAAGCTGTACCCCTGCCATAACCTCTGCCACCTGAGGGTGTACTGGACTGTTGGAAGCTACCTGTATTGACTCTTGACTGTGTGCTCTAAGTTGGATGAACAAAATGATCACGCTTGGCTCGTTTCCAACTCTGATTTTTCCTTGACTAAAACCTATCACCTTGTTGAGATTGAAAGTCCTTAGGTTTCGATTGGGAATGCCTCTGCTGTTGTTGTTGGTGCCTCTGTTGATGTCCACCCTTAGCGGGCGCATGATGGCTCCTAGAGGAACCTGCTGCCTGGGATTGACCACCTCAAGCCCTGAAACTTGCTGGAGGCATACTACCAATCTGCACACCTGTATGACCTTCTAGTGCCATGGCCAAATTCTCCTCTACTAATCAAGCCTTCTCTACTACCACCTCCATGGTCTTTGACTCAAAGAAATAGACTCCCCCATTGATATGAGCATTCAAGACCCTGATGAAATGCTATACCAACATAGCCTCATCATCTCCAATACCCGCATACTACTTAAGCTCATAAAACCTACACTCATACTACTCTATTGACATAGCCAGCTATCTCAACTCATAAAAATCATCAGCCCGCCGTTGTCTCCAGTGATCTAATAGGAAACAAGTTCTGAAACTCTCCAAGAACATCTCCCAAGACACTGAACCAATATCTAGATGCAATTTTTGTTCCTCCAACCACCACCATGTGGAAGCAAAACCTCTAAGGTGCATGATAGCACATCTCGCCTTGGTGTTGGTACCATATAGGTGCATGAAAAAACACCCATCCAGATCTATCAACCATGTCTCTGCCTCCAAACCTCTACCATAACCATCAAAATTAGGAGGACGTTCCCTCATGAGATCCCTCATATGACCTACTAAAATAGCCACCTGTTCTGCTAAAACCTCTGTCCTCCTAGGAGACTGTTCTCTTTCCCTAACTACCCACTGATTACCCTCTTGTCTAGGGCCTAGGTAGGCAAGGAACTCCTCAAGAAAATGATGTAATTGAGCTCCCTCTAACTTTGGCTGACCCAGATTTTGATCTCCACCTCTCTGATTATTCTGACAACCCTGTTGTTCCTCACATTCACTCTCGTGGGAACCCTGAGAAGAAGTGTCCTAGCTATTAGCCCCACGACCACCACCATGACCTCTACCATGACCCCTACCTCAACCTCAACCTCTAGGAATATTCCTACATAGACATCACCAAAGGTAAAGTCTCAGGTTTGATATGCGAGGATGACAAAAAGGGAAACATAAGCTCAAAAATCTAGGCACTAGGACAACATAATGGGCTCATATTAACCAGAGTACCTAGGGCTCTGATACCAAGTGTAACACCTCACCAAGGAACCCTAGAGGACAACACCTAACATGACTAAATAATGGGATTTTTAAAAAAAGTAAATAACAGTGAACAACAAAGTATTACATAACATATAAACTAAACTAAGTCCTCTAAGGTTCCAGGACTACACTACTAACACAACTCTAACAAGCACAAGAATTATTTCCTTAACTAATATGTTAACACAATTATACAAGTAAACAAGTACATTATAATATATCACATTAAATGATTCAACAATATACATTTCTATAACATGTCATCCATTAAACAACATGGAATATCATTTATAAATAACTAACAAGTATAAATACAAATCACCTTACATGAGAGTGCATCATAATTTTTACATCAATAAACTATATACAATAGGACTTTCCTAAATACAAATGGGAAGATTACATCAATGTTACAATAAATAGTACATCTGAATATGCAAGAGTAAGAAATATACATAAAGATTGTTTCCCAAACAGGTACAAGATCTGGAACCCGCTATACAATGAACAACCTCCATGCACACGAAAAATTGCAAGGGAAACCCAATGGAGGAAAAAAAACCAACCTCCCGACCATGTGGAACCCTAAGGTCCACCCCACGTGCTAGGAGATAACAATAAGTTCCCACTTCAACAAGAAGTCAAGAAGGCGAAAGGCCAACACAAAAGGACTAAACATGGCTCCAACATAACATAGTACAACATTAACATCACATAACATAAACATTGCTTCCAGAGGCATCCACACAACAAAAGGAGAAACACATAACTAGGGAATGCTAGACTGCAATAGGGGAGGGTGTCATCACATGGTCCTAGTATGGGTTATCCTGACAGTCTCTCACTAGACGCAAACCCCCATCTATGGTTATCCTGACAATATCTTACTAGACACCGACCCCATAGGGTGACACATGCGGAATCAATATTCCTTTCATGAGGACAAGGAAGTGGATCTTGCCAACCAGACCTTCTCATCCCATCCTTAGCCTAAACGAGCACTATAGGCATGGGTGAGGCATCCAATTATCTTGATTAATGTGAGATCTACCCAACCCCCTAATTCATTAATTATGCTATCATTAAATTAAGAAAATCTCAAATGAGTTATCCTAGACACCACTTTGGGTTCCGACCCCCATTGAGAGCCACTCCTCCTACTTGCAACCAGTAGACCCTAAACATAAAACAAAGTAAAACCATATTGCACAATTACGAAACCACATGAACATACACCCAGAGCAAGGCATAGACTATCTTGCTCACAAAACACATACACAAGAATGAATAAACAGTGCAAGGCATAGACCCTCTTGTACACCTCTCAACACATGAACAATCATAAAATCCACATACAAGTTACTTCAAAATGAAACAATCATAATATCCTCATACTCTCCCTCCCTAAGCCTTTGGAGGACAACTTTACCACTTGCACAATAACTCCCACTTAAAGCAACCCCAAAATCACAACATTATCCGACATTGACGAAATAATTATTTCAAGCAACCAATCCCACAATTACAACATAATAAATTGTTTTCACAATCACATTTTTTCTCAAAGACTAATGTCATGGTAAATTTATAGCTCTACCAAAACAATTATAAAAAGGAATTTAACTTTCTTTTGCTATTTCTTTTCTATAACAATGAAACACATACATACATACATACATACATACATACATACATACATACATATATATATATATATACACACACACACACACACATATATACAAATATATACATATATATACATAAATACATATGTACATATTATGTTCTTAATGCTATTTGAATTACAATAAATTAGATATATATAAAAGCAACATTAAATATATATGTATATATATACATATATGCCTATGTATATAAATGTGTGTGTGTAATTATATATTTTCAAACTGATGTTTATAAACAAATTATCTGACTATGTAAAAGTAAACACATAATATAATTACATGGGCATATACACTCACACACACACATATATTTTCAAACTATTGTTTATAAATAGATTATCTGATTATGTAAAAGTAAACACATAATATAATTACATGGGCATATACAAACACACACATATTGAGTATTAAAGAAACTACAAAAATCACACTTAATAATATCGAATGGTGAACATGCTATAGAGATATCACTTATACTAATGTTGCCTTATTTATCCATTTGATTCATGAGAATCGACTACCATCATCAAAACATAATCTAAATTTCATGAAGACTTTTGAAAGAAATAATATCACAGCTCTCATAGAGGATCAAATATGCATCAAGAGGACAAAGACAACGATTCAAGTTTACACATAGCTAAATCAACAACTTTCTCATATCTAAATCGATTGCTAAGCATTTAATAGGGGGCATCGAATGATAAAAAAAGTATAGGTCCCAAAATTCTAGGCGCAGTAGCTAAATCGTTTTCAATAGTTTATGATGTTAAATTATGATCAAAGTAATATATATGGGAAAATCACACTTCATAAACCAAATGGCTGATTCATAAAAGGTAGTCACCTACACTGAATAATTTCCCCATTGCGCAACAAGGGCGGCCAGGTGCGGTACAGTTGAAAAAGTAATGAGATTAATGAAAGCTAAAGGGATTAAAAATATACCCTGATGCAGATGGATTGATGCCATAAAAAGGTGCATACTAGTTGTGTAGGAAAAAGATCATATCCATAGTCACAGGAGAGGTACAAAGTTGGAGGAATTGGCTTGGCAAATGAAAGCACAACTAAAAGAGTTGTTAAGAACCTTCGAGTATGGTCTGATTGCCATGCTATATCTAAATTCATCTCTAAGATTGTTGCAAGAGAAATTTCTCTGAGAAGAGTGAACCATTTCCATCATTTAAATAGGTACGATATCCTTGAGGAGAATATTGGTGGTGCTAAATAAAACAACCTAAGAAGATAAGCTCGCACTATGCTAAGTGCATTGTATCAGGTATCCAGTAATAATAAAAGGGACACCTGGAAATATGAATGAAATATCTCCTTTAGACATCGATAGAATAGGAAGTCTAATGTGGAAAGGATTTTAAGCCAACTATCAAACATTCAGATTTCTTCATACTACACATAGGGAATAAAATGTATGCACCACTTTAATATAGTAGCGAATGCCCCTTTCAATGGTATGTTTCCTTCTAAACTTCGTTATGGTAGGAAATCACATACAAAGTATGAATGCAAAAATTGAACTAAATCCATCAATTTAATTCGCTGACCATAGCAAAGACATGACACAAACAAAACCGAATGCAGACGCAAGAGGGAGTTTATCAGGCAGTGACCAATGAGAATTACCATCCAAAACCTACAACATACATTTAAATCACTATACAGAATAGGGTTGACATAGGGATGAAGGGTGCATGACAGTCTCTTTGGGCCATCAAATACCAAGCATAAGCTACAATAATCAGAATGGAGATCATGATTTAAAGCTTGCTTTTGCCATAACATGCATAAAATAGATAGTCAAATTTTGCAGACACATTGCCTAGCTAAAAGAAATCAAATTGTGGGAGTAACCAAATTAAACATAGTACCCAAAATAAAGAATGTAAAATGCAGAGTACGCACAAAAGATTCAAATGCTATTCTCTATTTGTTTTCAATTCAAATTGAGTGAACAAGAGAATATTTTGATTTCTATACAACATTATATTCTGCCTTTTTTGATTCAAACAAACAAAGACAAAAATTCAAAAGAGTGAAACCTGGTTAAAATGAATAACACAACTGTAGATTTGATGTCGAGATCATGCTCCTCAACTTGCAGCTCCAACTTCTTCAAAACCTCCAAAAAATTGCACAGCGTTCCCATTCAAAATACCCCAAACAAGATAGAAATCCCAAAACTAGAAGAAAATTCACGGGAAAACAAAAAAAATAGACTCTTCTTTTCGGAAAGCCCTAAATTAATAATAATAATGAAAATCTCCATAAGATAATTATTTTCAAAAATGAAAAGCTGTAGAAGATTCCTAGTAGTTTATTTTTAGCAATTAATTAATTTTCTTGTGACCACTTGAGCTGCATGTAGCTACATGGTCAATGGGGTTGTTATGAGCAGTCCCATTTAGAAATTTCATTTAAGGCTCCCAAAAAAACCAACTTTAATTATTATTTATTTATCATTTTACTATTATTATTTAGCCATATATTTATAGCAACATCAAATAAAGTATTTTATTTTATTTTACAATATTTTACCACTTTAATTTATTATAAGTCATCTATGTTATTAATAAATACATTTATGTTTAGTTATCAAAACACTTTTTAACTTAATAATTCAATTTAATAATTTAATCAACCAAGAACAACATTTATAACTATTTATCATTATGTTTTGACAAAATAATTTATTTAATTCATTAATTAATCAAACAACATTTATCAAGCAATTCTAAGTCAAATAACCACATATCAATAACATTACCAAAACATAATCAAGGTCGAAAACGGAACCAACTGGCCACAAGCAACATACAACGTTGACGGGGTGATCGATTGGATACTCATCCTCTTCGAGGATGATGGCTAGAGTAGGGGACCAAATGCTATCTCCATTCAACAATTTCCATTGGGTTTAAGGCACACTTAGACCTACTAATTCAGGTGTAGTCGATGCCTGGTACCTGCAACCTATAGCAAACAAAACGGTCAAACATATATATATGTAATCATAGAATTAGGCACACCGTGAAAGGAAATCGCAACATAGCAGGGTACTCACGAATGAGTAATGCGACATTGTCCCTGTGACCAAAACACATCAAATGGTAACCTCATCAATACATAACCATCAGTTGCTTAACAAACAAGATAGAACAATCAATTACATGGAAAATGAGATAAGAGCAATCACCAGATAATAGCATCATAACCATGATCAGATAACACATAATGCTCATAATTAAATCAATCCACATCATCTAATATGTCCATATCTAGTTGTCATAACATGTGCATAAACTCAAGTAATAGAGGTATCATCAACTATCATTAACTATCATCCAAAATATCATCATAGCAGAGATTCTAACATCCAACAAAATGTCATAATGTCTGATCCTAAGCAGAACAACTACTAGTCTAACAGAAAAAAAAATGAGGGGCACTACAACACAATTTTATACTGTGGAAGATTGTATAAGTCCTTAAGAAATGAAATGCAAAAAGTTTTTTAATGATAATTTTCTTTAAATACTCATGATTTCCTTTTTAAATTTATATTATGATTATTACAATTATTTTGAAAATGAGAGTGCAAAAGTTTTGCATTAAAAAAATATTACGGTGTTTTGAACTAATGAACTAGGAAGGTTCATTTTAGCCTTGAAGATGTTAGCCTATCACCCTATTTTTAGAGTGTATGTTATATAATTTCAATAATATTTATATAGGACATAACTAGAGCTAATTTCTATTGGTGTGCCTTGGACTATGGACATAACTAGAAAATTTTGTCAAGTATTTTTTTTAGGAACCCAAAAGGGTGAAATTTAGATATAGTAAGCCACATGCACACAATTTAATAATAAAGACTCAAATTGTTTTAAAAAAATCCATTAATGGGAGAGGTCTATCTACGTGAATATGCCTCCTATACTCAAAATGAAATCCAAATAGGACAAGAAAAATACACCTATATAGATAGAGAAAGAAAGGAAAAATAATGGTTATGGTAAAATATTCACACCCAATAGTGATAAAGGATAAGTGGTTAATTAAGTGTGTTGATAAAATTGTAGCCAAGATGTGCTAGGTATAAGTTAAATGTCTAAATAAGGATTTTGAGGTAATCTATCAAAATTTTGTTTACTTCTAATTTAGTGAGGAAAGACTAAATGAATTAACACCAGACTTAAGAAAATGAGAACCTTTAGGGTATTATATCTATTTATTTTCTAGAGCTAAAGTGGTATGGTACCAAGATCCAATTGTAACCTATTATAAGAATTCGCTCAACTTGAGATTTCATCCCTTGCTTCTTTGGACCCTAGTACCATGCAACCTCGATGGGCTAGTTATCACTAAAGCTACATAAAAACATAGATAGGGAAGTTCTTGAAGGCCACTAATATCACTAGTCCTTCACCTTGTAACCTTTGTTTGCAGGTTAGGAAGCCCTTGCCATCTAATATTACAAAAGAGAGGGATTTGAGGGAGGTAGATATGATTTCTTGGAGAAATGTTCAATTTTTATTATATGGGGAATATAATAGGATAAGTCGAGGGTGATGATGAGGATAAAATTGTTACACCTTTTATGCATATTTATCACACGATTTCTACTCCATTTCTTCCCATTTTCTATGGTTTTGCCACTTTTTATATCAATTAGTGTTTATGAATAAGTAGAGATAAATGAATATTTAAATAAAACTATGTAAGAATGCAAGGAAATAGTGTATATGTATTTAATTTGGTTATCTAGGGTTAAAGAAGTAGAGAGAAACATTTTTAAAGGTAATAATAGAAATTTTATGTTACCTAATAATCAACCTATATCCCATCTATAGGTTTGTGGATACTATATCTTTCCAAGTGCCATTTGGGGAAAAAATGGTAGTAGGATATTTCCAAACTATCCCAATCCAAATGACTAAGATAGTTGGCTTCCTTGGAAAGAAAATCGTGTCTTAGATTTTTCAAAAGACATTAAAAAAAATCTATTTCAACCTCTTGTTTCATGTGAAGTGAAGACAAAAAAAATTTCTAACTATTTTCTAATATTTTAGATCTCAAAAAAAATAAAATTAAACCTTCTTATTATATTAATTTAATCTTACCTTGAAGACATGATACTATTATTAGCTATTGTTATATTTTAATGAAGGTCAAGTGATATAAATCAATAGTAGCATTCTAACTCTTAGATGTGTTGAAATAAGAATTGCGTAAGGCATGCATGTGTGAGAAAATGTAAGCTCATAGTAGGGATATGTAGATTTAGTTTGTTTTCTCTTTCTTTCTTAATGTTGTTTTGTGGAGTGTGTTTTGTTTATTGTTTTATGATAAATATTATACATTAAATAAAATATTGTAAATATTTATCTATATAGATATAAGGTGTTTGTTTTATTTGTGATACATGTGAATTAACATATTTATGAAAGTTAAAATAATTTATTTTCCTTCAACATTTATTTTCTTGTAAATATTTTCCTTCAAAAATTTACTTTCTCACTTGAGGAGTATTATTTTGGTAATTTTCTTTCTTGCAAATGTGTTTACTTCTAGTAAATGTGTTTCCTTTTAGTAAGCATAAGTCTTTATTTTCAATAGAACAACCCTTTTAAGTTATTTACTATTTATTAGACCATCCTTCATAAGTCATAAGGAATATATTATGCCATGACATATAAGTAACAAGATTATTGAGATTGAAATTATTAAGTTTAAATTAGATCTCAAAAGAGACATGGTCAGGGCCAACTAAGGATACTTTTTGTGCCATTTGTAACATGCCGACCCTCAGTGCAGTAAAAATATCTTAATTTACATCATACACGTAAATAAATGTGCTAACAAGTCATTGCAATAAAAAAAATTCTTTCTTTTATTGAAAATATACGAACAAGTTGCCTTATCATATTACAATTAAGATTCTACTTCATTACATTAACTTCACAAGTACACATAACAAGAATACATACCTTTCCTAACATAGCTCCAATGAGCTTTAGAAGAAATAGTTGTAAGACGGTCCAGGATCTCCCCTTTCAAATCTTGGTTCTTCTGTTGCCTGCTGTGGAGAAGAAGCATCACTCGAGTGCTTTTCTGCCAACCATAGACTCATAATGCGGTCCCCCACACATCTATCATTCAATAGATGGCCCTTCCCTTCGATAAAGAGATTGGTAAAGTAAAAACTAATGACAACCAACTGAGTATAGTGTTGTACCCTACATAACTAGAACCTTGTAATCCCACAATCTCGATCTAGCATTTAATATAGGATCACAGTGAACTAACAATGTAGTCTCAAGCATCACACAGTCTAAGTGGATGTCATACATTGCACTACTTTGATCAAAGAGTTCTCATTCAATACTTCAAATGAAGGTCATTTGTCACATACACTATTTAGGGACGATTTGACTTAAGGCTATCTCAAGCTACACATTGGTATTGTCCTTCAATGGATATTCTGTCACCCCAAACTAACCTACAAAATACTAATCTACTAAGTAATTACACCAGCTAGGTATATCCTTCAATGGATAGTCCATCATCCCAGATAACCTACCTTCAGAAAATCTGATTTCATATAAGTATATTAAACCCTCTCCCATATTGGATGGCCTTTCCTAGGAGTAAACACAAGCTTTCCTAGTTAAACCCATAACTTAGCTAAGTGTATCATATGTGTTTTACATGTTCACACATACCTAGTATACAATACTGATGATAACATCCATCTCCTACTATGGAGTAAATACAAACACAATTGCATCCCGTGTCCAAACATATCTAGTATAATTAAATACCTATGTTGTACCACATGTAACATAATTGAATTCCTCAATCAAGTAATCTCTTGACATTTCTAGTATAGTTAAATACTTATGTTCAACTACCTTTTTGACATATCTAATTCAATCAAGTGTTTATGTCAAACAATCTCTCCTATCATGGAGTACTTGAAAACACATTAAAAAGGTAGCCTAAAAGCTTCAGTCCCATTTTTCAAAACATTCCCAAATACTTCTATTGCACAAGCAGAAATAACATTTCATACAACATAGAAATTATAGTAAACCCTTTAAATTGACAAGAAGAAGAAACCCCATGCCTGTTATCGCTTTTCCCAAATATTGATGACAAGGCAACCTTCTCCTTTGGTTGCTCAACTTAATCCAGCTTCCCAAATCAACTCTTACTCCCAACATTTTAGAAATTGTCAACTCTTCCTCACAAATTCCACTCTTCTCACACCCAAAAATAGATAACAGTTAATGACGAATTCCTTTGGTAGAATTTATCCCTCACAGAGGTATTAATGAACTCTCAGAAATGGAATAATTGAATATGTTTATTTTTCCCCAAATGATGACAGAGTTTCCTTCATTAAAGCTCAATCTAGCTTCTCCAATGAATTCCCAACACTATAGAAATTTACAATTCTTCGTTACAAAAACCTCTCTTTCCACACTTAGAAATAGATATTGAACTGGTAAAAACTCAGAAGAATTAACCAACAAAGCCTATACTTTGGTATGATACACCTTCCTCAATGATTACTCAGAAATAAATGATGGCGGTAACTGTTATTTACTCTCAATTGGTAAATTAATGATACTCAAGGTAAATCGAATATGAGTATGAGATAGATCCAAACTATGGAAAAAGACAAGTGGATGAATGAAATAAAATGAGAATGAAGGAATACGAATCAGTGAATTGGTGCAAAATAGGAGAGTTAGGTGACTATTTATAGTGAGCTCATCCTCCTTATTTCCTATAGCTATAGCATGTGGTTTTTCCACCATTGTTGTTTGAAGCATTCAACCCAGAAGGTGGTGCAATTTCCCTTCCCTACTCAGCATTTAGCAAGGTGAGTCGACCTTTACTTCTGCTCGCACCAGGAAGACCAATTCCAAAGCACATGGAGAAATTATTCCAATCGACACCTTCAAATTTTTTTCTCAGATGTGGCACCAAATTCATAATATGGCGGGTCTTGGAAAAATTCATTTGTTAAATCATGAACACATAGCCTTCTTTACAGGCTGAGTCATCAAGCTTCTTAACTGCGCTGGATTTGTTCTTTGCCACAAACTCAGACTTGTTCAATATTTTAAACACCTTTGTGGTTTCATTCCTGCGTGCATATTTCCAGGTGCGTGAATTCACATAGTGTCATATGTTATTCTAGGTGCACGACTTCACATAGTGTTGTATGTAATTCAAATGTTTTCCAAAGACTAATACATGAATGAAGTCATTTCGATTCATTACAAAATTCAATTCTCCAAATTTTAGAAAATATAAATCATATTGATTTAGAATATTTCATTTCCATAGTTCAATGATGTTGATTCATAAATCTTTCGCTCCCAAGGTTAAAATGATAAATATTCAATCGATTGGGAAATAATTTGATTTCCAAAGTTGTATGATTTAATATTTAATCAATTAGGAAATAATTCAATTTCTAAAGTTGAGAGATTAATATCAAATCAATATAGGAAATAATTCGATTTCTAAATATGAGACTATATGAATTATATATATATAGTTATAGTTTACATATATGAAACATTTACATATATATATATATTTAATATTTAATATATATATTTACATATATATATATGTATATATTCATCA
Organism: Sequoia sempervirens; assembly: GCA_007258455.2. Lineage (NCBI taxonomy): Eukaryota > Viridiplantae > Streptophyta > Pinopsida > Cupressales > Cupressaceae > Sequoia > Sequoia sempervirens. Next base: position 109,139,426 of record VDFB02058242.1, read on the forward strand.
AATATATATATATATATATCTTTGATGAATATATACACATATATATATCATGATCCAGTTAGCACACATTCGATATATATATATATATATACACATATTTATATATACATATATATATGTAAATTCGGAAGGTAATAATAATAATGTTATTAATATCCACATTATGCTGGATGTATATCTTTTATTATCTTATACCAAAAATAATAATACATGTATATTTTTATACACATACTTATATTATATATATACATATGTACACTTCTCCAATAAGCATTAATGCTTGCAAGTGTATCTGTGTATATATATATATATACAAGCATATTCATTATATGGTAATACGATAATCAAGTAATCCATTTGACATAGAATGATCATGACCTAGTGTTTATTCCTACACATATGTGTATACAAGCATAGTTGTTTCCGCATGTATGTACCTCAGTGAGTATTTTTACTCACATATATGTTCATTTGCAAATGCTCTCATACATGGGTCTATATATATATATATATATAGACATGCTACGCTTAACATTTATATGAAACAACGTAAAGGTAACCATTAACAAAACCCATAGTCTTAACCCAAGCACAATCAACACAATGTCAAAAGGAAGGACTCAAAACTCAAATAGATAAACATCACCCAATATAGCATGCAAAAGTAACAAGACTCTCAAATGCAGACCCATTGGCTGAGGATGAATTACCTATATAACCCACAAAAACTGACTTAGTTCACTCAATCTAAGGTGACGTGTGTGTATGCTCAGATAGTTCACTTTTCTGGTTACCCAATCAAGCTCCTCTCCCGAGTGATACTTCCCCTCCCCCTAGAGAAATGGACATTTACCTGCAACCAATAGCACATACCTTGGCAGTCAATTGTTCACAACAATAAGCAGTATACATAAACATCTTAAAAGTTAGAATAACAATAATTCAATAACCATCTAATCTCATATATGCAGTATTTCACCATGAACAACATAAATTGAGATAACATCAAATGAAACAACATCAAATGAGATAACATTCATATTGATAAAAGGGTACAAGCATCATTAATTCATCTCTAGAATTCACATTTACCCTATCTAGTAATGGTAAATAGTAACTTCACAATTTGGGGTATAAGATACTTCCCCCCTTGTGAATCATCGTCCCCGATGATCTATAGCCTTTTAACATACAATTAAAGTCAAGTAAAGTTTTACTTACAATTCTCAAATATGTAAGATTTATAAAACATTCATCCTATGTAGCAATCTTGTCCTTATTGGACCTTGCTTCGAGTGTCCTCACTATCGCATGGGGAAATCGCGATGCCTTACAATACTTACTCTCCCAAAGAGCTTTATTACATATACAGATCCAAGATATAATAGTAACTATACATAACACCTAAAACATAGTGTTCAGAAATCATTGGCCCATGAGTTTATCCTTAGTATAATCCAAATAGTTAAGGAATGCCGGTGCATTGTACACTACACCATGGGTCCCATCATATCCCTTTGGTATTTACACTTTTAGAAAACTCATAATCCGAGTCCATTCGTCACTTACACATCCATTTTCCTTACCATAAAGTACTTTCCCTTGATTACTTGTCCATCTTGAGCATATCATTACTCCTGGACATTTGTCAAATCCTGATACTGTTTCATACTTAAGCTTTGTATCAACAAAGTTTCATTGATCACTTCGATCTATTACTCATTTTTGACATTCTATCAAGTCTATGGTTTCCCCTATTTCTAAGCCTATTTCAGCTTAATAGAGTTTCCAAACTTTCCTTCCATATAATGGTCCAAACTTGAATTTTAGAAGTTTGTAAATTATTCAAGATTTAGTCTACCATTTTTGCTTAGTTGACTATAATATATTGCACATTCGCTCAACTAAATGTTTCAGTATGATTATGGTTTACACAACCCTATCATTATTTTCCTGTTCAATATTGAAATATCATTTTCAGGATTACTTAAACGACTACTTTCCACAATATATTATTTAGGACCAAAATCCTATAAGTCAAGTTTCCCAAAAACGTGGGTTACTTCGATGAGTTTTTCCACTAGAACATTGGGTCAGTTTTACTAACATAGATAGATTGACCTATCTTGTGTTCTACCACTTTCCTTCTATAATTTTTCAAGAGAGTATTCATGTCCTACTGATGATGACATCCGGTCTTCATTTCCTGGCCTACTAGACATTATCTTGTGACATTCCATGCAACTTCTTAGTCCATCTTTTCTTAGATTTTAGTGGTTTCTCATCCAACAATTCCCTTTGTCATTCTGATGTCCTATCTTTGACATTAATTTCCTCATTCCATTCCTGAATTCTTCCAAAATTTTGGGTACATGGGTTCTTTTATATCCAATAATAGTCTATTCTTTGACTAGTTGAAAACCTATCTTATGATCTCACACAATCTTTAATTCCCATGTAATAATGGTTATAAGTTTTGCTGAGATAAATCCCATTCATCTTAGGACATCCATACTGTGGATTTTCTTCTGTGTTTGGATTATTTCAAAAAGATGTAATTCATCTTTCAACTCAATCAAATTTTCCCTATGAATTGGTACTAATTTTGAGTATTAATCCTTATTCAATCATGTTGGTTCCTAGAAAATATCAAATTTACTTGCATACCTAATTTCCAAACATGAACGTTTCTCGTTAGCTCTATGAATTCTCTTAATCATATAGGAGAGTCTCAACTTTAGTATATCCTTTTTGAGCACAAGTCACAACCCCTGTGTTCTACTTAGTAAAAATTCCCAACATTTCACGATAAATGAAAATGCTATGTTGTTCCGACATAACAATAAATTCTTCCCTTTGAGAGTGTATCCTCTTTTAATATAAGAGTCCATCAAAGTAGATTCTTTTCAACACTATGACTTCCTTTCTAGAGTGTAAAATAACTTTTTTAACTCACTAGGTATCCCACCTATGTTTCCACTCCTAGAATTTCATAGCTCAAGTGATATACACATTCGCATGGGCGAATCTCCATCTCAATATTCCATTTCAATTCTTAGGAAAAATTCCTCAAATGTTGACTAGTCCGATGTTATAGGTTTCTCCACCCCTATATGTTCCAATCAAGACCAAATGTACAACTCAATCAAGTAAGTTGTTCCCAACTTAAAAGTGATAATGAGTAGTCTAGTTCATAACCCAATTCAATAGGTTAAGTCTTATCCTAAGGTCTCTCTCTTCATTCAAATGAAATTCTTGTCCCAATTAGGTTATTCTAAACCTAGGGTTTTGTTCAAGAGTAAGGTAGTGATCAAGTGTTTAATAAAGTAAAGACAATTGATGCATTTGCATAGCGTCACATCCTATTTTATCTTTCATACCATCTCTATGGCTTAATAGCTAAACCTTTTCATCCCCAAGTCTCTTAGCAAAGTAAGCTACAATTTCAAGTCACTTCACAACATGGATATATTTCATATTAATTAGTATTACTACTTATGTATAGAAATAACATCGTTATCTAAATTCTCCATATAAAGTATATAGGAGTGTAGAGACACTTACTTCTAATCACGAGTATCTTAGATCTACCTTTACCAATCTGAAAGACAATTATCTTTCTTATCATGATCAAATTATCCGCCTATCCTTTTCCAAGGTATCAATGATAATATCATTTGATCTTCCAATATGATAATCATAAGGTATGGGATGATTATAGGTCATAACCCTTGACCTTTCCATTTATCTTTTACCAAAAACCCAATACCTTTTCCTTGTGGTCATAAAATGTATGACTTAATTGACATCATGACTTTCAAAGAAGTCATTAGTTATTCCAAACTAAGAACATACCTACATTTTTTCGTTGGGTGGGGTACTTAGCCCGAATCAATCCACTCTCTTCCTTCCCCCCCCTTAGTGTTTTCACAACTTTCTATCTACTCAAGTTGAACTTCTAGCAAACACTTGCTTCTTTTGAAAGGATTTGTCATTCCTTGTTGTTGGCTTTCCCTTGCCGTTTTCTTCCTTAATGGTATACTTCAATCATACCTTTCCCAAAGTTATATTTTTCATTGTTGATTTCTATCTCATAGATTTCAATAACTTGGATCATCCAACATGAGATCTAATGAATAATCAACAACTTACAAATTACGAGACACTCCATTAATCCAATTCTCTTCCGATATCCTTTTTGGTAGAGGAATATCCATATCCACAAAACTATGTTGGTTGATGTACCTTTCTACTTAGAGCACTGTTTTCCTTTGCAACTTCTATAGATCTTACACATAGTGTTTAATTGTATTCCATTTCCTATTGGAATCTCTAAACAAATGTTGATTTTCACAAACATGTTGGTGAGTTTAGCTTATACTCCAACCAATCTATGTTCTAGCCAATCCTCTAGTCAGACCGATCTGACTTTACCACTTTAGGTTTCTTTCCTATATTCACCTTTCCAAGTGACTTTATTCCAATGCTTGGATTTTTATTCTCTTTTAACCTCTAGAGATACCAAAGTTGTTTGGTCTGTTTTTTCTTATCTTAATCAAACTCCAATAATCTTATTGATTTTGGTTGGTGAAATCTTGCCCATGTTGTTGATTACTTCTTTCTAACCATTCTGATCTTTTCTCTCACTCCTAAGGTACTAACTCTTTTCTTGCAAGATCCTATCTTTACACAAGAATTAGGTTTATTTCAAGATTTCTCCAACCCTTGTGGATACCTCCTTCATTGACTTTCTATTTCAATCTAATTAATTGTGACATTGCATACACATAGATTCATAGTGTTTTCACTAAATCCAAAAGTTCCTGACTCTTTACAACTATAGTTTTCTTACCATAGGAAGGGTTATCTCATTCCTTCTCATTCCCTTAGAGTCATATAACTATTATGTAAGATAAGGTATATACTGGATATTCTTCCTAACCTTCATGTATATCTCGATTGCATAATCTTCCACAATCCCAGGTACCATCATAAGTTGTTGGTTTAGGAGTTTCCAACTCCAGGGACAAATCTTACTAGTCCCAATTACTCAAATTCCTAGAAATTCTCATCTTCCTTTTCACTTTCCTAAGTTCTTTTCTCTTACCGTTGTGGCACAAGAACTTTTCAACCTTTATCTTCTGTTAAGGTTTACGCATTGTTGTGTAATGAGCTCATAGGTTTCAGTGCAGAACCTGGTAGCTCTGATACCACATGTAACACGACAACCCTCAGTGTAGTAAAAAAATCTTAATTTACATCATACAAGTAAATAAAATGCTAACAAGTCATTTCAATAATTTTTTTCTTTCTTTTATTGAAAATATATGAACAAGTTGCCATATCATATTACAATTAAGATTCCACTTCATTACATTAACTTCACAAGTACACGTAACAAGAATACATACCTTTACTAACATAGCTCCAATGAGCTTTAGAACAAATAGTTGTAAGACGGTCCAAGATCTTCCCTTTCAAATCTTGGTTCTTTTGTCATCTATTGTGGAGGAGAAGCATCACTTGGGCGCTTTTCTGCCAACCATAGACTCATAATGCAGTCCCCCACACATCTATCATCAATAGATGGCCCTTCCCTTCGACGAAGAGATTGGTGAAGTAATTGCTAACGAAAACCATGAGTATAGTGCTATGTCCTACATAACTAGAACCTTGTAATCCCACAATCTCGATCTAACATGTAATACGAGATCACGATGAACTAAAAGTGTAGTCTCAAGCATCACATAATCTAAGTGGATGTCGTACATTGCACTACTTTGATCAAAGATTTATCATTCAGTACTTCGAATGAAGGTCATTTCTCACATACACTATTCAGGGCCGATTTGACTTAAGGCTATCTCAAGCTACACATTGGTATTGTCCTTCAATTTATAATCTATCACCCCAGACTAACCTATAACATACTAATCTACTAAGTAATTACACCAGCTAGGTATATCCTTCAATGGATAGTCCATCATCCTAGATAACCTACCTTCAAACAATCTACTTTCATATTAGTATATTAAACCCTCTCCCATATTGGATGACCTCTCCTAGGAGTAAAAAAAAGCTCTCCTAGTTAAACCCATAACTTAGCTAAGTGTATCATATGTGCTTTACACATTCAATCATACCTAGTATACAATACTTATGATAACATCCATCTCCTACTATGGAGTAAATACAAACACAATTGCATCCTGTATCTAGTATAATTAAATACCTATGTTGTACCACATGTAACATAATTGAATTCCTTAGTCAAGTAATCTCTTGACATTTCTAGTATAGTTAAATACTTGTGTCCAACTACCTTTTTGACATATCTAATTCAATCAAGTATTTATGTCAAACAATCTCTCCTATCATGGAGTACTTGAAAACACATTAAAAAGGTAGCCTAAAAGCTTCAATCCCCTTTTTCAAAACATTCCTAAATACTTCTATTGCACATGCATAAATAACATTTCATGCAACATAGAAATTATAATAAACCCTTTAATATGACAAGAAGAAGAAACCCCATGCTTGTTATCACTTTTCCCAAATATTGATGACAAGGCAACCTTCTCCTTTGGTTGCTTAGCTTAATCCAGCTTCCCAAATCAACTTTTACTCCCAACATTTCATAAATTGTCAACTCTTCCTCACAAATTCCACTCTTCTCACACCCAGATAGATAACAGTTAATGAAAAATTCCTTTGGTAGAATTCATCCCTCACAAAGGTATCAATGAACTCTCAGAAATGGAATAATTGGCTGTGTTTGCTTTTCCCCAAATGATGACATATCTACCTTCATTAAAGCTCAGTCTAGTTTCTCCAATGAATTCCCAGCACTACAGAAATTAACAATTCTTTCTTACAAAATCCCCTCTTTCCACACTCAGAAATTGACATTGAATTGGTAAAAACTCATAAGAATTAACCAGCAAAGTGTATACTTTGGTATGATACGCCTTCCTCAATGATTACTCAGAAATAAATGATTGTGGTAACTGTTATTTACTCTCAGCTGGTAAATGAATGACACTCAAGGTAAATCGAATATGAGAATGAGACAGCTCCAAACTGTGGCAAAAGAGAAGTGAATGAATAAAATAAAATGAGAATGAAGGAATACGAATCAGTGAATTGGTGCAAAATAGGAGAGTTGGGCGACTATTTATAGTGAGCCCAACCTCCCTATTTCCTACAACTATGGCATGTGGTTTTTCCACCACTATTGTTTGAAGCATTCAACCTAGAAGGTGGCACAATTTCCCTTCCCTACTCAACATTTAGCAAGGTGAGTCGACCTTTACTTCTGCCCGCACTAGGAAGACCAATTCCAAAGCACATGGAGAAATTATGCCAATTGACACCTATAGAATTTGTTCTCAAATGTGGTGCCAAATTCATAATATGGCGGGTCTTAGAAAAAGTCATTTGTTAAATCATGAACACATAGCCTTCATTACAGGCTAAGTCATCAAGCTTCTTAACTGTGTTGGATTTGTTCTTTGCCACTGACTTAGACTTGGTCAAATATTTTAAACGCCTTTGTGGTTTCATTCTTGCTCGCATATTTCTAGGTGCATGACTTCACATAGTGTTGTATGTAATTCAAATGTTTTCCAAAGAATAATACATGAATGAAGTCATTTTGATTCATTACAAAATTAAATTCTCCAAAGTTTAGAAAATATAAATTATATCGATTCAAAATATTTTGTTTCCATAGTTCAATGATGTTGATTCAAAAATCTTTCGCTCCCAAGGTTAAAATGACAAATATTCAATCGATTGGGAAATAATTTTATTTCCAAAGTTGTATGATTTAATATTTAATCAATTAGGAAATAATTTGATTTCCAAAGATGAGACTATATGAATTATATGTATTTTATTATATATATATAGTTATAGTTTACATATATTAAACATTTACATATATATATATTGTAGTACCCCTCCATTTTGCTTATGTTTTTCGACAATATGTTTTTACTTGGATAGACCATGGTACTTTGTTTTGATGTATTTGATCACTGACCTAGAGCGATGGTGGATTTATTTTATGATGTGATGATACAATGTTTGGTGGTGATTATTTCTGACATGCTTTATGTTAGCTGTTGTCACCTAGAAATTGCACCCTATGCAAAGTTATAAAATTGAGCTTTCTAGAGAAACATGGGATCATTTCAAGGCTGTGGGTCACCTAAAGTTGAAATGAACCTCCGGAGAAGGCCGACTTCCTTGTTGGGTCATCACCTAAACTAGAGATTTTGTAAGGAAAAGGGAGAAGGAGAATACATAAAAAATTAAACTAACTCTATGGTGATACACTGAACTGATAAGAGCAAAGGTATACTTAGGTTACATTTGAAAATTGACAATGACCATAAGATTACACATCAAATTTTGTAAGCTTGTCATTAATACCTCACAAACAGGTTCGATTCACACATTTTCAAGAAAGGAAAAGACTTTCACAGACTAGAATCCATGTGAGGTTATATAAACACAGTTTGTGATTCATACAATGATGCTTTTGCAAAGGAAGGCATGAAACACAAGATAAATTTATAAAGGAATGAAAGAAATTCACAAAAATAACTTGATCATGAACTTGAAATGCACAACACTTCGCAAGAACAAGATGGTAATTTGAATCATCAACAGTTACCAAGGAAAACTTTATATATCATGCTCTGAAATGAGTTACAGAAGTTTGTTAATATGAGAGAGAACCGCCAAAAGTCCCAGACTTCAGAAAAGCATAAGGAGAACTCCTTTACAAGAAGGAAAAAATGCCATATATACAAAAGATATCGGCCCCTTAGGGCTTACAAAAATATCAGTGCTTCAGGATAAATCTTCCTCAGATCTTTTTGATGAAATTAATGTTGCATCCCTGTGGCCATGTCGGTGTGGAGTCACTCTAGGAAAATCCTTCAGATCTTTTTCAGCTACCGCATTCACTTCTGGTCCTCGTGTCCACCTTTGAATTCCTTGTCGAGCTGCTTTGAATTCTTCAGAATTCAGAGTCGATCCACGTCGCCTCACCCTGTTGATCTTTCTCTAACTAGTCAAATTTCCACGGTCCGCCTGTAGCTCCCTCCGATTGGCTAGGCACACTCCACGTAGATCTTCGGGCGGTCAAAGGTCGTTCAAACTGGATTGCATGTCGGTGAGACACTAATCGTGTCTCCCCGATGCGATCAGACTTTGCAGCGACATTCAGCAAGACACAATTAGTCGGAAAGAGCTCATATCGAGCCACAAAAGTTATATCAAAATCACAGAATAGCATCAGTGAGACCATTGTTTTCAGCCAGACAACATGGCGAGCCCTCAGGAGTCATACCGATGTCTTCCATCTCATTGCCTAGTCATCTGTCTTCGACAAGAGCTCCTTTAGTCGACAGGATATCATACCGCTCTTTGTGAGTTATATCGCTGCACAAGATGTCGCCGAGACCCTCATCCTGTCGGGAAGACATCCTGCCGAGTGTAAAACCTCCTCTCGGAGTCTCCCCGAGCTTAACATTACGAACCATATCGGCAAGAGTTTATTGATGTCACCCTGAATGCATTCCGCTCTACCCGAGCTCTACATTTCTTTCAGTGAGACACTAGCAAGTCGGGAAGACCTCTTAGCGAGCCTTCAGGGGTCATACCGTTGAGCTACTCCATTGGTGAGACACCCGTGTGTCGGTGAGACCTCTTACCGAAGGAAAAACACTACACCGAGACTCCTCATTCTTCGGCAGGACCACATTTTTCGTCGAGACATCACAGCGACTCTCCTTTCCTTTGCCCCAAGCTCACATCCTTCGACAAGACTCAGCCCTGTTGGCCAGACCTCTTAGAAAAGCTATCATCCCTCAGGGAAACCTTGCTCGGTCGGCGAGACCTTTCGCCAATCTTCATTCCTTATGTCGCGACCTCCACTTGATGGTAGGACATCTCCCCGAGACCACCGTCTCCTTTCGCCAAGACCTCCTGCCGAAGGCAATATTTTTCCTCCCTCATAGACAGCCTTGTGAACAACTTTCGGCATGACTTTCGTCTGTCGGCGGGACCTCATGCCAAACACAAGACACTCTCCCCGAGCTCAAACATTTTGGCGAGACCTCCGTTAGTCGCCGGGACCTCATGCCGAGCTCAAAATCTTCAGGCGAGCTCAACTCATATCGGGGAGACCTCCTTTGGTCAGGGAGACCTCATTGCGAAGGAAAAATCCTTCGGCGAGCTCGCTATTGGTGAGACCCCCTGTGAGTCACCAGGACTTCATGCTGAAGGCAAAACCTTATGCCGACGGTGAAACCCCTTTCGGTGAGACTCTTCATGATCGCCAAGACCTCCTGCCGAAAGCAAACTGTCTCCCCTGGCGCCAACCTAGTGAATAACTGTCGGTGTGACTCTCACCGGTCGGGAAGACCTCACAACGGGCGACAAGACCTTATGCCGAGAGCTCCCCGATGAACAACTATCAGAATGACCCTTTACAAGTGGAGAGATACATGAAGACTCTTGGCGACTGGTTTATTCAACCAAAACATAACGCACTGCTAGTCGGCAAGACAACAGTAGGGTCTTGCCGACTTTCTTCTTTGATGGATTTTATGCCAAATCTGAATGAGGCGAGGCTTCCAATAGACTTCCCTATGAGGTAGCACCAATCAAAGGACCTAACCCTTGATGTAAATGTCTCCATGTGGCCCTAATGAACCTCTAAAACATAGATTTCCCAATTGATTGAGCCCGCAGGTGAAAATTGGGTAACATTAGCATAGATGTTTACTTGAAATGCTATTGCTATATATGCTCATGGTAGATTAATTGATATCTATTTTGTCAGTTTGATGTGATATTGTATTGGTGAGGAGAATGGAGTTGCATCACTCGCTTGCGAGTGCCCTGTGATTTCCGCAATTTTCTCTTCACGGTGTGTTTGAATCATGGATTATATACATGTATGTTATATGTCTGATTGCAAGATTGCAGGTACATGACACCGACTCCACCTGGCTTCACAGGTCTGAGCGTGTCTAGGCTCAACGGTAATGTTGATTGGGAGATAGTAATGAGGTTTTTCCTAGTCTAGCCTCAAACCTAGTCACAGTATGTCGTCAGTTTAGGTCTGGTATGTTTGGTTGTCACGTCTAAGTTTGTTTTGTTACTTGTTATGAAAGGTTTATTTTGTGAATTTAATGTTAGATTAATGTTCTTTATAATTTAGTGCTTATTTAAATTAATTTTAAATATTGTAGATAAAAGCTTCATATTTTATTTAATTAATTAAATTAGTTTATTGGTAAAATAATTTAGTCATTGTGATTAAAGTTATTTTGTTAAATAAATAAATTAATTGATTAAATTAATTTTATTGAGAGAATAGATTAAATATTGTTTAAATGTTTTTGTGTGAATGGGAATTTTAAATGTGTTAAAAAAATGAAATTAGTTTTTGAAATTTTAAATTCTATAAAATAGAATATTTTTTTATAATTGTTAAAAGAAAATATCCGTGAGTTTGTTAGGAGATATTTTCTTGATTTGCCATGTGTGTTAGTAAAATTAAATGCAAATTCTTGTTGAGGATTTTCTCGGGAGAATATTGCCAGAATTTGGAAAGGCAAGAAGACACTTCATGGAAAAGAAAAGAAATAGAGTATTGCTAGAAAAATTATGATTTTTATTTTGGGGTTTTGATTTTAAAATTCTGGAAGAAGATCTCAGGATTATTGCTGGTTTAGTAATTTGCATCCTTTTGAAAGTGGAGATTTGAAAAGGGCTTTGGAAGTTGCACGCAACAGGCAAAGCTTTTCTTCAACTGTCAATCCTTCAAACTACAGAAAAACAGGTTCTTTGTTGTTTATTTAGTTTTATTGTTGAATTGAAAAGATTGCCTGTATAAAGATTTATTTTTGTAGTAGTTTTGTTAAATTTGTAGAATAAAAGATTGCATGTAGAAGAAATTTTGATTGAAGCTTCTATACTTCTCAAAATTTTGTAGAAAACTTGTTACCTCTTTGTGTAAAATTCCGAAACAAAATTTTATAGTAAAATCATAGAGTAACACAGAAGGTTTTGTTAAACAATAGAAAATTCTCAAAAGGAAACAAAAGAAATCTCAATAGTTTTATAAATAAAGTTCACTGTATAAATTCGAGGAAACAGAAACCTCTGGGAAGAACTTTGCTAAACATTTTCTGTAGAAAAGATTTTGAGAATCTAGATTGTGAATGAAATCTTCTTTACGAAAATTGAAGCCCTCTATTATTAAAAAATGAGAAATTGAAACCTTCGTTTTGGTTTATTTAAATCTTCATGTAGAAAATTCTTTATTTAAAAAAAAATTGCTCTTTCCCAGCAATCTTTCTGGTTTCTTGTTTTTTTTTTATATATATATATACATATATTTGAATATATATATATATATATATATATATATATATATATGTGCATATTTATAGATAATATGCCTCTGAAATTATGTAGATGTTCATTGAAATTTTATTTTTAAAAAATAATAGCGAAATCGCCATACAGGTGAAATTCGTCGCACGTTTTTTTTTTTTTTTAAAATAATATTAAAAAAATTAGGCAAGGGGGGTTTTGCCCCCACATCCAACCCACGAGGGAGGTGTGGAGGGGCGCCCAGCACTACCTTCACAGGCAGCGCATGGCTACCATCCACAAGTGGCCTGTGGCCCCCGTACATAGTAAAGGGCTAATTTCTTTAAAATTGTAGTTTTTTTTTTTTTTTGTATTTTATTTATATTTAATTTTTATATAATATATATGTTATATATAATATATATTATATATAACATATATATTGTATTTATATTTATATAATTATTAAATATTAGGAAATTAGTAATTGTATTATTGTTATTGATAAATTATTAAAATAAAATAATTAAATAAATATTTAGGTATAAATATTTAAATGATTATTTTATTATGACGACTGCAATAAGTGTATAGATTTGGAATTTAAATTGCAATGAAATATTTTAAATAGAGTAATTGATGTTTATTAATATGATGAGTTATTGTGAAATTAGAGATAAACAATTGTTTTAAATTCTTCATTAATTGAGAATGAAATTATATTTAAGACGATTGATTTCAAGTATGATGTTATTGATTTAATTGGATTTAGGAAATCCGAATTATAGATCATTTTATTACCTGAATTATTTTTAAGTTGTGATCTTTCTTGTGCATGTTTTTGGGCAATTTGAATCAATTGAGTTAGAAGTCTTCCAGATAAGTTTGTTTAATGTGAGGGAGCTATTTTTATGATGGTTTCATATTTGAATAAACTAGGGTAGTGCACATAGTTTTATTCGGTTTTGACACCTAGTTCTATGAACGGGTAGTGATGCCTGTTGTTATATGATTTGTATTTGTTGATGGTTTATGTGCACCTAGTTTACCCTTAATTAGTGGAATTAGTTTCCTTGTGTTATTATTAGGGGAATGGCTCTTTATGAGGGATGACACACAAAGTGGTGCCAGGGTAACTCATGAAGAGTTAGCTAATAAGTGAAAACTAAATCAACACATTAGGTAGTCTAAGACCTTTAACTAGATTAATTAAGCCTCACTCATGGACTCAAGGGATAGTTCAGACTTGGGGATGAGTCGAGAAGGCTTGGAATGGAAAAATTGATATCTAGTCATTATGAAAGATATTCGATTCCGCAACAGATTGCATGTGGGGCCGGGTTTCGTAAGAGGTTACCAAGGTAACCCAAGATGGGGGCCGAAACCTAGGAAGAAATGCCTGGGTAACTTATGCAACATTGTGATGACACTCCACCTATAATAACAGTATCTTTGTCAACTTAGTGTATTTGATCCTTCAGTTCTGGAAGCAATGTAACCATTAAGTTAAGTTAGTACTTGTATAGTTTGGTCTTTGGTTTTGCCTGTGTCTAGGGTTTGTAGGTTGTGTCTAGGGAACCTTTTTACTATCTCCTAGCACAGGGGGTGGGCCTACGGGTACCACATGGTTGGGTGGAATGTGCACCTTACACCATTGGGTCCCCAGTTCTTGTTCGTGGCGACAAGTACTTCTTGGATGGAGATCTCGTATGTGAAAATGTACTTTCTCATATTTATCATTTGTATCAGTGGAAACCTTATTTATGTATCACTCCTCAATTGTAATAAGGGAGAACTTTTGTAATATGTAACTGTACACTTTTGTATGACCTACCTCATTTGGAAATGAGTATTGTAAATGTTATTATAAATGCAATGTAAAGAAAGAATCATATTTGTTCTTTAATGATGTAATTTATTTGTTAATGAATGTATGCTCTTAAGTTTATGAGAATTTAAATAATTTAAATACATGCTATGTTAGTCACTATTGTCATCTATGGGATTTACATGTAGTGTGTCATCGCGTATCTTAGGGAATGTTTGCATTAGTGAAGTTCATGTTTACTTTTTAATTTATTTTTTATTACACTATTGTAGTCATTGCAACATTCTTTAGGTTACGAGGCGGGGCATTACACATATTAAAATACCTTAGTATAAATATATATTTATATATATGTGTTAATATAACTAATATATATATATATCATGAGCCAGTTAGCACACATCCGATATATGTATATATATGTAAATTCGGGAGGTAATAATAATAATATTATTAATATCCACATTATACCAGATGCATATCTTTTATTATCTTATACCACAAATAATAATATATGTATATTTTTATACACATACTTATATTATATATATACATATGTACACTTCTCCAATAAGCATTAACACTTGCAAGTGTATCTTTGTGTGTGTGTGTGTGTATATATATACAAGCATATTCATTATATGGTAATATGATAATCAAGTAATCCATTTGACATAGAATGATCATGACCTAGTGTTTATTCCTACACATATGTGTATACAAGCATAGTCGTTTCCTCATGTTGTTATTTGATCACTGACATTGGAGCGATGATGGTTTTTATATTGTGATGTGATGGTACACTTTATGGATGATTATTGATTATGACATACTTTCTGGTTAGCATAGTTGATTATTTGAGTTAATATTGATATATGCTCGTCTATAGTTAATTGATGTTTTAGTTCTATCAGTTTTGATGTGACATTGTATTGGTGAAGGGAACTAGATTGCATCACTCGCTTGCAAGAGCCTTGTGATTCCACAATTTTCTCTTCACGGTGTGATTGTTTATAATCTATCTACATGTACGGCATATGTTTTGATTGCAAGATTGCAGGTATAGGATGTTGACTCCACTTAGATTCATAGGTTTGAGTGTGTCCATTGCCCAATAGAATAGTTGATTGGGATATAGTAACGAGGTTTTCTTGTCAAGCCACAACCCTAGTCACAGTGTGTCGTCAGTCCTTGTTTTGGTATGCTTTGTTGTTATGTTGTCCACGTTTGCATTGTCGTTTATTTATTTTGCAAGGTATGTTCTGGGTGAAATTAATGTTAATTAATGTTTATAATGGTTTTTAGTGATTATTTAATTAATTTTGATTAATGTTGTTAAAAGTTTTATATTTGATTTAATTAATTAAATTTAATTTATTTTGTAAAGTGATTTAATCTTTGTGATTAAATTTATTTTATAAAGTGATTAAATTAATTAGATTAAATTTAATTAGAAATTAATATGTGAATTATGAATTATTAAATGCATAAATATCTTGTAATTATCTTAGAGGAAATATTTGTGATTTGGTTGAAAAGATATTTTATTTGTGACATGTGTTAAAAAAATTAAACACTGTAGTTGGGAATTAATTCTCGGAGAGATTAATTGCATTAATTGAAAGAGGAAAGAGGCTACTTCACGACAATGAAGAAAGATATTTAAAAAGGAGGTTGTTGAAAAATTGGGAAAGAAGTTCTCAGGAAATTTTGGCTCTGGTTTTGTTTTCATCTTTATAAAAAAGTGGATAATTTGGAAGAAGCTTTGGTAAATTGGAATTTGAAGGCGAAACTCTACTTCAAACATCATTTCCTCAAGAATCCAGAAATAGGTTCTTTAAATTGTTTTTATTTATATGCAAATTGGAAAGATTCCCTGTACAAGAATAATATATTATCTGTGTAGAAGCTTTAATATATTTTGAAAATTTGAAAGATTTCTATGTTTGAAAAATTGTTGTGAAAGCTTAGAGCTTTTGTAGAAATTGTTTTAAGCTTTGATTTGTTTGGAATTGGAAAATTGTTGTAAAAGCTTTAGAGCCTCTGTAGGATTTTTTTTAAAACAATAGAAATCCCAAAGAGAAAACAATAGAAGATTTGGAAAATCTCTGTAGGAATGGATTTAAAATCTTCCTATCAAAATTTGTGGAAAATCTTGTTTGTATGGGAAAAGATCTTCCTGTAGAAGATTATTGTTTTGTTTTGTTTTTCCAATTAGTTTTATTTGGCTAGGAAATTGAAAAACTCTAGAAGATTTTGTAAATACTTCTTGTAGAAAACTTTTTGTGAAAATAAATTACCTGACTATGTTATTAAATCTTTGTAGAAATCATTTAAAAAAAAATTATATTAAAAAAAAGGGATTTAAAAATTCATATGATGAATCAAAGATAATCGCAGGTCTAAGAAATTTGTTTGGGGATTGGGGGGCTACCCCCATAGCCGCCCCCATAGGGGGAGGTGGGTTGTGGAGGCAACGCCCAGTGCTGCTTTCACAGCCGCGCGCCCCATATGGGGAGCTGACTATGTATACAACCCAACCATTAAACTTTCGTCCGCCCCTATTTTAAATCGATATTTATTATATATATGTGTGTATATATATTTATATATATATATTTTATAATTATTTTTAGAAAATTGTAATTTATTTTTAAAATCATTAAATAATATAGTTATGTATATATAATTATATATATGTTTAAATATATATATATATTATAAGGGGTTGGGGCCCTAGCTTGGTTAAATAAATCATGTTGTAGGAGGTTGGTCACGAGGAGGTAGTAGTCTCCACCCCCGTGGTACCAGAGGATGTGTCGCGCCAGTGCCGCCGGTCACGTTAAAAAGTTTACCAGGCATATATATATTTATAGGGGGTCGTGCTACCCGATTCCTGTAGTCTAAAATATATATATATTTAAATGGATATTTCTATAACAGGTGCATGTAATTGCACAAGTTAGATATTTTAAAATGAAATGTTTCAAAAGAGAAAATTGATTTTTATTTATATGTAATTGGGAAAATTGAAATAAACAAATAGAATTAATTTCTTTATTCTCTATAAGTGAAATTGTAATAAGCTCGTTTATTTGAGCAATGTATTTTGTATTCTTGAGATGGAAATTGGATTTAGGAAATCCTAATGGTAGTTTTATTTCCCGCCTGAATTGCCTATTAAATTATGATTTCTTTTGTTCACGTAAGTTGGGGAAATTGGTTAGTTGTGTGTGTAAGTCTTCCAGATGATGTTATTTTATGAGGGGATTGTTGTGATTTATGGTTTAGCCCTTTGATTTCCCTTGGCTAGTGCACTTGGTTGTAATTCATTTTAAACACCCGGTAACTACGAACGAGATGTGTTGCCTCTTGCATTATAGTTGATATTTTTTTATTGATTTTTGTGCACTTTGTCTACCCTTGGTTTTTGGATTAGATCCTTGTCTTGTCAATAGGGGAGTGGCTCTCAATGGGGGCCAACGCACAAAGTGGTGCCAAGGTAACTCATGTGAGAGTTAGTTAATTCAGTGGAAATTAAATAATTGTATTAGGGGAAAGGGTAGCTTAAATCATATATCTTGTTAATTGTACCTTGCTCATGGGCTCAAGGGCTTGTTTAGACTTGGGATGAGATGAGAAGGCCTGAAATGGAAAGATCATTAACTTATTTCTTTGAAAGATATTTGATTCCGCATCGGTTTGCATGTGGGGCTGGGGATTGTGAGAGGCTACCAGGGTAACCCAAGATGGGGGCCGAGGCCTAGGAAGATCTGCTAGGGTAACCCATGCAGCTTTGTGATGACAATCCTCCTATGACAACAATATGTATTGTGTAGTTGATTTACTTGATTATTTCACTCTGGAAGCAATGTAACCTGTATGTATGTATTGTTTTTGTAAGGTGTAGTATTGTGTGTTGCCTATGTCTAGAGGTTGTTGGTTTTTCCTGGGAAGCCCTTTTACTATCTCCTAGCACGAGGGGTGGGCCTTTGAGTACCACTTGGTTGGGTGGAATGTGCACCTTACACCGTTGGGTTTCCACTACATGTTCGTGATGGCGGGATCTTCCAGATTGGAGAGCTCGCATGTTCCAGTTACTTGTACCATCTCTTGTATATTGTTGGTTCAGTTGGATACTTATGTATATGTACTACTCATTTTTATTCTAGGAGGATTCTTGTGTCATTGTTATTGTAACATTATTGTACATGATCTTCCTCATTTTGGAAATAAGCTTTGTAACTGCTATATTGAATAAATGCAATCTATGAGTGATTCATTAATGTACTTTTTATCTTATGTGATGAGTTTAATGCTTTTGGATCTATGTTCTTTATATCATGAGTATTTTTTTATATATACTATGGATTAGTTTACTTTTGTATATTATGGGAATTCAAATGTAAGCATTGCCGTGTACCTTAGAGGATGTATGTGTTAAGTGTAGTTCAGTTTACTTGTTATTAATTACACTTAAAAAAAAAAAAAAATTGTTACTCTTCCATTGTGTTTGCATCGTCCTCTAGGGTTACGAGGTGGGGAGTTACAATATATATATATATATATATATATATTCATAGACATGCTACACTTAATGTTTATATGAAATGATGTAAAGGTAACCATTCACAAAACCCATAGTCTTAACCCAAGCACAATCAACACAATGTCAAAAGGAAGGACTCAAAACTCAAATAGATAAACATCACCCAATACAACATGTAGAAGTAACAAGACTCTCAAATGTAGACCCATCGGCTAAGGATGAATTACCTATATAACCCACACAAACTGACTCAGTTCACTCAATCTAAGGTGACGTGTGTGTCTGCTCAGATAGTTCACTTTATCGGTTACCCGACCAAGCTCCTCTCCCGAGTGATACTTCCCCTCCCCTTGGAGAAATGGACATTTACCTGCAACCACTAGCACATACCTTGGCATTCAATTGTTCACAACAATAAGCAATATACATAAACATCTTCAAAGTTAGAATAACAATAATTCAATAACCATGTAATCTCATATATGCAATATTTCACCATGAATAACATCAACTGAAATAACATCAAATGAAACAACATCAAATGAAATAACATTCATATTGATAACAAGGTACAAGCATCATTAATTCATCTCCGGAATTCACATTACATTCACATTTACCCTATCTAGTAATGGTAAATAGTAACTTCACAATTTGGGGTGTAACACCATTTTTTTTTGTTAGTTTCACCTTGTTCAAGTGCATAGGCTTGTTATCAAAGAATATAGGCTTGTTATTGAAGTACACACATTAGCTAATGGAGTATTCCATTACTTCTTGTCCTAACCCTCTTTCTCAAGCTTGAATTTAATAAAATTAATTGTGGATTAAATACAATAATATTGTTAATCATCTTGACATTATTTCAAATGGAAAAAGAGAAAACTTATTAGAATCAAATGATTAAATAAATTTGATTATTTTGATAAACAAATAAATAAAATTATGCATAAGTAAATTCAATTTCATAATTAGAACTCTAAATTAAATAATAATAATTAAAACCTAGAGGTGTTTTCCAATGACATTAGGGAGTCTTACATCATGAGCATGTACATAAAATCCCCTTAAGTTAAAGTTGTTTGTCAATTACACATCAAATAATTAATATCTAATAATAAACATAAATTTAAAGGTAATTTATAGATTTATAATATATACTACAGTTTTCAAAGTAGTAACAAAATAAAAATAATTCTTAAATAAAAATTCTAAGTATAATAAAACAACTCTTAAGTAAATAAAATATCTTGAAAAATTGATAGATGTATTCAAGATTTTTTTACTAAGTTAATAATTATTGTAAAATAAAGTAAATCTATAAATATATTTGATTAAGATATAAACATGATCAAATGAGGTCATGGACCCTATTACAATGTAGTAGCCAAATAACAACATAAACTAGCCTCATGAGATATGAAACTAAGAACACCAAAATATATGAAGACAAAACAAAGCTAGCTATCAATGAGTCTTTGGTCTATTGGTGAAGTAGAATGGTTGTGAATGAGTTGACCAAGGATCAAGTCTTGCTAAGTGCAAGATCCTGACATCATAAGGGATGAGGCCATGTCCTGAAAGATTTTTGGTAGAATGAATACTCCTCCATCAACAAAGCTAGCTATCAATGAGTCTTTGGTCTATTAGTGAAGTATAATGGTTGTGAATGAGCTCACCAGGGATCAAGTCTTGCTAAGTGCAAGACCTTGACATCATAAGGGATGAGGCCATGTCCTGAGAGATTTTTGGTAGAATGAATACCCCTCAATCCTTGGCTCATAGCCAAAGAGGTTTCAACCTATTTCTCACGTTCTTTTATCAAATAGCTAAGATGCTTTTGGGTTTGATATAGAACCTCCAAACAAAAAAAATAGAACTAGGTGCAAGACCCTGACATCATAAGGGATGAGGCCATGTCCTGAGAGATTTTTGGTAGAATGAATACCCCTCAATCCTTGGCTCATAGCCAAAGAGGTTTCAACCTATTTCTCGCACTCTTTTATCAAATAGCTAAGATACTTTTGGGTTTGATATAGAACCTCCAAAAAAAAAAGTAGAACTAATTAACAAACAAAAGAACCAAAATTGAAAGCAAAACTAACTATTATCAGCTAGAGACTTTTGACAGAATGAATATCCCTCAATCCTTGGCTCATTGCCAAAGAGGTTTCAACCTATTGCTCGTGCTCCTTTATTGGATAGCTAAGATGCTTTTGGGTTTGATATAGAACCTCCAAACAAAAAAAAACAACAAAACTAGTTAACAAACAAAAGAACCAAAATTGAAAGCAAAACTAACTATTATCAGCTCTAGAGACTTTAGGGAGAATGAATATCTCTCAATCCTTGGCTCATAGCCAAAGAGGCTTCAACCTATTGTCTGTGCTCCTTTATCAGATAGTTAAGACACTTTTGGGTTTGATATAGAACCTCCAAACAAACAAACAAACAAAA
Organism: Sequoia sempervirens; assembly: GCA_007258455.2. Lineage (NCBI taxonomy): Eukaryota > Viridiplantae > Streptophyta > Pinopsida > Cupressales > Cupressaceae > Sequoia > Sequoia sempervirens. Next base: position 109,160,659 of record VDFB02058242.1, read on the forward strand.
AAACTGGCTAACAAACAAAGAACCAAAATTGAAAACAAAACTAACTATTATGATATTATCAGTTAGAGACAAAAAATGGCTAACAAAAAAAACAACCAAAATTGAAAGCAAAACTAACTATTATGATATTATCAGCTAGAGACTTTCGACATAATGAATATCCCTCAATGCTTGCCTCATAGTCAAAGAGGTTTCAGCCTATTGCTCGTGCTCTTTTATCCGATAACTAAAATGCTTCTGGATTTGATATAAAACCTCAAAAAAAAAAAAAACTAGCTAACAAACAAAAGAACAAAAAATAAAGTAAAACTATTACTAGCTAGATTCTACATACCACTAACTGCTTGTCACTTCTTAAAATAAAAAGTTAAAAATTATAAAATTTAATTCAATAAAATTTAAAATTTAAAATTAATACTTAATCTAGACTTTTTTGGGGGAAAGGAAGTCATGACAGATTTATTAATGAGAAGTTATGTGTTAGTTATTCATCTAGAAAATAAAGACTCTTTTTGAAAAGGAATCTCATTAATAAGATAAGAAGTGGAGCCATTGTAGAAGGTTGTTTTAGCAGGGTTTTAAGATGGGGGAAAGGCATAGTCTGATATAGGTAGTTGGATAAGTATTCCTTTGATCGTTTAAGGATACACTCATTGCCCATCTTGGGCTCTGTGTGAATTTAACAGTATTAAATGAACATAACATTTTGTTCAAAGACTGAACTGAATAGGGCACCAGATCTTTATTTAACTGTATAAATATGATAGTGAAATCTTGAAATAATCGTACAAAGATATTGTACTGTTTTCCCATTTCTTACGTTTGAGTTTTCACCATATCCTGGGAAACATTGTATGCCTGCCAATCCCATTTACTTGCTTGTATTCTACGCAATCACTTTCAGTTCGCTTGCCTGGTCAATGCTTGCATTCATGGCCGCCATGGCAGTTGCAACTAGACAATCATGACATTAAAGTATAAGCTGTTAATTATTGTGAAAATAATTGTATGACAGATTTTTCCTGTAGGTGTTGGTATGTTTATCTTCTGTTTTGTCCACTTCTTGTTTGGCTAATCAATTACCTCATCATTTTTTTTATTATCATCCAATCTCTTTTTAAGGTTTTATTTGTATTTCAATTCTGTATATTCTTCTTTTCGATGATAAATCATTAAGTGTGACTTGAAATGTCGACTAAAAAATATACACATACACAATTTAAATCAATAACTCACATTCTAGTCTCAATCATATTTTGTTTAACCATGAAATTTGATTGGATTTTCATTGTCTTCTACTTATTAGCCGATAGGCTACATATAGTGTGAGATTTGAGCCTGAAACAAGTCTCACACGTACAAACCACTGTTGAGTTGTCATAAAACAAGTTTCAGCTGTCGCTTAATGGTAAACCAGCTGATGTTTAATGGTAATATCCTTCAAAATATTAGGTAAAAGCCTCCAAAATTTCACTATCACATAAAATCTAGATAAATATTGATTTGACAACTTGATGAGAACATTCTATTTCCATTTGCAGCGGTTTTTGTCAATTTGATTGCAACTTTCTTTTTTCAAATGTTTGTATTGCTTTATGTTTTAAGGGAAAAAACTAGATTTGTCTAAGTTTATTTCATTTCATTATTTAGCACTTATTAGTACTTGCCATTGGCATAGTACTATTGTTTAGCTTTTTTTAGTTAACTAGTTATTAATAATTTAGTTTTCAACCAATCAAAAACAATATTTTAAAAAATTAAAATAAAATTCAATTTTGTAAAGTCAACTTATAAAATATTTAACTTTCCAAATTATAAAAATTATTTCTTGTGCATATGATTGGTTAAAAAGTTATGTGTTATTGATCGGAAAGCAAGGTAGGAAAACAAGGTAAACATTTTTTTAAAGAATGATTTTTCATTTTTTGCTTCATTTATTAAATCTTTTTAAAATAAATAAATGTTATTATTTTGACTTCTTTTAACAATGTAATTATTATTTTTTTATTATTAATTGTTTAATCCAGCCACATGCAACTAGAATTTGCAGCACATCCATGCACAAACACATACTCTCTAACATATTAACATACATATAGTTTTTTATCAGCATAATACTTGAACCTCCTTTAAATGCAAGTGTTAGTATAGCTAGCATACCTATATTTTAAAAATATATCTAAGTAGCCGAGAGATATCCTCTTCTCAAGGCGCCTATTCCACCTATGTGTACTAAATTGATTAAAAAACAACATTATTTTAAATTGGATGATGTTTTAGAATAAATTATGAACTAAAATGTATCTATAAAATCAAAATTTCTATTTTTTTCTTTTAATATAATTATAAAATAAAATTATACTTAAAAATGCATTTAAAAAATCATAAAATAATTTACATAGGGAAGTTTTTTATTTAAGTCTCTTTAATATGTTTGCGAGAGAAATCACCACAATATCTTGAAAACTTAAATTTCATTCTAAAATTAAATTAAATTCTAATTTCTAAAATTTATAAAAAAAAAAATTATTTAGTTTTTAAATAATTAATTAAATTGTATGATTATCTATACAAATGAATTAAATGAAATTTCATATTCATTTTAAATTTAGATATAAAAACAATCTTTCTATTTTATTTTTTCCTTTTTTGGATCATTTTCTAAAATGATACTTAAAAATGCATTTAAAAAAATTATAAAATCATTTACATAATTTTTTTTTGATTTAAACAAGATTTTATCCCAGTTGCATCTCATTTGAACGTCAAAATAAATGTAGGGAATAAAAATGTACTCGGCTTAAATATGATCCATGCATTTTATTCTTACCTATAAAAAAGTATTGTAAGCAAAATGAACCTAAGTCTAACTTAATTAATCGTTCTATTCTTCATATAAGATAATTTATTATACAAGTTTTTGAATGTTTATAGAAGATAATTTATTTTGTCATAAATTTTATTATGATGTCATAAATTTATCAAACATTATTAAATTTTTACATTACCATGCTATATTTTCATGATGATTTGGTTTGGTATTAATAAATTCTATTAGGAAAGATGCTAGTGTTTAGTTTGCAATTCATATTATTAAGCATAATTAGAGTTATTAGAATGCACAATTTTTATTATGTAATTAAGCCATTTGAATCCTTAGAACCATTTTGACATCAACTTTATTTGATTCTCGATATTTGTAATAAGTCAAAGTATAATTTGAGAGCTTATAGGCTTTACCTTATGAGAACTAGTTTTGACAACTGTTGTTTTTATCTATACTTTTGTATACATTATTTATGGGCTATGAGTATAAAGTTTAAATTCAACTTTAGTGAGTCAATATAACACATATTAGACATTTTCAAGACATGGATAATAGTTTATTTGTATCATAAGTTTGCTTTCAGTATATAGTGATCTTATTATGTTGTGCATACTATAAATATCATTTCATGTGACTATCTTATTATTGGTATATAAAACCCTTATTACTCATTGATTACATTAAATAATAGATATCCCTGTAACCTAAGTGTTGTGTTCTAGGGTAATTGACTTAAGATATGTTTAGAATTATTATTTGGAAATTATGAGTTTCTAAGGATAACAATTCTTTATTTTAGTTATGCTCATTTCCCATAGCATTCCTCTTAGTTATATCAACACTAATGTTAATTTTTAAACTCTAAAGTTTTTCTCTCTAATGAAATAAAAGTCTTTAGATCTTTATAGAGGCATAGTGGCATCAATTAACACTATCAAGAAGATATTAGTTCCTCCACTATTGCATAGAGAATAGTTCTTATTATACATGTTATATGGTTTCAAATCCCTTAGAGAGGTTTAATTATTATTTTCATGTAATTCCATAGTGGAAACTTATGGTCAAATGACGACTAACCTTGTCTCTAGTAGTCTTTGTTAAGATCTTGTTATATTTTTTTCATAAGGATGTTATTATGATTACATTCGAATACCAAAAATATGTTTGCTTCTATCAAGGTAGAAATTTTTGATAATTTAAAAATGATATTATATACTTTTGATTAAGATGTCATTTGTTTGAAATGTTGGTTAAAATATCCTTGATAGGAATATGGATCTTACCTGTCTAGTTTCTTGTCCAATATTTCATGTAAATGACTCATGCTCATCCATGTTGTCTAGTTTAACTTTATATTGGTATCTTTCTTTTGTTTGGAGGTTCCATGCTTAATTTATTACTTGAATCTCATATTATTTTAAAGAATTATGTGAGAAAAAAATATTATTTTTATCAATGTGATAGTTTGTTAGTTTAATTTATAGAAAATATTGAAACAATAATTAAAGGAGATAAGTCAAATTTTTATATTTTATAAATGATATCAATTAGTATTATTAGTAATATGCTAATTCCTAAAATTCATATTACCAATATGCACTAGTGCACATGCTTCCGTTATCTAATAGACTAAGGGTTATCCTATAGTAATAATGTGCAATTTGGGTATTTCACTTAGGTGTTAGATTCACCTTCATATTAATATTAGTATGAACTAGGCCCTAAACTTGGGGATTTTTGGTTTATCCCCAAAACTATGATAATCTAGTATTCATGTCTTCTAGTAGGAACAAACTATTCAATAGGTTTATGTAGTGGTAATGATGAACAATTAAGATTGTGACTTTATTCTCTTGTAGACATCTAGACTTAAGAGGATAGTGGAACTCTATCATTAATATTGTTGGCTAATAAATTAATATTCTTTTTAAAATATTGATATGGTCTTAGTAAATGTGTAAATATTATTTTGACTAGATACTTAGTTAAATTGAGATATAAAGATTTTAATTATTGTACTTCATTGTGTTGCTTGGAAAAATATTTTTAGAATAACATTATGTAGCATCAAAATTTGTCACCCTTGATAATTTCACACTAGGTTTTTCTCTCTTTTATGTTCTTGGACCTAATTATGCATTTAATTGTCTGTTTTATGAATATCCTTGAAAAATCAAACAAGGGAAATAAAATAAGCATTTAATATTTTCCCCCAACATTTTGGGCCTTGAAAAGAATGGGTTTGGTCTAGGGCACCCCATGCCCTAGACCACCTATTTTTGGCTATAATTTGAATATGTCAGTGTCGATATTTTATTATTTGAATTCCAATTTCATTTGTTGGCTATTGGTATTTGAAAAATTAGAATAATTGCATATAAATACTAGTCCTTTTCATCATTTGAAATTATGTTAATTAGACCTAGAAAATCTATTGAGAAAATTGAAGATCCTAAAATCAAGCAAGGCAATTCAAGGAAAAAATTAGCAACATTATTATAGTGCTTTCATCAATCAAGATCAAGCTTGCAAGATATCAAGAAGAATGAAGCAAATTGTGTGCAAGGATCTATCATGATCAATCATGCCAAATTAGGAAGATGTATCGAGTTATTCTCTACAAGCTAGTTGCAACAATCTATTATGTTTTGTGAACAAACCTTTTGTAGGTCTATCAAGAATTCAAGATATCTATCAATCAAATTTTGTGGCAAGTTTTGGGACACCACTTCATCAAGGGTTTTCACATCAAGATAACATTATCATTTATCATTTATCATTTCAGTCAGTTATTGTTGTTTTGATCTCTACCTAGCCTAGGGCATGCTTGAATGGGGTTTGACTTAGGAAAGCCCCTACACAACATAACCTTTTCCCCTCTTTTCATGTGTCTAGGTTAGATTTGGGAGTTTCAACAGGGGTCAATTTTAGAAAACAAAGTGTAGACTGTAAGATACATCTCAAAACTTTCAGATCCAAAAAAAGAGGAGCCCCTTCTAGGGCACACCACACCCTAGACCAACCATTTTAGCTTAAAATTCTTATTACGAGTTCCTCATTATTTCCATTTCTTAGATCTAGGTCAATTTTTCTACTTTCTATATTTGTATGTGCAATAAATTGCATTTTCAAATCTAGGGTTATATGTCAAATAGGCTTGTTAAAACACACATCAAATTTATCATCCTCACAACCCAAATCAACATAAACCCTAGGAGGTTGGATCTCCATTGTGGTAGAAAGTCAATCATCAAACTCTAGCTAGTTTATATTTAAATGTTGAGGACCAAGTGAAAACGATAATCGTAGTTAGCCTAATTGGATCTAGGATCACTTTTCCTACTCAACATTTTGGTGAACCCAACATATCCTACACTTACAATTTTCTAATTTTCATTAGCATAAATTCTAAAAATTAATGCAAATAATATTAGATAGTTTGAAGATCTTATTGTTATTTGCATTTTCAGAACCATGCATTTGCATTCTTTGATCATTATTCATTAAAGGAAGAAATTGTACAAATAATTTGAATTACATTGTAACATAATTTCAGATTTATTTTTCCTTATTTGGGGGCTTAGATCTAATTTATTCTATTGGGAAATCTGAATACCATCTTAGGTTGTAGAAATTTGACAAGATTGCATGCATATTTGAGTGAAAAACATTGAAACAAGTTGAAAAAATTACATTAAATTTTGTATTCAAAAGATAATTAGGGTTAATTTCATATTTGTAAAGTGGATCTAGTTCATACTTGCATTGATTAAATTATATTGGCTCATATAAAATCTGAAAAAAACATCTGAAAGTGTTCAAGTGATCATTTAGGCATATGCATATAGTGAAAAAGTGAACATTTTTATATGTTGTTAATATTAAAGTCTTCTTGACCTTGAGAATGGTGGATGATATTGTTTATATTGATTTGTAGATGTCACTCTATGTTTGAAAAGTATGTATTACTATTTTTATTAGTTGTAACAATCCTAAGCTACAAACATCAAAGACTTTGGTTTGTTTGAAATTTATTCTTCATTTGACTATTATAGAGATATAGAAGGAAATAGTTAAATACTAATATAAGAAAATGAACTGTTCGAATCAGATATAGTGATAGGGTTATTTTTTTGTATTGATGTTTTACTAAATAAACCAATCCTTATTTCGATAGCATCATATTTAATTTGAATACCAATATATGTATATATATGTGTGTGTGTGTGTATGTGTGTGTGTGTGTATGTGTGTGTATGTATATATATATGTATATATATATATATATATATATATATGTATATATATATATATGTATATATACATATGTGTATGTATATATATATATATATATACATACATATATATATATATATATATATATATATATATATATATATATATATATATATATATATATATACATGGTATATTTGTATGTGTTTGAGTTAGTACATGTGTTTTAAATGTCTCAATTGAACTTGTGTCTTGAAACAAAACTCAAACAAAGCATATAGCCTTCTTCATTTTAGTTTGTCAAGATTGTTAGTGAATATTAATATATGAGACCTCTCGATTTTAATTTTTTGAGATTTGAATAAGGTGTAGAACCTATTAAATTAACAAATAAATTATACTCTTTAACGTGATTTTTTTTTGTGGATTCACTGTCAATATCCAATTTTAGATAGAGGTGTATGTGAACATATGACCATGTAAGATTACATGACATTATAAAATATTTTTCCAAAGTAATGCAAAATCATTGCTTTCATTATCAGTTCACATGTCTAAAGATGCTACAATTTAATCAGATGTATCATGCATATGTAGCTAGAAGGAATATAGAATTTGCTTGATAGATTATTTTCATTAGTACACACCACTAGTTCTCAGATGGTTTGATGGCCACAAAGTTTCCCTGTATCTACTACTCTCACAAAGGGTAGGGCCACTTCCAATAGGAAGGTGTGCGGGGGACTATTGATCTATGGTTGGAGGAAAAACACTTAGGTGATGTTCTACCTCTTGTAGTTGACTATCGAAGACTTGGATTATCAAAGATAGCTTTCATGATTCCTCTTGTTATTATGATATTGATGTATATTATCTTCCAAATGAGATGACTTATGTAATTATGTTCATGCACTAAAAAATAAAAAGAGACCTTTTGAGATTTAAACACAATTTTTGTATTGGGGAAGATTGTTTAAGTCCTTAAAGAATGAAATGCGAAAATTTGTTCAATAATAATTTTATTTAAATGCTCATAATTTCCTTTTTAAATTTATATTGTGATTATTGTAATTATTTTGAAAATGAGATAGTGCAAAAGTTTTGCATTAAAAAATAATAATTATTATGGTGTTTTGAACTAATGAACTAGGAAGGTTCATTAAATAGCCTTGGAGATGTTAACCTATCACCCTCTTTCTAGAGTGTATGGTATATAATTTCAATAATATTTATATAGGAGTATAGCTAGAGTTAATTTCTATTGGTGTGCCTTGGAATATGGACATAACTAGAAAATTTTGTCAAGTCTTTTTCTTTGAAACCCCAAAAGGGTGAAATTTAGATATAGTAAGTTACATGCAAACAATTTAATAATAGAGACTAAAATTATTTAAAAAAAATCCATTAATGGGAGAGTTATATCTACATGAACATGCCTCCTATATTCAAAATGAAATCCATAAAGGACAAGAAAAATACACCTATATAGATAGAGAAAGAAAGGAAAAGTAATGGTTATGGCAGAATATTCACACCCATTAGTGATAATGGATAAGTGATGTTAAATTAAGGGTGACGATACAATTGTAGCCAAGATATGCTAGGTATAAGTTAAATGTCTAAATACTGATTTTGAGGTAATCTATCAAAATTTTGTTTACTTCTAATTTAGTGAGGAAATATTAAATGAATTAACACTAGACTTAAGAAAATGAGAACCTTTAGGGTATTATATCTATTTATTTTCTATCTAGAGTTAGAGTGGTACGGTACCAAGAGCTAATTGTAACCCATTCTAAGAATTGTCTCAACTTGAGATTTCATCCCTCGCTTATTTGGACCCTTGTACCATGCAACCTCGATGAGCTAGTTATCACTAAAGCTACATAAAAAAATAGATATGGAAGTTCTTGAAGGCCACTAATATCACTAATCCTTCACCTTGTAACCTTTTTTTGTGGGTTAGGAAGCCATTGCCACCTAATGCTACAAAAGAGAGGGATTTGAGGGAAGTAGATGTGACTTCTTGGAGAAATGTTCAAATTTTTATTATATTGGGAATATAATAGGGTAAGTCAAGGGTGATGATGAGGATAAAATTGGTACACCTTTTATGCATATTTCTCGCACCATTTCTACTCCATTTCTTCCCATTTTATATGGTTTTACCACTTTTTATATCAAAATTGTAAGTGTTTGGGAATAAGTAGAGATAAATGAATATTCCAATAAAACTATGTAAGAAATATTAATGGGGCACTAATGGTTGACATGGTTTATTGTATATATTTAAATTGGTTATCTGGGGTTAAAGAAGTAGAGGGACACATTTTAAAGGGAATAGTGGAAACTGTATGTTACTTGATGATCAACCTATATCCCATCTTTAGGGTTGTGGATGCTATATCTTTTCAAGTACCAAATGGGGAAAAAAAATGGTAGTAGGATGTTTCTAAACTATCCCAATCCAAATGACTAAGATAGTTGGCCTCCTTGATAAGAAAATAGTAAGTGTCTTAGATTTTACAAAAGACATTTAAAAAAAAATCTATTTCAACCTCTTGTTTCATGTGAGGTGAAGACAAAAAAAATAGTTTTTAAACCTTCTTATTATATTAAGTTAATCTTACCTCGAAGAACATACCATGATACTATTATTAGTTATTGTTATATTTTAATGAAGGTCTTAATATAAATCAATAGTAGCATTCTAACTCTTAGATGTGTTGAAATAAGAATAACATAAGTTATGTATGTGTGAGCAAAGGAAATCTCATAGTAGGGATGTGTAGATTTAGTTTGTTTTGTTGTTTTGTGGAGTGTGTTCTATTTATTGTTTTATGATAACTATTATGTTAAGTAAACTATTATAAATATTTATCTATATAGATATAAGTTGTTTGTTTTATTTGTGATACATGTGAATTAACCTATTTATGAAAGTTAAAATAATTTACTTTCCTTTAGCATTTACTTTCATGCAAACATTTTCCTTCGACAATTTACTTTCTCACTTGAGGAGTTTTTTTTGCAACTTGCTTTCTTGCAAATGTGTTTACTTCAAGCACATGTGTTTCCTTTCAGTGAGTGTAAATATTTCTTTCCAATAGAACAACCCTTTTAAGTTATTTACTATTTATTAGACCATCCTTCATAAGTCATAATGCATATATTGTGCCATGACACAAGTAACAAGATTATGTCCTAGGCTTTGACAAGGTCCAACTAAGTTGGACACATTATTGAGATGGAAATTATTGCTCAAGTTTAAATTAGATCTCAAAAGAGACGTGGCCAGGGCCAACTGAGGATACTCTTTTTACCATTTTTTTGGTTAGTTTCACCTTGCTTAAATGCATAAGCTTGCTATCAAAGAATATAGGCTTGTCATTGAAGTAGACACATTAGATATTGGAGTATTCCATTACTTCTTGTCATAACCCTCTTTCTCGAGCTTGAATTTAATAAAATTAATTATGGATTAAATACAATAATATTGTTAATCATCTTGACATTATTTCAAATGGTAAAAGAGAAAACTTATTAGAATCAAATGATTAAGTAAATTTTATTATTTTGATAAATAAATAAATAAAAATATGCATAAGAAAATTGAATTTGATAATTAGAACTCTAAATTAAATAATAATAATCAACACCAATAGGTGTTCTTCAATGACACCAAGGAGTCTTATGTCATGAGCATGTACATAAAATCCCCTTAACTTAAAGTAGTTACACATCAAGTAATTAATATCTAATAATAAACATAACTTTAAAGATAATTTATAGATTTATGATATATACTATACTTTTCAAAGTAGTAACAAAATAAAAATTCTAAGTATAATAAAACAACTCTCAAGTAAATAAAATGTCTTGAAATTTTGATAAATGTATTCAAGCAATTTGTACTAAGTTAATAATTATTGTAAAATAAAATAAATTTATAAATGTTTTTGATTAAGTTATAATTGTTTTTTTGTAATATTTTGACAATCTATATATGGAGTTAATGGCTTCTGTTTTAAGCCTTTTTTGACAATATGGACTCCTGCAATGTAATATCTCTTTTCAAAATCAATATAAAGTTTATAGCAGCTCAACCACTTTCATTTAAAAAAAGAAGTTACAAACATGATTAATTGAGGACCTCGACCCTATTACAATGTAGCAGTCAAATGACAAAAGAAACTAGTCTCATGAGATATGAAACTAAGAACACCAAAATACATGAAGATCAATTGGACAAAACAAGGCTAGCTATCAATGGGTCTTTGGTATGTTGGTGAAGTATAATGATTGTGAATGAACTCGCAAAGGATCAAGTCTTTTTCTGAAAGATTTTGGTAGAATGGATACCCCTCAATCCTTGGCTCATAGTCAAAGAGGTTTCAGCCTATTAGATAACTAAGATGCTTTTAGGTTTGATATAACACCTCCAAACACAAAAAAATTGAATCAGCTAACAAATAAAAGAACAAAAATTGAAAGCAAAACTAACTATTACTAACTAGATTCTGCATACCACTAACTGCTTGCCACTCCTTAAAATAAAAAGTTAAAAATAATAAAATATAATTCAATAAAACTTAATTTTTAATTTTATTTTTATTTTTTCATAAAGTCATGACAGATTTATTAATGAGAAGTTATGTGTTGTTATTATTCATCTAGAAAATGAAGACTCTTTTTGGAAAAGAATCTCATTAATAAGATAAAAAGTGGAGCCATTTTCAAAGGTTGTTTTTAACAGAGTTTTAAAATGGGGAAAGGCATAGTCTGATATAGGTAGTCGATGAACAAGGATAAGTATTCCTTAAGGATACACTGATTACCCATTTTGGGCTCTGTGTGAATTTGACAGTATTAAATGAATATAACATATTGTTCCAAGACTCAACTGAATAGGGCACCAGATCTTTATTTAACTGTATAAATATGATGGTGAAATCTTGAAATCATCTTCCAAAGATATTGTATGCCTGCCAATCCCATTTGCTTGATTTTTAATGGAGACCTTTTGGCGATCATATCATGTCATTAAGGCATTCCACGCAATCACTTTCAGCCAACAATTCAGCTCGCTTGCCTGGTCAATGCTTGCATTAATGGCCGCCATTGCAGTTGAAACTACACAATCATGACATTAAAGTAAAAGCTGTTAGTTATTGCGAAAAGAATTGTAAGACGGATTTTTTCAGCAGGTGTTTATGCTTATCTTGTGTTTATTTTTTTAAAGATTTATTTGCATTTCAATTTTATATATTCTTTTTCTTGATGACGAATTATTAAGTGTGATTTGAAATATCAACTAAAAAATATACACATACATAATTTAAATAAAAAATCCGCATTCTAGTTTCAATCGTATCTTGTTTAATCATGAAATTTGATTGGATTTTCATTGTCTTCTACTTATTAGCTGATAGACTACATATAGTGTGAGATTTGAGCCTGAAACAAGTCTCACGCCTACAAACCACTATTGAGTCATCGAAAACAATTTTCAACTGTCATTTAATGGTAAACCAGTTGTCATTTAATAGTAAAAGCCTTCAAAATATTAGGTAAAAGCCTCCAAAATCTCACTTATCACATAAAATCCAAATAAATTTTGATTTGGCAACTAGATGGCAACATTCTATTTCCATTTTCAGTGTTTTTTGTCAATTTGATCACAACTTTCTTTTTTCATTTGTATTGCTTTATGTTTTAAATCTTATGCAAATATTTCATAATCAAATAATACTTAATTTCTTTAATTTCTTTAAAGGAAATAACTTGATTTGTCTATGTTTATTTTATTCCATTATTTAGCACTTATTATTAATTGTTTAATCCAATCACATGCAACTAGAATTTGTAGTGCATCCATGCACAAACACATACTCTCTAACATATTAACATACATATAATTTTCTTTCGGTGTCATCCTTGAACGTCCTTTAGATGCAAATGCTAGTATAAATATGTTCTATACATTTTATTCTTACCTATAAAAAAGTATTGCAAGCAAAATGAGCATAAATCTAAATTAATTAATTATTCTATTCTTCGTAGAAGGTAATTTAATATACAAGTTTTTGAATGTTTATAGAAGACAATTTTTTTTTTTCATAAATTTTATTATGATGTCTTAAATTTATCAAACATTATTAAATCTTTACGTTACCATGCTATATTTTCTTGATGATTTTGTTTGGTATTAATAAATTCTATTAGGAAAGATGCTAGTGTTTAGTTTGTAATTCATATTATTAAGCATAACAAGAGTTATTAGAATGCACAATTTTTATTCTGTAATTAAGCCATTTGAATCCTTAGAACCATTTTGATATCAACTTTATTTGATTCTCGATATTTTAATAAGTCTAAAGTATAATTTGAGAGCTTATAGGCTTTACCTTATGAGAACTAGTTTTGACAACTATTGTTTTTATCTATACTTTTGTATACATTATTTATGGGCTATGAGTATAAAGTTTAAAATTGGCTTTAGGGAGTCAATAGAACACATATTAGACATTTTCAAGACATGGATAATAGTTTATTTGTATTATAAGTTTGTTTTCAGTTTATAGTGATCTCATTATGTTGTGCATACTATAAATATCATTTCATGTGACTGTCTTACTATTGGTATATAAAACTCTTATTACTCATTGATTACATTAAATAATAGATATCCTTATGAACTAAGTGTTGTGTTCTAGGGATAATTGATAAGTTATGTTTAGAATTATTATTTGAAAATTGTGAACATCTAAGCATAATAGTTCTTTATTTTAGTTATTCTCATTTCCTATAATATTCCTCTTAGTTATATCAAGAATAATGCTAATTTTTAAACTCTAAAGTTATTCTTTCTAAAGAAATAGAAGATACAAACAGGAAAAATCTCTCATACAATTATTTTCTTGTTATATGCTTTTAAATCCCTTAGAGAGGTTTAATTATTATTTTCTTGTAATTCATTAGTGGAACCTTATGGTCAAATGACAACTAATCTTGTCTCGAGTGGCCTTTGTTAAGATATATATATATATATATATATATTAGTCATAAGGGTGTTATTATGATTATATTTTACTAAAAAAATATGTTTGTTGCTATCAAGGTAGAAAATTTTGGCAATTTAAGAAATGATAAATTATATACTTTTGATTATGGATCTTTCTTGTGTTGTTTCTTGTGCAGTATTTCATGTAAAATGACTCATGCTCATCCATGTTGTCTAGTTTAACTTTATATTGGTTTCTTTCTTTTATTTGAAGGTTCCATGCTCGATTTATTATTTTCTCATTGTAAATGAGGGGATTCACTACCCTCGAGACTTGAGACAAAAAGAGTCTTCAAGGAGAAAATAACCCTCGGTTACCTCAAGGAATAAAGCTCAGGTGACAAGGTAAATAATAAAGGAATATTTTTGCAACTTGATTAAAATGAAATACTAAACTATCAAGGACAAGAATGATAATATTTCTTAATAACAAAAACTAATAATAAGATTACAATCTATAGTTTACAGAAACAAAAACTTCAGAACTTACAGATTCCATCCCTAGGAGGGTTAAGCCTTGACCATGGACGATAGTGGGTCGTGGGGACATATGCCCCCTGTGATGTCATCCCTATCAAAACAAAGAATAAAAACCTTAAATTTGTAATGCCCAACTTGCCAAATCCATACATCTACACCCAAAATAGAAAGGGAAAAAGGTTGGGGTTGTTTAAGGGCTTGCCTCAATCAAACCCCTATGTCATCTATTCTGGAGGTAAGATTCTAATATATCACAATAAATTGGTGATTATTTTATATTTAGAATAATGTTGAATATTTGAAATACATTTTTTTTTTGAGTAGGTGGTCATTACAACGCCATCCAAAATGCATGTTGATGGTGTTAGTTGTGACATTGGTTTGAATGAGGTATGTTGTAGTACAATTTAAATTTTTATTTTACAAATTTTAATGTTAAATTGTTTATTTGTAATTGAGTTTCTTAGTTAAATCTATTATTGTTTGTTTAGCTAATGAGTTCAACTATCACACCTTATGATTTACAAGAAAATTTGGATGTTAATGTTATTGTATAAATTTCATCCTCAATATCTCTAACATAGGTATGATTATGAATGTATATATTTAATTATCATTATGTTGTCTCAATCAACATAACTAGTCATATACTAATTTTGTTATTCTGTTGATTGATGTAATCAATCATGTATAAGGATAGACCTTTGTTAATGATGCAAAGTGTTACAAGCAAGAAGAACTAGACTTGTGTTTTTGTGTGTATTATTTTTGTCATTTTAAAATAATATTTTTATTTATAGAGTTTTGTATATATCTAATTTTATATTATATATATATAGGTTGAGCTACAAAATAGTGAGGGGTGCACAAGGTTAGAATGATGCGAGATAACAATTGATTTAGAAGATCAAGGTTCACTTTTTGGTTGAGAAAAGAGAGGCAAAATGTTTCATTAATTTTTAATTTTATTATTTTTCTCTGTATATTATTTTCATCCATATCTACAATAGGAAGCAAACTACCACCACACTTAAAAACTAAAAACAAAGTTGTCAAATATATGGAGACAAACCATCTAGGAAAATTTATATTAAAAGTGAAAGATGGGTGTGGGTGAATGCAAAATAATGTCAAAGTATTTTAAAATGTAGATTATCTCGAGTGAAATTGGAACAATGAAAAAATAGGTGCAAAATAAGAAAATAATGGCACATGTTCAAAGGATAAAAACCTAGTCAATCAAAAATATGACACAAAAATCTAAAGGGAAAGATGTTTGAGGCCATGGGGAAGAAAAAGGTTTATATATCCGGGCCATCTCAACTCCTCTTACCTAGTTAACACATTTATATGTGTAAGAGTTACTAAAAATAGACTAGAATATATGGAAGGGAGCAAGAAAGTAGTTGCAGACACATAAAATTGTCCTAACATCATTTTTTGCTAATATTTCATCATCTTTAATTAATTAAGGAAATATATTATTTAATTAATCTAGTTTGCTATTAATTAAGTAAATAAGTGTAGTGCTTAATTATTCTAGTTCATCACCAACTATTTAAATAAATATTATTTAATTCGTTTGACCCAATGTCACATCCAATTATCTCAATTTCTGCCTCATAACAAATTAGATAATATTATTTAATTATAATTTAGATACTATAATTTCCACTTCATGAATAATTAAATTAAATAGTATATTATTATTTAATTTACATTTATTCCCTCCATCATTTCTAAAAATAAATGCATTTCCATCTCAATTTTTATGGTTGTAACAATTTACTATGTTTAGTTAATGTAATCTTCCCCATTCATCATAAACAAATTAATTCCAAACCCTCTATTTTCTCCTTGATCCTAGGAAAGTATTCACATTCAATATCTACTATAGATCTCATTGTCAAATCTTGGTCATCCATCCTTCGTGCCAAAAATCTCTATATTGACACATTATCCTATACAAGTCAATCAACCATCTTTAATAAATGCATATTGCAAAGATTTTGAGTGCTCACATCTCGAATTCTTGGAGCAAATCCACTTCATTGTGAGATTCAAATTTGATAACTTCATTTATGTACTTGATTTTCATAATTGTTTGAATTCCATTGTTTAATCTTGAGGTGAAGATTATAATTCAACTTTTGTTTTGAATGTCTTTCCATATTTTTAACTTGGTTTGAATTCATATTCATATTTTTGATGGCCACAGTGAAACTTGAACCCACAATCTTCCACTTTTTTTTTATTACTATTTTCTTTATCTATTTTACTTTAAAAATTATTTGCATTTTTCTTTTTACAAATATTAACATTTTGAACTAGAATATCATTATACTATGATGACCATTATTTGAAGTATAGACTCTCTTAATATTAACATTTTGAACTAGAATATCTACCATCGATTGTTTCTTACATAGCATACATGTCAAAGAAAAGTGAAAGTTCTTGAACACCAATACAAATTGTATCTCTCCAACCAGTACATACACCTGTGGCAACAATAATAGAGCAGTCATCCCACAAGTAGATGAATTCGCACAAGGAAACTGCATAGGTAAATACTACCGTTTAGAATCTGCATCATTATCTTTAAATTTAATCTTCTCCTTGTATAAAATAGGGTGATTCTACGCATTACTTTTTCTATTTTCTTATTCTTATTTTTGTTGTGCTTTGAGATCAAACCTGCATATATTATGCATTCCACTTCCACAATATTTCACTAATGTCATCAATGTTATAGTTATGCTCTGGTTATGGCTACTGAGAACTCCTCCTACTCTTCTGATATATCCACTTTATCTGCAAATTCAGCATCAACAATCTTTATAATATTTTTAACCAATTGTCTTACCATATTCAAGTATGTTAACTATGTAGCATATCACCCTCTCATCCTTTAACCCTAGCCATTCCCTTAAGTAGCTTAGCAAAAAGACTTCCCTGCATATGTTCAAAGTTTTCTATGAAAGACCTTGAATAAATTGAGCAATATTTGGTTCTTTGTTAGAGCATTGTACCTTTTTAAACTATGTTTGGATGCCACAACTTATAGTCAAACACTTATAAAGAAACGACATTCTCACCTCTTGCTAGTGGCTCCATTTTCTTTTCTGCCATGCCAATCTCTATATTTGCTAGTTATTTCTCATTGATTAAGAAACCTTCCATGTTGGATGTAAGTAAGAATTTCATGTTAGTGCTATGTATGCCAGCTTTTAATAGTAAGCTCTCTATTGTATGCCATATGGCATCATTTTTTGAGCAGGCGATTCAAAATTATGTCATTCATTCCCTTGGTTGAATCGATGAATGTTTTGTAAACACATATTGTTGTTGGATTTGTGTTGATGATTTACAGGGTGGATTTAAAAGATGATTTTATGTTGATCATTTATTCAAACTTGATGGGTGGATGGAAGTTACGTGGAGTTGGGGAAACTACCTATAATATTATGTTTCATTCTAGAGAAACTTGTACATTCTTTGGTTATGAAGAGTCTCCCAATTGACCTATAGAAGGAGACGAGGACAATCATTATCTTATGTTTTGATCTTCTCAATGTATAAAACATGGTAATTCTACTCTAGTTTAAGTGTTGTTCTTTATGTTTCTTTATGATGTCATTATTATAATTTATCTGGCATATTGACACAACTTCATTCATCTTTGCATATATTTAATTTAGGTTTTAATTTTATAAAAATGAGTAATTTATATTTTAATGATTTCGAATTTAAAATTGTTTGTTAAGACTAGTCAATTAATTTAAGAACATTAAGTCTTTTCATCTTGCTTCATGGTAAAATATCTATTTAGTCAACTCTTCATCAACTCTCTTAACTCCCACACTCTTTCTATCAACCAAGATTAACTATTCAATCTATCCAATTGATTGACCAATCTAAATTGGTTAAACTCTCTCTCACATCTAGTGCTCTAATCAATCAACCTAGTTGACTGATCAATCTAAATCCTCTCAACAACCTTCAACCGTCGGTCTTGATTCAACATTGTTTAATCTTGATCGTTCATATGAAAAATTGAAATCTATATAACAACCTCGTTTCCTCTAAAAAACGATCAAAGAATCAACATACCTTATGCAATGAAGTGCTGTCAAGATCACCATTAATAGAGCTTCATCATTCCTTTGGTCAACCAACATCAAGCATCAATCATCAAAACTTAGCACACAAACTATGGAGGCTTCGCGGTGATAAGAACAATCCAACATTAGGCAAATACACTCCAATATGAGATGGTAACATTGTGCTTTTTGTTTACATTCAATTCAATAATCATAGATTTCTTAATGTGTGTTCAAATAGCTTAGTTTCATTTCGTATGTGTAGGATTAGATCTTAGAAAACTGTGCAAGTCTCGAAATCGCTTTTGAAAAATGTTTCATGCATTGCCCAGAAAAATATTGCAATTGCCTGTCAAGAAAACTGCACATCTACTCTGAAAACTAAGCATCTGACATAGGAACTGCACTTTTGCAAAAAGATTTGTGCATTTTCCTTGAAAACCTTGCATTTGATTCTGATAGGGATAACATCTGCTCTAAGAATTAAGCATTTGATTTTGACAGGAGCACTTTTGCAAAAATTCCTGAGCATTTTCTCTGACAGACCAGTGCACGAAATCTGTACTCTTGCAATTGATTTTTTTTGCTAACATGGGCATGTTTTTGAATGTGTAACAGGTACTAACGGATTTTTCTGTAGGATTTGAAAGACTTTAACTCTTTTTTTGCAGGGAAGATGATCGGTCAAAGGATTCTAGATCTACAAACATCTTTTGATTAACTTAGGAATGTTTAATTTTGGTGCTCTAAAAAGAATAAGACAGACACACACTTTGTTTTGGTGTTCTTAAAATTGAACAATTTTCAAGCTTTCTAAAGTTAGGAATGTTTAATTTTGATGCTCTAAAAAGAACAAGACAAACACACACTTTGTTTTGGTGTTCTTAAAATTGAATAATTTTCAAGCTTTCTAAAGTAAGGAATGTTTAATTTTGATGCTCTAAAAAGAACAAGACAAACACACACTTTGTTTTGGTGTTCTTAAAATTGAACAATTTTCAAGCTTTCTTTAGTTAAGAATGTTTAATTTTGGTGCTCTAAAAAGAACAAGACAAACACACACTTTATTTTGGTGTTCTTAAAATTATACAATTTTCAAGCTTTCTTAAGTTAGGAATGTTTAATTTTGGTTCTCTAAAAAGAAAAGACAAATGCACACTTTGTTGTGGTGTTCTTAAAATTGAACAATTTTCAAACTTTCTTAAGTTAGGAATGTTTAATTTTGGTGCTCTAAAAAGAACAAGACAAATGCACACTTTGTTTTGGTGTTCTTAAAATTGAACAATTTTCAAGCTTTCTTAAGTTAGGAATGTTTAATTTTGGTGCTCTAAAAAGAACAAAACAAACACACACTTTGTTTTGGTGTTCTTAAAATTGAACAATTTTCAAGCTTTCTAAAGTTAGGAATGTTTAATTTTGGTGCATTAAAAGAACACAAAACGATTTCCATTTTGTTGACGCACGCCCATTTTACTTTTGTTGACCAAGTTAGATCCAATACTGATTTCTTAGAAACACTCATATTTGGGATTAAAAAATGAACAAATGTTTCTTTCTGTCTTACACCACTACTATCTTAAATGACTGATATCCTGAATGCTTCACAAAGGTGCAAATTAAAGAACTTTTTCATGCTTTATTCACACATTTTTAGGGATAACACCATTTGAGGTGTTTAAAAAGAATCAATTTTCTATGAAGTGTTTTCTGTGTATTCAGTGATTGGAAAGCTAAAGTGTTTTGTCTTCTCCCCTCGTGCCCTTTTAGCAATCTTGGGTGAGTGAAAAACATTTTTGAGCTTCACATTTTATTTTTCACATTTTACCTTAAAGAGGGGGCTTGCTTGGAGAAACATCCCATGTTGGAGAACTCATTGCAAGGTCTCGAAGCACGTTTACTAGCGGGCTATATTAAAGGTTGTGAAATTATAAGAAAGTAGCTTCAAGCCATGTTGACAATAGACTGCACCTAATCCCACACCTTAAGTGGAACATAAATGGTTAAAGAGCCTTAAGTGGCCAGTGGGAGAGTATCAGATTTCCACATTCACAGCTATGACTAAGAGCCAATTATTTTAGAAGCAACCCTATTATCCAAAAACATTCTTTGAAGTGGTGCATCAGAATTTACTTCTAAGAAGTTACTTGCCAAGTACGACTACAGGCCCATGCCATAAGTGGTATATAAAATCGTCTCTTTGGAGCATGAGGCAAGCCCACTTAAAAGAATGGTTTCTATCCCCTAGGGTTGTAAATGCTTGTTTATGTTAAACTTGCCAATTACATTCAAAAACAATCTTGACATCAAATTTTGTGCTTGATTTAAAGAGAAAGAACACATCCAAACAAACACTAAACATGATGGTCAAATCACAAACCCTTTGACTTTGTGTATACTTTTGAGATAAGCCCCTTATTTGCACTCCTCGAAGGATTTCCTTTAAGGTTTCCATATATTTAGGCTTTTGTTCCAGGCTACATTAGGTCAAAGTAAACATTTGTGAACTATGACTTGGGTGTTGTGATTTCACAACTTAAGCTATAGATATTCAGGTCACACAAAGTCTATGCTTTTGGAGTCAGTCTAGTGTTGTTCTATCATTTTCCATACTCCAAAACACAGACGACACATAGAGGATACAATTGCCACTAGCCCACAGTCTTGAACATTTTGATGACACTTGGGGAAAACAAACCAAAGTTGTTTATAGGGTCATTTTTTGAACAAAGCAATTGGAAAAACCAAAGAGGTCACATAGTCTTTCATCCATTATTTTCATCCTACTTATTAGGGATCAAAATAAAAAAACCATTAGGATCATTCCTTCACTCAAACATCTATGATATCAACAGTTACTTGGGACTCACATATAGTACAAGTAAGCTTTCCTACAACATATACTCTAGACAAGGAAGTGAAATATCAACCCTAGTCCTTCAACATTTTGATTTCCAAAAAAGTAGCTACATTCCAAAACATTGAAACCTTAGGGTCTTGAGATTCATAGCAACCATCTCAAAACATCATTACACCTTATGACCATCTGGCGACCAACTGCTCTAGTTCAACAATTGAACCTTGTAGCACCAATCCTTCAACCTAGTCTCACATACATTGAAGGTGAGAAAACTGACATCATAAGCAATTTGAGAACTTTCATATTTAAGAAGAACGAAACACCCCACTAGTTGCTCAACGCATCAATCATCTTAGATGAAGAGGAAGATAAAGTAGACATAGCAGCCGAAAGACCCATGTTACCACCACCCGCATGGCAATAAATATCCTTTTAATGGTCTTGAACTCCTCTAAATGATCTCACGCAAAATCAGAATCCCCAAGAGAAGGTATACATGTCGTCACTTCAAACTTAGGCATCTAAGTTTAAAAGCAATCCAAAACAACATTTCAGCACTCTACCAAAATAGAAACAAGTTGTTAATCAAATTTTATGAACATGCACTAAGGAAACATCCAGATATGTACATGTTATTTATGAGTCAAAACCTTGGGATTTTTTCATGATCTTGAACAGGTATCTAAATCAAAACATCAAACATCAAAACACCAAATTTTAGTCAACTAGAGAGTTCAAACATTTACACAACTCTCCCACAGGGGACCCAAGTTGTTTATGACAACTACAAGATTACAACATAGGAAGAAAATGGAAGCAAGCAAGAACAACACCAAAATCCCACTAGCAAATACCATGAAGGATGAAAGTAGCCCATGGGGCTATAGGCCAAGCAACCTTGAAACACCCCAGAAGAGACCTGTGTACAAAGAAACCTTTGACAGTGAGGAAGAATTAAACCACAAACAAAAGGAGGTGGTAAAACAAAAAAACTAGGACCCAAACAGAGTGGTTGTAGAGGAGGTAAATATAGAGGAAGAGATAAATGAGGAGGAACTATTTGAACATTCTAACAACCTCAAGGTTCTCAAACTATTGGACACGTTGTTGAGAAAGGATCTAAACTCCAATTTCTTCAAGTTTGCACAAAGTGGTGCCAAATTACTAGTTGACTTCAACGTAGAGGCTCTTAAGGATCTCAATCTTATTCCCTTAGGGGATAACTCAGTTGTGAGACAAATAAATGAACCCCCAAAGATGCCAAACATTCCACCCATGTTCTCACAAAATAGTGGTCAACCCAAAGAGAACCCCTTGTTTAGAAAACCAACTCAGATTGAACAAGTAGCAATGACACAACTGTATCAAGGAGGTCCATCCCAATATGAACCACTGAACAACAATCCACCTCCTGGAAAATATATACCTCAAAACACTTCAAGTGTTGACCCTTCCCAAAACAACTAGTCGTCCCACCAACAAGGTCGCCCGCCAATGCTCAATAGGGTAAACTTCAATTTAGTCCTTGCCAGCAACAAGGTGTGCCACAAAGCACCCTTCTTTAGTCATCCCATCAACAAGGTGTCCCATTGACACATCAACAAAGTAACCTTCATTTTAGTCCTTCCCAACAACAAGGTGTGCCACAGAGTTCCCTTCTATAGTCGTCCCATCAATAAGGTGTCCTGCTAACACATCAATAGGGTAACCTTCAGTTTAGTCCTTCCAGCAGCAAGGTGTGCCACAGGGAAATCATCCCAATTCATCCTACCAACAAGGTATCCTGCTAACACACCAACAGGGTAACCTTTAGTACATTTCATCTTAGCAACAAGGAGCTAACCCTCCTTACACCCATCAAGGACCTAACCCGCTCTATATTCAAAATAGTTACCAAGGTCCTATACCTTCACAATATCGGATATATGACCAAAAAATGGTGGGGACACAAGGCTATTATACACAGAACTCACAAACAAACGTACCAAAAATGAACATAGAAATGAAACTGGAGGCTGTCACCCAACAAATAGCAAGCATGTAATCTGGAAAACAAAAGAAAACCTATACCATCTAGGAAATATGCCCATTCCCATTCAATCATTTTGTCACCATGATATGTTTTCCAAAGAATTTTGCGATACCCAAGTTTGACAACAAATATAAAGGAAGAGGGGATCCGATAGAGCATATACACGATTTCTTCATATCATGCATGTAAGTATGACACAATGATTCATAGATCATGAGGCTATTTCCATGCAACCTTACGGTCCATGCTATGGAGTGGTTCACCCATTTGACACCAACGGTCAAAACCTTCGATGAACTGTCTAACAAGTTCATAAGTCACTTCTCCTTCAACATCGAACAAGATGTCACCATCACAAGCTTATCCACAATCAAACAAAATCAAGGAGAGTCCTTTACCTCCTACCTACAATGATGGAGACACAAGGCTAGTAGATGTAAGTGGCCCATTCTTGACAAGGATTTGGTAGACATATTCATTACCAACGTCTTACCTAAGATCAACTATCAACTCACAATGTTATGTCTAGCCTATTTTAAAGAAACCATCGGGAAGGGATTAAATATTGAGAGAGCCCTCATTGCAAGGGGATCCCTCAAGATGAGTAGCTCAAAATACAATCCCTCTAGTTCAAATGAAAAACTTAAAGTCTAGGCTAAGAACATATACATCACAAATGATGGAGTAGTTGAAGCTAGAACACTATGGCA
The DNA here is from genome assembly GCA_007258455.2 of Sequoia sempervirens. Classification (NCBI taxonomy): domain Eukaryota; kingdom Viridiplantae; phylum Streptophyta; class Pinopsida; order Cupressales; family Cupressaceae; genus Sequoia; species Sequoia sempervirens. The sequence continues at coordinate 109,184,967 of VDFB02058242.1, forward strand.
TGCACAAAATACATCTCAAAACGCACCACAAGTAGTGTAGAAAAATTATGCCTCAAATAGTATATAGAACAATCAACGTACTTATCCCAAAAACAATCAAGTGACAAATCAACAAGAAAATCAATGAGGTCAACAAAAATAGTATGACCAACCAAGGAGGCAATTCACGATACTAGGAGAACCTATTGAGACAGTTATGCGGAAGCTCGCACAATAGAACCTAATCAAGCCCAATGATCACCCAAATTATGAGGAGCCTAACTTTAAAACACCATGGTACAACAAAAATGACATGTGTGAATTTCACAAGCTCAAAGGACACACCATGAACAATTGCATGAGACTTAAGCACCTCATCCAAGACTTGATAGACAAAGGGGAGGTAGATGTTGAAAATTGTCCTAGGAATAAGGATTTGTAGATATACAACAACCCAATACCAAACCACTAGAAAAGGAATGACAAGGGAAAAGACCAAGGTTACCATAATGCTAACTATACCTACAGGGACACAGTTTTAGGAACTCTATCCCAAGCTGATGACAATAGGGAAAATGTAGTAACTATATGAGGGGGATACAACAACTGTAACGTAACTACGCATCGAGGGAGGGTTACAATACAAGGAGCCCCTCCTAAACCAATAATCAAGTCATCCAATGACTACAACATTATGGAAAAAATAAAGAAAACCCCTGCTTTAATCTCGATCTTGGAGTTGCTAAAACTATCACCAACACATAGGGAAATACTTGAAAAGGCATTGGAAACGTTATTCCCTAATGACCTCGGTCCTATTCAGCTCTAAGCCATAGTTGGAAAGATCATAGCAAGTAATCATTTAATCTTTTCCAAGAAATATCTACCCCAAAGAACATTCCACAAAATATTCCTCTACATAGAGGTTGGTGTTCATAAAACCATGGTCAAACGAGTACTGATAGATAATGGTGCAGGTTTAAACATCTGTATCTTAAAATTTGTCAAACAACTAGGGTATTATGATGATGTGATAGACAATGGAAAAAGTATCGCCATAAGGGCCTACGATGACCTTGAAAGAAATTTTGAAGGAACAATCAAGCTACTTGTATAGATAGGACTAGTCCTCACAAAAACAACATGTCAAGTGCTTGATCTAGAATTACTATATAACCTTCTCCTTGGACACCTTTGGATCCATGCATTACAAGCGGTACCATCCACTTTTCATCAATGCCTAAAGTTTCACCATGAAGGAAACGAAGTAACACTATATGCCGATCTTGAGCCTTTCCATTTTTGTGCAAAGTTGGAGAAGTACAATAAAATCCGACATGTGCCTAGAAATGATATAGCCTTCCACTCATTCTCATATGTTGACCCTTCCATGCTACCATCAACCTCAACCAAAAACACACCAAGTGAGCAACTGAAAATGGAATCCAAGATTCAAGTACTTGACAAGGGAAATAGAAACTATCATTTTAGCCAATAATTATGCATTGGTATGCTTCCACCAACACCCAAAATCTATGGAGGGTCGAAAGAGATCAAACATGCTCAGAAGGTACAAATGATAGCTAAACCCACAATTTTTACCAAGTGGGGGGACATGAAGGATGAAGAAGTCTCCTAAGAGGATTTTTCATATATGATC